>CANSNZ010000141.1:862500-1462500 GCA_947646795.1 Beta lomatogona | reverse complement strand
CAATCAAAGCCACCCAAAACATTACAACCTACTGGCAACTAGCACAAAAACTAGAGCCCAACACCACTAACTATTACAATTAGCAGCAATACTATCAAACCATTCTACTTCAGTTCTACTCCACTTATCATTAATTTTACATCTTGTTCTCATACAAACAACATTCTTAAATTCTCTAAGCATGATCTCTGGTCTAGGAACTGCATCATTCCAATATGCAGCATTCCTGGCCTTCCACACATAGTACACAACAGCAGCTAGAGCACAGTAGCTCACCTGCTGAATTCTTTAACTTCGAAATTTCTTGCCCCACTTCTTCCAACCTATGTGAAGAGATTCCTCATTAGCAGCTTTGATGCTTAACCAGCTCATAATCTCACAGCATATTCTTTTGCTGAATTGACATCTAAAGAATAGATAATTGCATGCATACATGCATGTAGTACACAGCAAACATTGAGTGTCAGTGAATATCCCAGCAGCTGCACGCTTTTCCCTCGTTCTAACCTTCCCCAAAGCTACCATCCAAGCTATAATAGAGTGATTTGGAACATTATATGGGGCCCAAACCCAGTTGTGCCACCCAAACTTCACAAATTGCCCCTGCTACCCCTCTTTAGCTGAATATTGCTTCCTGCCATCTAGCCATCTATTATTAGCATCATAGCCATTTCTCATCATTTCTTTCAGACTTAGTTGGTCTATATCCCCACCAATCCACATCTTTGATGTAGACATTATGAACCCATTTGATCCACTAAATGTCCTCTGTCTTAGACACTTGCCAGACATACTTGCCAGACATACTTGCCAACTGCAGCTATATTCCACAAACTATAATTTCTCATACAACCCTCGATATTTCATAGGCATACAAATCTTACTCCAAGCAATAGGGGGAGGTTTCTGCAAATAATCTCTCCCCTCCCATAAAAATGCCCTGCATATCTGAGTGATCTTCAAAATAACAATTTTGGGCAATAAAAAAAAATATGTGCCTAGTATGTATGTGCAAGCTCATTAGCACAGAGTTTATCAAAGTCACACGTGCAGCATATGATAAGTGCCTAGATGTCCAGCAAACAATTCTCTTCATCATCTTATCCACAATAACATCACAGTCAGATTTAGAAAGCCTTCTAGCAGTAATAGGCATGCCCAAACATCTAAAAGAAAACTCTCCTTTCTGAAATCCATTAGTTTGCAATATTCTAGCTTGGATTTCTCCTTTCACACTGCCAAAATACACTGCTGTTTTATCCTGACTAGCATGAAGCCCTGAAACTTCAGAGAAGGCAATCAAAGATCTTTTCATCAACAGTGCTGAATGAATATCACCTTTACATAAGAGCATTAGGTCATCTGCAAAGATCAAGTGGTTTATTTTCAACTGAGCACACCCATGGTGAAAGGAAAACCTCTCTTTCTTACTCATCAAGCTCATAATCCTTGAAAAATATTCCATGGCTAAGACAAACAACAAGGGAGAAGGTGGATCCCCCCTGTCTAATGCCTTTCTTGCCTTTGAAGAATCCACATAGACTACCATTTATGCTCAGAGTAAAAGAAGGGGAAGAGATACATTCCATCACCCACTTTACAAACTTACTAGAAAATTCCAGCCCAACTAAAAGATCATGAAGGAAATCCCAATTCAAGGAATCATAAGCCTTTCTTAAATATACTTCCATAGTACATCTTACAGGACCATTCTTCCTCCTATATTGTTTCATTATATCTTGACACAAAAGTATGCAGGATGCATCTATTTTGAAGAAAGGCACTTTGAACTTGGTTCGCAAGACTGGACAGTACCTCAGTCGACCTGCTACAAATCATTTTTGAAATGATTATATACAGGACATCACAACATGCTATAGGGCGAAATTATGTGACGTCAATGGGCTGCTCAAATTTAGGAATTAAACAAAGTGTAGTGGTATTCACCTGTTGTGGTATCCGATTTTTGACTGTCTTAATTAACGGTCTGAATCCCACGAAAGTCTCTCATTGGACTATGAGTTTTAGAAAACTTGGAAGTCGCCACCCTATTAAAATCTGAATAGGGACATATTTATTTAATAAATCATTTTAAAATCAATTTTAATAAATATCATTTAAAACGATGATGACTTCATATAGATAAGGCTTTTTGAAATTGGTCTTTCATACCATGAGATAGGGTTCGGGGTTTAGGTTAAGAGGTGTGAATGCATGGAACTCGTCTCCTTTTCCGTTCTTTTCTTACTAAATGCGTTATTTTCCATTTTAAAGTAATCACGGCTATTCAAAAGAAATAAAAATCACATAGTTTGCACATATACACATCAACCATTTTTATTTAGGACCAATATATCATGTGTACATGGTAGGTTTGAGCATTGAAGTTGCACTACGTACCAATCATTGCGGGATTGGAATCCACTCATGGATTAAAACCATCGTAGTTCGATCTTATGTCTCACCCCAAATGGCCAATTCCATTAGGGAAGAAAAGGAAATAGATTATGAATAACTCACCTTTAGAATTAAACAAATCTATTAGGAATAAGGTAATCACTCCAATTAGTGATTGAAATGGGGTTAAGATAATCACTTTAATTAGTGATCAAATATGAAGGAGAATCAAGATAATCACCTTAATTAGTGATTAAAGATGGAGATTAAGATAATCATCCTAATTATTGATTATTCAATGCTTAAGATAATCACTCTAATTAGTGATTAATTAAGAAAAATAATCATCCAAATTAACGATCATTAAGGTTTAAGATAATCACTCTAATTAGTGATTAAATAGGAAAAAATAAATTAATCACCTTAATTAGCAATTAAAATGAAGGTTAGGAAATAATCACCCTAATTAGTGATTAAATGATAAAAATAATAGCCCTAATTAACGATTATTAAGGTTTAAAATAATCATTCTAATTAGTAATTAAATATGATGAAAGGTTAAACTCATCACCCTAATAAGTGATTAAACAAGGTTTTAGTTAACCGCTCTGATTAGCGATTAATCGAGGATTGAAACCACCTTAATTAGTGATCACGTCTATGATTTTCAAGAGGTCTTAGAAGGTTTGCTTCCTAATTGAAGGCTTTTGAGAAATAATCGTAATTGAAGATTATTAAGTCATTTAGAGAGAAATGATCAATTTGAGATCAAATTTGGAGATTGTGTTTGGCTAATTGGAATTTGGCCATTTAAAGTGAGACACGTGAAACGGCCTAAAATCAATTCGGATATCATAATTACCATCTAATTATGTCAAATTATATGATTGATCCATTTGAATATGGAGAACAAATTTTAAAATGTAAGGTGGATCATCATACTTTTTGACTTAGTTAGATTTGCAATTTTTCCTCTTAATTGAGATTGGATCATTTGATTCATATACTATGATATATTGGGCCCAACATGCAACATTTTTAACATTGGTTGCTCATTTTATTTAAAAAGAGTTGTGGAATTATTTATGAAAATTATGCATAAACATCTCCATGTTTTTTAATTAATGAGTGATGTAATAACTATTTACAAAGAAACTATTATTACAACAATATGTACAAAATCTATGATCTATACAAATCTTCAATCTTGATCTTCACCATGATGCTCCTTGAACTTCATCCTCTTGAATGGGCTTTGGAATTCATGTTTATTTGTAAACTTGTGAATATTAGAGATTAATTAACCTCTTTGATTTTGATTTTTATGAAAATTTTTATTGATTTTAATTTACATGATAAAATGAGTAGTTTTGAGAGAGATTTAAAATTTAATGACTTTTAATTAACATTTTCGTGTGAAAAGAAAACAATTTTTTTTATGAAACTTGAGTTAATCACTTTATTTCATTTTCCAGGTTGTACTTTTGTTCTTGTATTTACTTGTAAAAATCATAACTTTCTGTAGAAAATGTAAAATTTGGCATGTGATACATTTATGGATAGATCGTTGAGTTCTTTATCTTGTGTCAAACTTTCATAAGAATTTAGTGACAACTCGAATTTTGGTGAACTTTGTACCAAAACCGGTCAAAACAGGACTTTTATCCAATTTGTTCTTTGAAATCCAACTTGCTGAACTTATTTTGAAGTGAATTTTGGTATGAAAATTCTAGACACTTTGAACAACTAGATGGAAATTTTCACTTGAATTGGACATTTTTAAGATCCTTTTTTATTCATTTTCTTAACTGAAGAGAAAATCAGTTTTCTGGAATTTATTGATTTGTATGAACGGTTTTGTAAAAATGAGATAAAATTGTATAAAATTCATATGAACATCATTTTTATGTTTTTAAAAAGCTACTGATGTCTACTTTAAAAGTTGATGGTTTTAGTTTTATCTAAATCATTTTATTTTAAACTTTATTGCAGAACAAGCTAAGGTGGTACTGGACAAAATCAGTTTGCACAACAAAGTTGTATGACTTTTAATTATTTATAATATTTTTTAGAAATTCCAAAGCCCTGTTGCTGGAAACATCTTGCACTTCATAAGAAAAATATTATATCCTATCAACTATTTAGTTAATGCAGACAAAAAATGAAATGAAGTATAGAATTAAAACTGATATAATTACAGCATCACCTTTTTTTATGGAGATGTTTATGCACAACTCTTCTTGAATTTTTTTATGAAAACATTTTTTTGGTGATGAACAACAACTTGATTAAGGAAAATCACAAAATCACATTGTTTCCAAAGAGTCTCCCCATTAGAGTTGACTATTCTAGGTGGGGTGATTTAATGTTGGGAACCTATTAGGACTTCTACATACCCAAATCACTCCAAAGATTAAAAAAATGATAAGATATGGAGAAAGTTAGTAAATGATTAAGAAGATAATCAAGAAAAAATAACTAGAGTTTCAACTTTACCTTGCTAGCTCAATGATGCACTTCCTTTTGCAAATATTTCTACCTTTTTGTGATTTTCTTAATTTCTAAGTGAGTTTCTAAATCCACTTAATTACTAACTTAAACCCTTTTTTGTGTTTTCTTTTGATGAACTTCTTTACTTACTAATTACTTTCCTAACTTTTACTTTCTTTTTCTTGAATTAGGTTTTTTTTAGAGGAAGGAATTAGAGAAGATGAGAGTAGTATTGAGAGAAGTTGTGAAATTAAGTTGATTATAGCTCAACTCGGTTTGAAGTAAAAAAAAAAGGAGGGTAATAGTAGAGAAATGAGGGAAATGAACTAGGGTTTCAAAGAAGTAGAAAATCTGATTTTTAACCCAAAAATTCTGATTTTTAACCCAAAAATTCTGATTTTTCTCATCCTTATCACCCTAATGACATCACTCTAATGACCTCACCATAATGACATCATCAAATCTCTTTGGAAACACAAATATTCTTATTCTTTTATTTTTCTCATAAATGAAGCAAAATCAGATTTTCAGAAAATATTCTTTCCTAAATACACCTTTATACGTAAAAAGTGCATCGAAAAACGTGACAAACAAAAGTGACTGGATCACTGCGCCAGACGCAAGAGCTTGCGCTAGGCACAGCTCCGTGCGCTAGGCGCACGGCTCCGTGCGCTAGGCGCACGGCTCTGGCGCGGCGCAGACGTCGTTGTGCGCTAGGCGCATAATCATGCGTTTAGCGCATGATCGTGTGCCTGGCGCACACTCGAATCTACCGAAAAAAAATCCGGATTCTTCCCTCTTACACATGGGATTTGATTCTTATTCTCATTTCTTTTCATGATTCATATTCCCTAACTAATGGATAAAGGATGTGATTAGTGGATAAAGAATATATTCTTATTCTTTATTCAATGAACAATGACTTGACCATCAAGAAAACTGATTACTACCGGTTTTGGGATACGATTAAAATCCCGACTCCTAATTGCGACTCGTGTTTTTTTCGTTTTTCGAAAGACTAACTTAAGACAATTAACGAAAACTTGTCAAATTAGTAAAGACGGGCATGATTATACTACGAATCATTTTATTAAAACGGTGATTGTAGTTATTGACTATGACTCACGGAATTTATTTTTCTAAGCTGAAACAGTATGAATAATACGCAAAAATGGAAGACCGTACAACGGTTCGCGCTCCGGGGCGAAACATACATTTGACGGGGCGCGCGCTCCACGATGCATGACGGTTTTCATTTTTTTTATTTCTTTTCAAAATCTTTATTTATCCGAAAAAGTGGTTCAAAATTTGGTGTCTACACCTGTTTTAACAATTAAACTTGCCACTTTGGAAGAAGTCAAGTATAGTTGTAGTAATATCATCTCCAATGTCTCGCCAAGGAGCCTTGAAAAAGCCACTAGTATATCCATGAGGACCTGGAGAGTTGGATTCTTCTATATCAAACAAAGCCCTTTTGACATCTTCACCAGTAAACTGTCTGCATAACTCCTCTCTCTGCTGCTCATTTAAAACCATCCCTTCCTTAATAACAGTCTTGCTCATCTTTTTATATAAAACACTTGTGCCTTTTCGAGAAGATCTTCATAATATTACAAGAAAGCCCTTCCAAGAGCTTGTTGATCTTCAATCCAGTCACCATTTAATTGTCTCGGTCTGCTAATGTGATTATGGCTCCTTCTCTTTCTCAAACATGCATGGAAATAAGCAGTGTTTGAGTCACCACCTCTAATCCAGCCGTTCTTGACTTTTTGCTGCAGAAAGCTAATTCTAGCTTTGTTAAGATTGTAATATTTCTTCTTAGCCTCCTATTCCTGAACATGCATAGTCTCATTACCAGGATCACTGTGGATTTTCTCCTGAATTTCCAATATCTCCTTCTGAGCCAACTCATCCTGTTGCTTAATGTTTGAAAACTAATCTCTATTCAGCATTTTCAAGTCCTTTTTCAGCCTTTTCAACTTGGAGACCACCTTAAACATAACACACCCATTAACATACCCTTGCTAGCCTCTTTGAACAATCTCCATAAACCCTGCAGCTTGACTTCACATGTTAAATAACCTAAGAGGTTTAAGCTTCGTGATAACATTTGTCTCCAATCTGACCACACAGGGCCGGGATAATGATCTGATATGGCTTCAGCAAAAAATGTCACACTAGAATGATTGTTTAAATCATTCCACTCATCATTCACAAACACTCGATCAATTTTAGAGAGTACCCTGTCTGTACCCTCCTGCTTGTTGGACCATGTAAAGAAAGGCCCCTGAGTAGTATGCTCCTGAAGATTACAATTTCTAATGCAATGTCTGAACTAGGACTGTTCAGAGTGCGGTCTGGACCGCACCAAACCGCAACCCAAACCGTTTTCTCGAGGTTTGGGTTAGTTTGCGGTTTCAAAATTGCGGTTTGGGTTATGATTTCAAGCAAACCGCAGTTTGCGGTTTGGGATGGGTTTTAATTTTTGTAAACCGAAACCGTACCATAAACCGCAATTTTATATGATTTTTTTATAATTTTTTTTATCTATTTTGATTTTTTTTAAATACACTTGATAAGGTAGCATACAAGTATACAACTGAAAAAAGAAGTTTGAGGTAAAGAACGTGGACACTTTAGATAAATTATTATTAATGTTTAATTATGAAGTCAACTTCATATTCATTTGGACACTTTATATTTATTAACAATTTTTTTTTTTTACTCTTAGATTACAAAATTAATGTCGCGGAGGAAAAAATGGTTAAACCGCACACCAAGCCGTTTTGCGCGGTTCGGTTTGGGTTGGTTTGGGCAGAAGTGCGGTGCGGTTTGGGTTGGGAAAATGTCAAACCGTATATTTGCGGTTTGGGTTGGGTTACATCCCAAACTGCACCAACCCAAACCGCGAACACCCCTAGTCTGAACCCAGCAACCTCTTCTAATGTAATAGCAGAGCCTATTCTGTCCTGCAGATTCAACATATTATTAAAATCTCCACAAACAATCCAAGCTCTCTTGACATCCCTATTAATACGCACAAGAGCCTGCCATAAAACCATTTCTCTTCCGCATGATTATAGCCATAAACAATAGTGAACCAAAAGACTTTTTCTGAACCTTTGTGCACAACTTTGCAATTAATTAACTATGACATTCAAGAATGTCCACTTCAAATCTATTAGGAATCTAGATGAGCCAAATTCTCCAACCCTTATGCCACTTATAATTAGTAGCAATACTCCAATCCCTACATATTCTAGGGAATACCTTATCAAAATTGCCAGTTCTAACTCTAGTTTCCAGCAAGCCAAACAAACCACATACATCGTGATTTAGGAACCACCTAACATCACCATGTTTTTGGGGGCTATTAATCCCCCACACATTCGAGAAGCCAACACTATCCATGAGGGATAACCACCGTCTCCCCCTTTTCTCCCTCCTCAACTTCTGCATTGACATTCATTGGAGCACTAGCAGCCTCAGGCCCCCTAGCAGCATCCTGTCCACCCTTGTCAATACCAGCCACATCACTCCTCATAACATCCTTTTCATCATCCATACTATTTTCACCCTGTTCACCCTCTTTGTGACCCTCTTCAATAGTAGCCAAAACCTGAACAGCTCCATCTTCCTTTCTCTGCACCAAAGGCACCTCTTTCTGAGCTATCACTCTCTGCTCAGCTTGAGTACTCTTGGCTACCCACTTCTTCCTAGGCTGAATTTTATTCTTAGCAACCTCATATATTTTCTTCCTACACTCCTCCATGTCATGGCCAATACCACCACAATTTGCCCATTTCACAGGCTTGCACTCATAGCTTACATATTACTGAGTCAGCACACCTTTCTCATTCACAAAACTGATTTCAGCTGGAAAATCCTGATCTACATAAACTTCCACAAGCACCCTAGCATAAGCCAAGATATCTTCCTGAGCAGTTGCTCTATCCGTTCTAAGAGGAGTTCCAATCATTCCTGCCAGTCTATTCAGAGAATTAACCCCCCAGTACTTCAAAGGTAACCCATGTAGGAACCATCTTAACATTTTCAACATTCAAATCTATATCAGGTGACCAATTCTTCATTATAACAGGCTTCCTGTCATATAAAATCAGCCCTGTCTCCATAGCTCTCTCCTTTTCCTCAACAGTTCTAAATCTCACCATGAAAACTCCATTTTCCAGCATTGCAACCTTCTCGACCCCAAACTTCCTCTATACTCTCCTTATAAAGCCATCTATCACTCTAAACGGTGGTTTAACACCTAAAATGTAGCATACAATAGCAGATTCCCAATACTTAATCTCAGGTTTCACATCATCAATATTAATATGAACAGTCTTATCATTATCACTAGGATCTTGTCTATTCACTTGCTGATTCGATTGGGTAAGATCTAAACCTTCCTCTCTTATATTAGCAAACAACGAGTGACGCCAAGTAGAAGTGTTACCTGGATTACTCACCAGATTTTGCATCAGACAATGAGAAGGTTGAACTGATACTGATGAATTCGACTTAGCTGGTGTTCTAATTGAAGCAACCTAGTTTGCCAATTGACTATTCGTAGCTTTCATTGCACTTCGGTCATGATTAGACATCAATTTATCAATCGAAGAATTTCATTAATATTCTTCTCCTTTCTCGCATCTCCTTATTGAGGTTTCTTCATTGCCTTTGTCTGTTGATCTTGCAATCGCTTTTTACTCATATTCATCTTACCACCAAAACCTTTCTTAAAACCCTTAGCCATGGCTCCAACAAAACTGAGGTTCGAAGAATTTTAATGGTGGTTACTGTTCCATTAAATTCCTAGAGAGAGGAGAGACTTTCTCTCACTAGGAGTAATACACTATAAGTAAGTTCAAAGTGTAGTCTTCCTTATTGTATAGCTTCCTTATCTATATATAATTTCAAAGTCTAGTGACCCCTAAGTCTAGCTTGCTTATTCTAAATGTATGTTCAAAGTCTTGTCTTCCTAGTCTACCTATTCTTGTAGTCTTCCTTATTTTTTAGTCTGCTTACTCTCCAGTAAGTTCAAAGTCTAATATTTCTCAAGTGCATAAAGGCACAATTTTTTAGTCTAGTCTGCTTACTATACTTGTACGTTCAAAGTCTAGTCTTCCTTAAAGACCCAGTCATCTAGTCTAGTCTGCTTACATAGTTCAGTCCATGTCTGCATATGTATATAGTTAGGCCTATTCCTCCACATTGTCAAGCCCATATTATTCTAAAACCTATATCCTTTTCAAATCCTCCATCTCAAAATCATATTTCATTTCCATTTCTCATTTCCAAAGTCATTTCTAGAAACTTACAAGTAAAGTCCATTGGATTTATGTTTAGCAAAGGTTGTGAGGTTACAACTTGGGAACGCCCAGCAGAAATGTCCACCCACTACCAGACTCGTCAAATGAATTAACCATCACCTTTTCAGACGAATCGTATGAAAGTTCTGAATGGTCATCCGAAATAGGAGATACTTTTGGACAACTTAGTGCCATCATGGCTCAACTCCAACTGATGAACTCTTGTCTTGAGGAACAAGAAAAAGAGCTCCAAATTCTAAGGAAAAAAGCTGACCACCACCACCTCCTGTCAAGTCCGAGACTGACTTGAGGTTCGAAAAACTCGAACAATAGATCCAGTCAATTCCTGAACTCAAGAGTCAGGCTCATGGCCATGACATCATTGATCCTGAGCTGAAGGGAAAATTCCCTACAAAGGTAGCATTAGCTGACCTCCCAAAATTCAAGGAGGTCGAAGACCCAGATAATCATTTGAGAGCCTTCTCCATTTCCATGGCTCTCAAAGGCATGAGCAAGGACCTGTTTGCTTATGTATTTCCATTAACATTGGATGCACATCCATCCAAGTGGTTCATATCACTGAACAAAACAAAGATGAACGACTAGGATTACATCAAAGAAGAGTTCCATAAGCAGTACCGATACAACACTCAGCTTCCAATTAGTCTTCGTGAGTTGAAGTTAACTAAGTAAAACACCAATGAAGACTTCGTCACCTTTCTTAGTAGATGGAGGGAAAATGTCGTCTAAATGACTAATAAGAAATCTGAAGAGGATCAAATCCGAGTGGTGATCGTTAACTTTCAGTCCAAGTACGGAGATCACATCAAATTTCAACCTATAGAGTCTTTCACGAAACTCGAAAAGGTTGGTCTGCTGATAGAGAAGAAGTACAACCTCTAAAAATATGGTGAAAACAAAAATAACTATTATAGCTTGACTTTTTAAGCTAAGATTATTTTGATAAACATAGTTTATTAGCATAACAACTACTACGTAATCTGTAGATTGATACATTTTGAGAAATGATGATTTGTGAATAACTCTTACATGAACCTTGTTTGCAAATATGGATGTTGTGTGTTATTAGATGATAACTAATATGATTTATCTGATAAGATAAGTTATTTGTGAATTACGTCAAGAACGTTGAGTATCATTTCGGAGTTTTGAGATTTGGAGCTATCGGTATTGTATGTAAGTTGCCTTGGATAGTAAGATCAAGAGCTAATTAAGCCAAAATACTTTCATCAAGGTGCAAATATTTTGGGAATTTTGTTAAGAGAAATTAAGGATTAGAAAGTGATTATGAAGATAATTAAGGTATTAAGAGCAATAAAATTCGATATTATTCCTAAGTGAATGAAAAGACGATTTGGCGCTCATTATTAACCTAAAATTACGAGATTCTCATTGCCCATCCTCTATATATAAGCATCGAAGGTCACAAATTTTTCTTCAGCTAACTCCACCTCACAAAATCTTTCACTTTCACTATTTTCTCTCTCTCGCCTGCTAGGCGTGGTTTTGGCGGGAACGACGGCTCCTTTTGGCAGCTTATTCTTGCTGGATTTTTGCTCTGAATCTTGCAAGTCGTCCTCCATACTGGAAAAGCATTAAAATTGAGGTTCTAGGTCAATAGCATCAAAAGAAATCAAGCAAGGTAAGTTGTGGTTAAGTTGTTGCTACTGTGAGGTTTTAGGATAAAAGCTTCATTATTTTGGATTAATTACTGAATTTATAAGCCATGCATGTTGTGTTTAAGGTGCTAAGAGGTTGCTGGAGGAAAATTAAGTGTGGATATAGCAAGGTTGAGTTCCTAAATATCGGATTAAGGTACACAAGGACCACCCCTTGAACTCTACTTTCTAGCTTATGTACTTAGCAAATGATTATAGAAATTATACAAGTTTTTGAACATGCTATGAGATATAAATATACTGATTTATATTATACTATGAATATGCTATGTGAATAAATAACCTCAGAATATTATACTGTGAAAGTTGACTATAACTTTTTATGAAAAATTGAAAATATTATAATTTTTGTACTATTTTTTTATTAGAATAATTTCTATATTATTGGAAATCAAGGTTGTCCTAAAAGTTTTGAGACCCCTGTGCTAATTATAAAGATGGATCCTAAATATAAAAATATTATGCATAGATTGTAAAAATCATAAATAATGTATTCTATAAATTATATCATTATTAAGATATTTTGACAAAATAAACTCGATTTTGAACAATATGACTAAAACAAACATTTAATTTAAGGTTTTGGACCCTCTAAAAAGCGGGTCCCTGTGTTGTTGGTCGCTTTGCACGCCCTATTAGATAGCCTCGTTGGAAAGAGATTGAAGTATACATTGAGAGAACATATATTTATAATTTAGTCATACAAGTAAATAAGTAATAAGTTTTCCAATATAAACAGATCGGTAAGTACAAAAGCTTGACGAAGATAGAAAAACTAATACAAGAATTTGAGAGCAATAGGAAAATAAGTATAAGTGTTTGTTGTAACTTGTAAGTAAAAAACGAAGTGTTTGAGTTTGGAAGAAAAACCCCATCTCTCTGCATTGTTTATGTTTAGCTTATTTTTCTTTTCTTTTTCTTTTTTTTTTTTGACAACGAGAAATCGTACATTAATTAAAAGTGGAAGTACAACCTAATGCTAATACATCCAAATCTAAACAAAACAAACGAACCTAAATGAGCTTTATGAGCTCGTACATTCCATCTAAAAATAAAGTAAATAAAACTGATAACAAATTGCGTAGGAAGGGGGGGCGTCGCTGGTCAGTACTTTTGATGGTGGATGCAAACCTCGGATGGCTGATGGATCTCATAGATGATGCGGATGACATTTGCGGGCCGGACAACGAACTACCAATGGCGAACGTCGCACCTCGCCGCATGAGCAATCCCAACAAACTGCTATCGCTTGGGATTCTAGGCTCATGATCTTTTAATGAGTCACGTTCCATTGTGACTCATTACTCTCACCCGATGTAACTGAGGTGCCGCCTTCAGATTTGAAGTTTTCAAGGCAAGGACCATTACGATCAATGCCAAGCTAAAAAGAGAGCCAAACAAAATGAGCTCTCGCAAACACCTCCGGTGTACAAAACCGGAAAACATACGTCCCAACCATAACAAACTATCAGCACCTCGTCCATACTCAAGAACTTCTTGAGTAACCTTGTCCCTCAGCACATAATCCCAAAAAACCGACGTATTCTACTATCACAACTTTGAACCACCAATCCTGATTCAACTGACAAACACTTAACGATGGCCACAACCGACCATTGACAACATCTTTAACAACACGAAAACAACGCACTCCTTTTATTTGGAGATTTGACACAAAGTTGAGGAAACAAACTGACATACTTAGTGGGGGGAGGGGAAGCCCGACACAAACAAGGGGGTAGGGGAAGGGGGAGCCCGACTCTAACAAGGGGGATGGGAAAGGGGAGCCCAATACACAACTATGGGAGGGGGAGAGGGAGGGGAAGGGGAAGCCCAAAACAACCAAAACACCAAACAAGGGACTGTGCTTACCAGACATGGGGATGGGGACGGAGACCATAACAACGGAGACCATAACAGCGACGGGAGAAGACGGAACCAACACTCAGCCTGATAAATGCATAATTACAAATATTTATGTTCCCTTATTTTTAGTATTACATGTATATTTATATTATAATTGTGTGTATTTTATATGTTTTTATTGCTTTTAGATATTACATGCTATGTTTTTGTTTTTATTACTAATATTACTTAATTATAATGTTTTTGTTTAATGAGAAACCTTGGTCCAAGAACTACAAGTGAAGCCCACTCTCTTTGTACAAGTCTAGCCCAAATTTGAAGGAGACAAAAAGAAAATTAAAAAAAAAAAAAAAAAGAGAAAGAAGAAGCACGAAGGAACAGCGCTCTTCGTTCCTCCTTCATTCTCTTCGACACTCCTCTTTTTCACCGCCATTCATCTCCTCCACCTCAACCATCCAATAGCAAAGCACCAAATTTTACAAGAGCAACTTGCAAATTCATCAACCAATCAGAAGGGGAGTCGAATTCGGCGCCGTAAATCACGACCAAGGAGAGGTCGGTTTCTAGGGCTGAAACTTGGAGCCCAATTCACTTCTCCAATTGGTCCGAAAATTCGATTAAGGGCGGTGGAATTAGGTATAAATACCCCATTAAGGTTCGAAAATCAATATGAAAACTATTCCACAAAAAATTTGAGAGAATAAATTTAGAGAAATAGCGTGAGATAATTGAGCCATTTTGGGCGTGCGAGAGTTTGACGAGAAGACAGCCTTCGGGAGGAGTCTTAGCACACAACCGAGGAGGGTGAAATTCAAGGTTGAACGTAGGTGCGAAATCCGACATTCAAAGGCGAATTTCCGCGACATACATAAGTTCTTCTCTCTTTCTCTTGTACTTTCAAATTGGTTTAATATTTCCCGATTATATTTTTTTGGATTCCATAGTTGGTTTGTAATTTTTATTAATATAGTTTGGATTGAATGGTTGAATGTTAGTTAAAATTCAAGATTGTTTGATCTAAGATACATGAGTTATATTTGTGTGTATGTTTTAGATTTCAATATTATGCCTAATTTGTTATCTTATTATGTATAAAGTTGAAATCTTTGCTGGTTATATGATTAAGCTTAGTCTAAATTGTATAACAACAAGTAGCAACTAGTTTAATTTAAGCCTGCAAAGATGATTTTAAGTTCAAACTATAATATAACTTAGACTAGTTATTTAGACATAAAGATAAAATATGTTTAAATTAACTAGGGATTAATGAGGTATTTCTAATTCTATAATGCTTCTAGTTTAACCATTGTAAGTTGTGAAATATTTGTGGTGATTAGATTAGTTTAGAATCGATGTTAGGCTTAGTTCAACATTGATTAAAAAGTAAGGAAGTATAGGGGAGTTTGGTTACTTGAATTCCTACAGTTAATCTATCTAATCAATCTTGGATTTATGAAATCGAAAGTATAATCATGGTTAGATATTTATAAATCTCTACAACATTATGGACTTAAAATGGGATTGTTTGTCATCACTTGTAAATATTAGGTTAGACTTACCTTTAGTAGTATTTAGATTTTTAGTATCATCTTGTAAACCCCCCCCTAAAAACAATGTGAATATGTATATATTAGTCAATGACATGTATATACTAGTTAGATTTTCTTAATTAACTGAACTTGGATTTTAGGAATATATAAACCTCTCGTGGGATCGACCCTTATTTATCGCTGTACTAAACTTAGACAATACTAATCTGGATGAAATAAGGTTTTTAATTTGTACGCATTACAAATAACGAAAATTTTTGGCGCCGTTGCCAGGGAGATTTATGATATTCTTTCCATAAAGTTTAACTAAGAAACTAACTTTTTTGTTCGAATTTAGTTGATAAAAAGAAATTTAGTACATGTGATCTTGGTATTCTAAAGAAAGCTCGACTAGGTTGAAATTTTTTTAAACTTATAGTATGTTTATTTAACTTCTTTTTGCATACTATGTGCTTAGTTATTTCTTTCTAGTTAACTTTTATTTGGATTAATCAAGGTGACAAGGGTAACTTCTAACATTCTAATAGTACTTTCATTGATTTTGTTTCATAATATTGTTTAGTGAATTTCCTATATGTACTTGAGTCTTTGAGTAACTTTTTAATTTAGATGTCATGCTATTACTTGAAGAGAATGTTACTTGCTATTGCTTGTTATACTCCATGCTATTCTATACTAGGCTATGAAATCTATCTAGCCAAGTGTCATGTGATTTTGAAATAACCTGAACTTACTTTGTGATGACTTTCATTTTGAGCAATCACCTATATGCCAATCGATTTATCCTGTTATATCACAATGTCATAGCTTAAATTACATGGAGTTGCATGACTAGAGTTTATGAAGGCACTGCTTGATGTTGTATGAACTATTAGGCCATCTGAAAGTTGTGGTTCAAAAGTTGCTGAAATATTCTTATTATATCTTATATATATGATGCTATTTGATAAAGTTTCACAAGTCATTCTTTTATTGTCAATGTCAATTAGCTTTCTTGATAAGATTTACTAATTATTTAGAATGATAAAAATTAAATCTGCAGCTATGAGCTAGTAGTGTTAGATCTAAATATTTTAGAAACATAAACATAAGTTTAACTCAGTCATGAGCTTGCTTGATTGTACTTAAATGGTGTTCTAAACTTTGATTTGTAAGTAATATAGCAGCTGGATATAAGTTTGTTCATGAATGAACCAGAAAAGTGATACTTGTTTAGATTGAAGAATTTGTTGTATAAGAAAATATCAATCGTCACATGAGTGGTTTATTTAAAGATATTACATTATATACTCGTTTATTTGGCATTTCTAAGCTGAACCAAAAAGCATACATGTTGGCTGATGATAATTTGAGATTATATTATGCTAATGGAACAAGTAAACAAGTTCATATGTCCTACAATGTTGAAAGCTAATATTATATAAACTGCTGAATTTAAATCTAAAAACTTGAATTGGAGAAGGGACATAGATATGTCCAGATATGTGATATATCTTAGGAGTTTAGTCTAGCTACTTCATATGCACATTGTTTTATAGTGAAAGCCAAGGTATGAACTGTTGATGCCAAACTTTTGTCCTTAACTTTAAAATAACAAAAGAAACATGTATTATTGGGCAATATGCAGTACGTTCTTCCCACAATATATGTTACAATAATTTGTGCAAATATTCTATAACGGAGACAAGTTCAGTTCCATTGTAGCCATGCTTTCTCTTGTTTAGTTATAGATTATTAGAACTTGATTCAGAAAACCAACTGAACTTCATAACATGGATTATGTGCTTAAGATGTGTTCATAAAATTACTTTGGACAGTGAACTTTTATTGAAAATTACGGATTGCTAGAAAGAGGAGCTAAAGAATATATGATAAGTTGTTTGATTGATGATTCCATTCTAAAAAGAATATATATATCTAGCTTAATGATACCATAAATAATCTGCAAATAACTTGAATTACTTAATAATTTTGAGTTTCCTATTTTCAAGTGCATAAACACACGCCTATGAAAGGAACCATTGATGTTTGATCCTGAAATCGAACGGACAGCAAGGAGAACAAGGAAAGAGTTCTTAGAAAAACAACGAGAAGAGCGTCTCTATATTGAGAAATTGTTCGAACACGAAGAAGAAATGGCAGAAAGAACTTTGAAGGAGTTAGCTGTGCCAAAGCTAGATGATGAACCTTAAGGCATCGTTTTTCCAACATCGTTTTTCCAACATTGGAAAAACCGTTGAAGTTAAATTCAGGTTTTCTCAATCTTCTTCCTAAATTTCATGGTCATGGAGGTGAGGACCCTAATCGATTCTTAAAAGAATTTCTTGTTGTTTGCTCTTCCATGAAACCTGAAGGCATTAGTCCAGATGATGTTAAAATCCATGCTTTTCCATTCTCATTGTTTGATTTAGCAAAAGATTGGTTATATTCTCTTCCTCCTAGATCAAATACTACTTGGGATGCACTACAAAAAGCTTTTCTAAAAAATTTCTTCCCCGCAAGTAGAATTGGGTCCATAAGGAAGGAAATATGTGGTATAAGGCAGTACCCTAGCGAATTAGTTTATGAATATTGGGAGCGATTTAAAAGGTTATGTGCTTCATGTCCTCAACATCAAATAAGTGACCAATTATTAACTGGGAGCGAATGATAGGGGAATGATAGATGCTGCAAGTGGTGGGCATTAGTGAACAAAACACACAACAATTTAGTACTAGGAATGATGCTAGGAGAGTAAATGAGCTTGATGTTACTTCTGTTCATAATCAATTAAAGGAAAATGCTCAACATATTGCTAATTTAACTACTATAGTATCTAAAATTGTTGGTCATGAGTCAAAAGCAAAAGTTTGTGGTATATGTGCTGATGTGTTCAATGTTGCTTATGCTTCCAACGTTGCAAAATGAAGATGTAAATGCTTTAGGAGGTTTCATAGGTCAACCCCAAAGAAAATACGATCCTTTCTCATCAACTTATAATGAAGGTTGGAGAGACCATCCTAATTTGAGATATGGACCTAGACCACCATTTCAACAATCTAATCCTAGACCATACTCTCATACTAATCCCCAACAACAATCCCAAATCCCAATCATCAAACACGTCTTTAGAAGATCTTGTTAAACAACTACCTAATCAAATAGGACAAGTCCATTCACAAGGTGTTAGTTATCAAAAGAAGACTGATTCTCATTTACAACATCTAGACACCCAAATAGGTCAAATTTGTACCTCATTAAGTAATTTAGAAACTCAAATCTCTGGAAAATTACCTACTCAACCCCTCCCTAACCCTCAGGAAAATGCAAAAGATGTCACACTTAGGAGCGGGAAAGAACTAAAGGACTCTAAAGCTAAAAACAGAGAAATTGAAAATGAACTAGAGGTGAGACCTAAGAATGGATTGACTGAAGATAAAATTAATGAAACAATCTTAGAAAATCAAGAGAGATTAAAAGAGAAAGAAAAAGAAGTTGAAGAAAAGGAGAGTCAAACTAAAAACTTAAAATCTAATTTTGATTTTTCTAAATGCAAAGATGTGCCTCCTTTCCCTTCTAGGTTTTCTAAACCTAAGAAAGATATTCTTGATAATGAAATCCTAGAAACTTTTAGAAAAGTTGAAATGAATATACCCCTTCTTGATGCTATAATACAAGTGCCTAGATATGCTAAATTTCTAAAAGAATTGTGTACACATAAAAGGCAACTTAAGGGCTCTGAAATGGTAAACATGGTTGAGAATATATATGCGGTAATTGAAAGGAAACTCCCACCTAAGTGCAAAGATCCTGGAATGTTCTCTATTCCGTGTAAAATTGGTAGTTGTAAATTTGAAAGATGCATGCTCGACTTAGGTGCTTCTATTAATGTTATGCCCAAATTTGTTTATGATTCTCTAAATATAGGCCCACGATCTAAAACCGATGTTGTAGTACAATTGGCTGATAGATCTAATGCATATCCTCTTGGATTTTTAGAAGATGTTCTTGTGCAAGTAAATGAATTAGTTTTTCCTACTGATTTCTATGTGTTGGATATGGGTTCTAATTCTGATTTTTCTAATGTACCCTTGTTGTTAGGAAGACCATTCTTAAAGACTTCTAAAACTAAAATAGATGTGCATGAGGGTAATTTAACTATGGAATTTGATGGTGAAATAATTAGATTTAATATTTTCGATGCTATGAGGTACCCTAGGGACATCAATAATTTGTGTGCCATTGATACTATTGATGTGATTGATAATATTGCACAAAATTTATTTGATCCAGGTCAATTATTTGGTGATTTATTTAGATATCTAGTTGATGAAATTGCTGCATGGATTGATGATGGTGAACTAGTTAATGACATTGAAACTCGAATAGTTGATTGTTCTTTTGCTGAAAAACAAAGTTTAGGTGTACCATTATCTACCACAAGATTAGTGCCCTCAATTGTTAAAGCACCTGAATTGGAACTGAAAATACTTCCTTCGAATCTAAAATATGCTTTTCTTGGTGATAATGGGACTTTACCTGTTATCATTTCTAGTTCATTAACTCCATCCCAAGAACAAAAATTGCTAGAAGTACTTAAAGAACACAAAAAGGCTATTGGATGGGCATTAGCTGATATCAAAGGAATTAGCCCGACTATGTGTATGCATAGAATTTTCTTAGAAAACAATGCTAAACCTGTTCGAGAAGCTCAACGTAGACTAAATCCTTTAATGATGGAAGTTGTCAAGAAAGAAATTCTAAAATGGTTAGATGCGGGAGTAATTTACCCAATTTCTGATTCTAAATGGGTAAGTCCGATTCATGTGGTTCCTAAAAAGTCTGGTATAACAGTCGTTGAAAATACAGCAGGAGAACTTGTCCCAACTAGAATATCTAATGGACGGAGAGTGTGTATTGATTATAGAAAGTTAAATCAATCAACTAGAAAAGATCACTTTCCTTTACCTTTTATTGATCAAATGCTAGAAAAATTAGCCGGACAATCTTTCTTTTGTTTTCTTGATGGTTATTCTGGTTATACACAAGTTCCCATTGCCCCTGAAGACCAAGATAAAACCACATTTACGTGTCCTTTTGGTACATTTGCTTTTAGACGAATGCCTTTCGGTTTATGTAATGCTCCAGGTACTTTCCAAAGATGTATGATCAGTATATTTTCTGATTTAATTGAGAAAAATATGGAAGTATTTATGGATGATTTTACGGTATTCGGTGATTCATTTGATAAGTGCTTAGATAGTTTATCTCTTGTTTTAAAAAGATGTATTGAAACAAACCTTGTCCTAAACTTTGAGAAGTGTCATTTTATGGTTGAACAAGGAGTTGTTTTAGGACATGTTGTTAGTGCTAAAGGACTAGAAGTTGACAAATCTAAAATAGAAGTCATTAGTTCCTTACCGTATCCTACTTGTGTACATGAAATTCGCTCATTTTTAGGACATGTTGGGTTTTATAGGCGTTTTATTAAAGACTTTTCTAAAATTGCATCTCCTATATGCGCTTTACTTGCTAAAGAAGCTAACTTTGATTTCAATGATAATTGTAAAAAAGCTTTTGATGAACTAAAAGAAAAATTAACCACTGCCCCTGTTATTAGACCTCCTGACTGGTTTTTACCATTTGAAATTATGTGCAATGCTAGTGATAAAGCAATTGGTGCAGTTTTAGGACAAAAGAAGGATAAATTACCTTATGTAATTCATTATGCTTCAAAATCACTTGATTATGCCCAATGTAACTATACTGTAACTGAAAAAGAAATGTATGCTGTCGTGTTCGCATTAGAAAAATTTAGGACATATTTGCTTGGAACTCATGTCATGTTTATTCTGACCATTCTACGCTTAAGTATTTATTGAAAAAAAAAGAATCTAAACCTAGACTTCTTAGATGGATGCTCCTCCTACAAGAATTTGATTTAGAAATTAGAGACAAAAAAGGTGCTGAGAATTATGTTGCTTACCATCTAAGTAGAATAGTGCCTAGAGAGGATTGGCCTATGGTAAGTGATTTTTTTCCATATGAACAATTATTATCTTTGTATCAAGTTGAAACTCCTTGGTATGCTGATATTGTTAATTACATGGTTACAAGAACATTTCCCTCTAATTTATCTAAAGCTCAAAAGGAAAAGATCAAATCCGATTCTAAATATTATATATGGGATGACCCATACCTTTGGAAAACATGTTCTGACCAAGTTATAAGAAGATGCGTAGATTAATCTGAATTCTCCTCTATTCTGAATTTTTGTCATGGTCTTGAAAGTGGAGGGCACTTTGGTCCTCAAAGAACTGCACACAAAGTCCTAGCGTCTGGTTTTTATTGGCGTACATTATTTAAAGATGCTTATGAATTTTGTAAGTCTTGTGAACAATGTCAAAAGACTGGAAACTTAACTAGAAGAAATGAAATGCCATAAACCGATATCTTAATTTGTGAAATATTTGATGTTTGGGGTATTGACTTTATGGGTCCGTTTCCGTCTTCTTTTAGTAATCTTTATATGATTCTTGTTGTTGATTACGTCTCTAAATGGATAGAAGCTAGTGCAACTAGAGCTGATGATGCTAAAACTGTGATTAACTTTGTCAAAAGTAATATATTTTCTAGATTTGGAATACCTAAAGCAATTATTAGTGATAGAGGCACTCATTTTGTTAACAAGACACTTGGTGCATTATTTGAAAAATATCATGTTACACATAGAATTTCTACTGCATATCATCCACAATCCAATGGACAAGCTGAAGTTTCGAACAGAGAAATTAAATCTATTTTGGAAAAAATGGTGAATCCTAATAGAAAAGACTGGAGTTTAAGGTTAAACGATGCATTATGGTCTTATAGGACAGCATTTAAAACTCCGATAGGGATGTCTCCTTATAGATTAGTGTTTGGTAAAGCTTGCCATTTGCCGGTAGAAATAAAACATAAGTCATATTAGGCAGTAAAGCAGTGTAATTTAGATTATGATAAAGCCGGAAAAGAAAGAAACTTGCAGTTGCAGGAACTTGAAGAACTAAGGTTAGAAGCATACGAAAATGCTAAGATTTACAAAGAAAAGACTAAGGCCTTTCATGATAAAAAGTTAGCTAGGAAAACATTTCATGTTGGTCAGAAGGTTTTATTATTCAATGCTCGATTCAAATTATTTCCTGGTAAGCTCCAAACTAGATGGCTCGGTCCTTTTATTGTTACTAACACCTTTACTCATGGTGCAGTAGAAATTACAGATGTTAAAACTAACAAGGTTTTTAAGGTTAATGGACACAGACTAAAACCATTCTATGGCGAACCCCATGCCATGTACATTGAAGACATATTACTAGAAGAACCTTGATCACTACACGTCGAGCCAACGACGTAAACTAAGGCGCTGCTTGGGAGGCAACCCAAGAATCAGATTTGTTTTTTTAAACTCTTCTTTTAGTTTGCTTTTATTTTAGTGTGTTTTTCAATTTGCTTTTATGGTTTGATTTTTGAGAATTTTTCATGATAACTTCCACATTCTAAATGTTACATTGAGGACAATGTAAGGTTTAAGTGTGGGGGAAAGGTTATTGTTTGTTATTACATGAAGTATGTGGAATTTGATGAAATTTTTTCGAATTGAATTGCTATGGATGATGGAGAATATGGTAGTTGGAGTTGAAGGGAGAAATTTGAGGAGAATGGTGAATGTTGGTGTTGGAATATTATATGGATAGTATATTGTTCTGAAACAGGTTGAATTGGATGCATAAATTTTTTTGTTTGTCCATATTATAGGGGAAATGCTGCCGAAATTTCTGTAGAAATTTTTGAATTTAGACTAAAGTTAATTATTGGATTGTTATTTGCGTTATATAAAAAGTTCATGAGCATGTAGTTTTAGGTGCATTTAGTAGTTGTTGTGTGTTATGCATTAGTTTTAGGAAATAATTTTAAGTAAAACCAACCTCTTAGTTTCTTTTTAAAAAAAATTGAATAAATGAAGAAGTTCAATAAGAAATTCTAATCTAACTATGTTTTAAAATAAAATATGTTTTCGAAAATAAAAAGTTTTGGATATTGTTAACATTTTTAGTTAAAGAATAGTCAAGTTTGAAAGATTCATAACACGATTAGATAAGCAATCTCATATTTATAGCTAGTTAGTGTAGTTATTCCCTTGGTAACTATGACTAGATGGATAGACCAAAATAACCTGTGAGATTCCGAGCCTAATAAACTGAGACATTCACATTAGTCTCAGACTTTTCTTTCATGTGTGATGTTCTTCCATGGTAATTTCTCTCTAGAACTTGCATTGATATTCTTCAAGACTACATTGACTCATGTTAGCATGAAGAAAAAGGTATTTCTTTTGTTATAAACTACATAGCCATATAGCCACCCTACATTATATTACATCCTTTCTAAACCCCTTGAGCCTAATAGACTATTATTTTGCTTAGCCTTCATTATAAACCATAAAAAACATTAAATAAATTCATGACCCAAAATTTTGAGCTGATGGAGCATGGTTGTTGATTGAGTAAAAGCGAAGTGTGGGGCTGTTTCTATAAAAGGTGTGGTTATAGCAGTTGAAGTGTTGATCGTCCATGTTGTATAATATATTGTAATCTTGATATTCTATAAAAAAAATGAGAGAAAAAGTGAAAGAAAAAAAAAAGTGAAAACAAAAAAGTTGAAAAAAAATGAAATGAGAAATGATAAAAAATATGTATCAAGCGTGATATGTAGCTACAAATGATGATGTAAATGAGCGTTTTGTATATCAAAATCAAAATACAAGAAATTGTGCTGATTCGCAATTGCAGAAGGTTGAAGTACTCTGTGAGAGTTATTTTTGCTCCCTCTTATCCGGAAAGGGGGGAGTTATTAAGTTTTTGCTCCACTTGGTTCGATGCAATCTAGTCCATATATCTTAAAAAATTTCCTACCTTTAACCATAGCCCTCGTTACAACCCATCTAAAGTCCTTTTTATTTATGTCTGGCATGTTGTCTAAATAATAGTGGAGAATCGAGAAGATATGCAAGCTTATGGTAGAGTTTTTGCCATTGGAATTGAGCCTTGAGTGAAATACATAAATCCTTTCAAACACATGAGTGACGAGTGATTATTTATCCTGTGAGGGTCTCTTTATTAAAATCATGGTTCTATCAAGTGAATGCTCGCTGGTGCTTATCAAATGTAGAGAGAGTATATATATGATGTGCTATGAGTTTTGATGATTTGATTGTTCTAAATTGATAATGTGACATTCCTGTTAACATCTTACTTGAGTTTTTACTAACTAATATAAAACGTTTTAGTTTCTTGTTCGACTTTTCATTGATTCAGTTCTAGAGTTAAGAAATAGAGAGGTGGTGTTATGTGTTATATAATTGCATGTAGTTAGAGTTTGATCGAGGACAATCAAGAGTTAAGTGTGGGGGAATTTGATAAATGCATAATTACAAATATTTATGTTCCCCTATTTTTAGTATTACATGTATATTTATATTATAATTGTGTGTATTTTATATGTTTTTATTGCTTTTAGATATTACATGCTATGTTTTTGTTTTTATTACTAATATTACTTAATTATAATGTTTTGTTTAATGAGAAACCTTGGACCAAGAACTACAAGTGAAGCCCACTCTCTTTGTACAAGTCTAGCCCAAATTTGAAGGAGACAAAAAGAAAATAAAAAAAAAAAGAAAAAAAAGAGAAAGAAGAGGCACGAAGGAACAGCGCTCTTCGTTCCTCCTTCATTCTCTTCGACACTCCTCTTCTTCACCGCCATTCATCTCCTCCACCTCACCCATCCAATAGCAAAGCACCAAATTTTACAAGAGCAACTTGCAAATTCATCAACCAATCAGAAGGGGAGCCGAATTCGGCGACGCAAATCACGACCAAGGAGAGGTCGGTTTCTAGGGCTGAAACTTGGAGCCCACTTCTCCAATTGGTCCGAAAATTCGATTATGGGTGGTGGAATTGGGTATAAATACCCCATTAAGGTTCGAAAATCAGTATGAAAATAATTCCACAAAAAATTTGAGAGAATAAATTTAGAGAAATAGCGTGAGATAATTGAGCCATTTTGGGCGTGCGAGAGTTCGACAAGAAGACAGCCTTCGGGAGGAGTCTTAGCACACAACCGAGGAGGGTGAAATTCAAGGTTGAACATAGGTGCGAAATCCGACATTCAAAGGCGAATTTCCGCGACATACATAAGTTATTCTCTCTTTGTCTTGTACTTTCAAATTGGTTTAATATTTCCCGATTATATTTTTTTGGATTTCATAGTTGGTTTGTAATTTTTATTAATATAGTTTGGATTGAATGGTTGAATGTTAGTTGAAATTCAAGATTGTTTGATCTTAGATACATGAGTTATATTTGTGTGTATGTTTTAGATTTCAATATTATGCCTAATTTGTTATCTTATTATGTATAAAGTTGAAATCTTTGCTGGTTATATGATTAAGCTTAGTCTAAATTGCATAACAACAAGTAGCAACTAGTTTAATTTAAGCATGCAAAGATGGTTTTAAGTTCAAACAATAATATAACTTAGACTAGTTATTTAGACATAAAGATATAATATATTTAAATTAACTAGGGATTAATGAGGTATTTCTAATTCTATAATGCTTCTAGTTTAATCATTGTAAGTTGCGAAATATTTGTGGTGATTAGATTAGTTTAGAATCGATGTTAGGCTTAGTTCAACATTGATTAAAAAGTAAGGAAGTATAGGGGAGTTTGGTTACTTGAATTCCTACAGTTAATCTATCTAATCAATCTTGGATTTATGAAATCGAAAGTATAATCATGATTAGAAATTTATAAATCTCTACAGCATTATGGACTTAAAATGGGATTGTTTGTCATCACTTGTAAATATTAGGTTAGACTTATCTTTAGTAGTATTTAGATTTTTAGTATCATCTTGTAAACCCCCCTAAAAACAATGTGACACGTGGGTGTGGAGGAAACGACTCGACTTACCAGGGTGAAGACAAACACGGGGAGGGGGTGGGGGAAACGAAACTGACCACAGGGGGTGGGGGAAAGGACAACTAGCTAGCCGAAAAAGGGGAAAAGGGGGGCTGACTGCTGTCGTGAGCCCAAGGTGGCTCACACGGCGGCCGAGCCCCTAGGCTTGTCTGTGGGTGTTAGGGGTTTTTTTTAGGTTTCGGCACGTGAAGTTTTTGTTGAAAGAGAATAGGGTTTACGCTTCTTATATAACTTTTGGGGTTGAATATTTGGTGAACTGTTTAGCTTATTTTTCAATCCACATGTACAGTTATAATATTTGTCCATGAGATAATGATTATTTCAGGCCTCATGTCTACTTCAAGTTTATATTAAGACGTTCTTATGATTTGTAGGTCGAACTTTTCAGTAGCAAAAGATCTAAAGCAATTAGGTTAGCATTTTTAATTCGTTGGTTTAAGCTTTAGTTCTTATGATTCATATTTGTTGGTTGTTCGATAAGTCTTAATCAGATTATCACCTACTTCCTCCATCCCCCAATAGACTTCTCATTTCTCCTTTTCATGCTTGCCAATGCATCTTTTGTATCATTAATATCTCTAATTATATATTAGTAAAAATTATAAAAGTTTGATTTTCATAATGTACTCAATGAGACGAATTAAACAAGATCACACATGACTATATTTTTCCTTATATATTGGGAAAAAAAAAGTGGAAGATTTTGCTTCCTTATGAATAGGGCCAAAATTAGAAATGAGAAATCTATTGAGGGGCGGAGGGAGCATAATTTATCTGTATATCTTAGTTGTTTGTGCAAATATGAGACTTATGTGATTGCGAGTCTAAGGTAGTATTCATCATGATTTTGAGTTCAATTATAATCATAGCTTAGAATAAAATATAGGCATCAATTATAATTTCTTTTAAGGTGAGGAGAAGGACTATGTCTAGATCGACCTCAACCCGCATAGTGTTCTTGGTCTGGCATTTGCGAACTAGGCACTTGAGAGTAAGGGGGAAATGTCAGGAGAATATGTACCTCCAAGTACCACAGTTGGGAGGATTCGACCTTGTGACCTTAAGGTTAGAAGGTGAAACTCCAACCAACTACACCAAGCAAGTTTGATAGGCATAAACTATAATTAGGTTACATTGATTCTTATTAATACGAAAATTATTATATTTACAATATAACTTTAGAGTGATAAATATGATTATGCAAAAGATCTTCATATTTACTGTAACAAAGGATCTAATCAAAGCAAATAGGTTAGAGAGTGTGAAAGTGGGTCCTTTTTGTTTATTAAAATATGAGAGATAATGTGGTTGTGAGTACTTGTGAGAGAATGTAGAATTATGTGGATGTGGTTCAAGTGGAGTAATAAGGTAATGTGAAAAAGGAACAAAGTTTTCCTAAATAAGGAATAAAGTGAAAATATGAATATCTTTTGGAAAAGGACTTAAATGGAAAGTGGAAAGATATTTAGAAAATGTAATGAGTATATGGGTCTTCTATCAGGTAACTATCAGTTGTCAGCTATCTATCAAATACTTGTTTTCAAATAACTAGTCAAACCACTTATTGTAAAAAGCTATCACTAATGAAATCAGCTAATAACTATCAGTTATCCGCTAAGCAGAAAGATCTTTAGAAAACGGAGAGAAGCTTGGGATAGGTTATATTTAGGTGTCTTATGAAAGGCAAAATTTATCATATTAGCAGTTTCTTTTTAAAAAAAAATGCTTCTACAAGTTTGCCTTTCTCTTCTTTCCTGCACCAACTAGAGGATAACAAAAATGAAGATATTACAAGATTACAAGTGAAGATAATTTTTTGCTTGTTGTTCACAATCATTTAAGGCAATGAATACTTCCATGAATTCTTTGCGCATCGCTTATATGTCAACTAGCAATATATACACGCGATGCGTGCGACAATATATTAATATTAATAGTAACATCAAAAAGTGTTAAAAAAACTAACTTAAGAGTGTAATATTTATGGTGAATATTTGATGAACGTTATGATTTTTTATTTGCATAGCTAGGGTAAAGAGTAATGTTTTTCAGAAAGGACTAAGTCGAGGTAGGATATGTGTTATCGTGTATTTGGAAGAATATTCAACAATTCTCCTTTTAAACAATGATCTAGGTTATGTTATTTATTTTTTTAAAAATACATATATTTTATATGCGTATTTTATGAGTAGTAGTTAAATTTAATTTCACTGGGTAATAGAGGTTTTTAGGTATACTATGGTGAGTAGTGCTTCAATTAAAAAAAAAAATTATAAATTGATATTATCTGATGATGTATGTTTATATCTTTAATTATTTATTATCCCAACTGATTTTGCTCCCCAGAAAATTTAAAAAATGATATTCTCTAATGAAGTTTCTTAATTCTTTTATGGTTTGTTAATGCATGTTATTTGAAATTGTTATTGCAACTGAGAATTTAGATAGTAAGAATCTTGTGAATCTTTGTTTTTATAATTGTTTGAAAATTGATTTAGTCATCAATTTATATTTTCAATTGTGAGTTTCCTCTTTTTATACATTTTTATGTATTTCTTTTTGATAATGTAAAACTTTCTTTACTACCCATATTTGTAAATAAGGAAAGAATTAAGAAAATCTTTTCTTTATTATTTTTTGTGAGATTAAGGGTATATAAGTATTTTCAAGAGGGGACACCATAGCTCCCCTTGGCTTATATAATAGAGATAAGTAAGTGTACATTCTTTAACAGATTCAAGCACATGGTATTTTCCTATTTCTTTTTTTGCCCCTCACCAGCAAAGAAAAACTAACATAACTAGAACACTACAAGTGGAGACATACTTTCTTTTTTTTCTGATAAAAAGAGGAGACATACTTATAGCTCACAATTACTAATCATGATTGAAAAAAAGACAACATATTTATAGTATACACATTTAAAATAAGATTCACTGTTACAACATCAAAAATATAGATGGGCATTTGAAAGTTACATTGGTAATCTATAATATTCGATCAGATTGCGAGGGCAATCTCCTTATGAAATTGATTGCCGGAGAAGGAGCACGATCCCTAAACATTGGGTGGCGTAGGTAATAGAAACCTGAAGCCAATGCTACCATCTTTGATGGAACCAAATACAATATAAGAGCCACAACAAAGCACAACCCAACAAATATCCCGGTGGCACGAGGATCCCGCCATGTCACCAATGCTTGCACACGTTCTCCTTGTGTTGCTAGATCGCCCAACACCGTTTGGACACGTGCGCCTAGTGTACGAAGCTTATCATAACGTGTACGAACAATCTCTGATGGTCTATTGCTTGGCATTATATCAAATTCTTCATCAAGCTCATCACGATCAATATTTTCAGCTAATGAGATCTTTGGATCAAAATGAGGGAGTGGGTCTCGAGACCGGAACCTATAGTTCCATGCCCCTATGACAAAGACATAGAATGCTAATGTAGGAATTATGAGGTCAGGGAACCAAACTAGCACTACTAGTAATGCGTGCACAAGTATGGTAGATATTGGGTTTTTCCATGTTCTTGTATCCTCAACCCATTTGACGATATCTATCATACCAGCAACCAAGTTGATTATTCTAAACCAATTAGCACGAACCTTTCTCATACTAAAAGTGTGGGAGTCTGCATCCAACATATAACGAACAATTTCTTGACGAAGCGGTGGCTCTGATCGTGATAAATGTACAACTAAGATCTTGACAGCTGCGTTCCTTAGCATCTCTTGTTGCCCCAGGGCAAGGGGCTTGATATGGTGCATTAGTGGTAATAAAGGTTGAGAGTAGACATTTAATACATCTAGACTAGGCATGCTTCTCACAAATCTTACGGCCAATTCTATATCACCCATCTTCTTCAATCCCATAGGAGTCAGTGAAAGTAAGGGATATGTATTTCGGTACACTCTTCCAGTTTGGAGGGTAGAGATACGTACACGTACTTTTCCAATTCTTAAATCCGGACGCACGGCTTCGAGTGGTTCTTCACTTTCAAAAATTCCCGAACTATCAAACACTCCAATGGTTAGAACCGTACATGGGTCATAAACTTTCCATGTGTATTGTTCATTCCACTTTGGATCCAAACTATCCGACACAGTACGAGTGCGAACCCACTTTGGACCATACTTGGCTATAGCATAAGCATCAGTAGACCCTTTACCGTTCACCGCCTTGGCAGGAAGAAGATTCCTACACCCAATGATCCCCAACTCTACCATCCCTACAGCAGCCTTCCACAATTGTCTTGCTGTGGGGCGATAGTCACTGCACACATGAGCGGCTTCCTCCATCACGTGATACCCACCATCAAAACACAACCTCAATTGAACTCTCGCTTTATACATCCTGTTTCCATCACCACTAGGATCATCAAAAGTGAACCACTTGCCCACCACGTTACGATCATCCACACGCCTCTCAATCGTTGTTAAAGCCACCCGGGCAACCCCAACGACAGTAGACCCCTTTGGCCCCCTATGCTCCAATGTAAACACCAATTGATCCCCAAATGGCTCAGCTGCTACAAACATCAAGTCTTCATTCCAATTCGGGGAGCCGTTACGACTAGCCGTTGGCTTAGTCTTCAAAATTTGAAATCCAAGTTGGGCCTTGACTTGAAACATAGACTCCATGGACCCAAACAAGATATCTTGAGCTTCCACTATAGTTGCTCTCAAGTACCACAACTTTGGAGACAGGTAGACCTTAGCCCTCGAGCTCACACTTCCAGCGGTATCCGTCTTCCAAGCATCAGGAAATGAGTCATCAGCCTGAGTACCCACCCAGGTTGCAAGCATCAAGTCCCCAGAGTGGGCCCCACCTCCCTCCAACCTGTACCACTGCGGGGCCAAGGGACTATCCGGTGGATCCCGCAGCGGAATCTCCGTCGTATCAAAACATATCCCGCCTAAAAACTCCCTCATTGACAACCCCTCCGTTGGATCATCCGCTTCCGGATTAGGTGGGTCCCACAATGAGACCTCCAAAATAGTGGAGGAATCCGGCGAATCGCGGGCGAAAGCAAATGTCTGGCCCCACTCGAAGAAATTCGTTTTGCGGGCGGGCTTGGAAACCACACGGTGGGTGGAAGCCACTATCTTCACTACAGGACACCCATTAGTAGGAAGTGATCTAGCCTTTACAACACGAACAAATAGGTAATGCATCTTCTCCACCAGATCAAATGTCGACCGCTCAATCGGAACACTCTCAAACGACGCCGTCGACACCGATCTCGATATCGCCGGCGTTGGCGGCATCGACGGCGGCGGCTTCATCCCAGCGTCGTCAGCAAATTTCACTTCAGGAATTGTCCCCGAAACTGCTGACGCCATCATTTCAACCTCTGGTGGTGGTGGTGGGTCCCCCATTGCTGTTGATGGTTCTAATGGAGGTGGTGGTGGTGGTGGTAATTCTTCCTTCTCTATTTGATCATCACCTTTTCTCTGCTCCTCTTCACGTTGTATTGTTGGTCCTTCACCCACCTGATCACTCCCCATCACTTCCTCAGGTAACTTGCCAGACACGTCACCGCCAGATTCCGGTGTCGGTGCCGGAGAAGCTGACGTGTCAGCAGGGGGCTGCTCTTCCTTCTTATCCTCCGTCACCGGAGATTCCTGCGCCGGCGGAATCTCCTGCGGAGGTGGTGGTAGGGCCTCATCGGAGTAATAAATTTTGAGGCCAATATCTCCTTGTATCCAACTTAACAAGTACTTCTTCTCAAGAGGGAAGTACATCAAGGCTTCCTCGCCTTTTTTAACGAACTGAAACGAGGCCGAGCTTAATCTAACCCGACCCAAGTGATTATGTCTACGGGTCGGGCCATAATTCTTGTCGTGGTAGACATCAACTTCAAGGGTGTCGCCGAACACGGTGGACGGCCCACCCATATTAAACTCTAGGGCCTCATTCCATGACGGGTTAAGGCCCCGGACCACAGTTTGAGTCCGTTTTCGCTGCCCGTAGAAATCCACCACCACGTAGGGACTAGATGTACCATGACCATCTTTTGGTAGAAGGTTTCTTGCGTCTACTACTTCTACTATTAGTTTTCTCACCGTTGCCATTTTTTCTATGACAAGTATTTTTATTGCATTGTAATTATGGCCAATTTATAATTTTGTGAAAGGAAGTGTTCAAAGGAATATAATGTAGTGGAATATGTGTATTAATGACGTCAAAAATAGGAATTATATGAGCTAAGAATATGGGAGAGGAAGAAAAAAGAGGAAGAGGTGGTGTTGGATGAAAGTGGGTTTTTATAGGGAAGGTCTGTTTGTATTTTGTATGTGTTTGTGAAAGGAAAAGAAAGAAAAAGAAGATTGAATAAAAATGAAATGAAGGGTTAGCTAGTATTACCTTCATCTGCAAGTATCAGAGTTAGCTCATCTTTTACTTTTGCTTTCTTTTGCAAGGAAAATAAATCATACTGAGCGTAAGAATTTCATGATATGTTTGTCTCTTCGTGTATTCCTTTCCTTTTCAATTATCACTTTGCAGAATGTTATTATGTTTTATTTTTAAAAATAACGCAGATGTGCTCTAATATCAGTTTATCGCACATCTGATGCAATTTAATAGACAAGGTCCTTCAAAAATAAGAGGAGGAAGTAGGACATATGTAAATATATATGTATAACAGGTTTTGGTAGAGCACACTAAATTTCACAATAAAAATTAAATTTTGTATATAATAACCGGTGAAGTAAAACTCACTCATTTGCTCTATATGTTAATTCTAAATATCATAAATTTCACCCAAAATTATGTAAAAGTAACTTTTTTTTATGGAATTTTGATTGATTAAATTTCGTTATACAACAATACATTATTCTATTGTTATATACATACTACTCCCTTTTTTTTTCTTATTTTGACTTCAATGTTTGTCAATGCACGTCTTTGACCTTAAATATCTTTCATTATGTATTAGTAAAAATTATAATGATTAAATATTAATAAAGTACTCATTGAAACGAATCAAACAAGACCCACATGACTATATATATTTTATCATATGTTGAAAATAATTTAGAAGATTCTCTTCAATTGTGAATAGTGTCAAGATTCTAAACAGGAAGAACAAAATAGAACGGATGGAGTACTAATTATATCCAGATTGTGAAATAGAAGTACTCATATTAGTACCTTGTTTAATGGCAACATTAATTCTCCAAAGAACTCTACCTATAAACTTAGCATTAATCTTATCTACATTGATGTGTATTCTTACTTTTACCACGACCAAAAAAGTTTAATTAATAAATAAAAGTTGATGAAACTAAAGTGCATATTAAATGGAGTGTAGTAAGCTAGGCAGAATTTTTATATAGAAAATGGAAATTGAAGACTGCTTTATTGAAATAAAATGTTCTTTTGTAAACTTTATGGTTGGCTTGGCCAGCTTTAAGATGCAAAATGAGTGCCTATTGATAGAAAAAAAGGAGGTGGAATGTTGCTCTTGTAGTATTATATTGATACAAACAAAAGCTTTTTCTCCTTCATACAGAAAAAAGGAAGCTTTTTTTTTTCAGAGATATGACCAACTTTTGTGTCACCGACTGATGTTGGTTGTCTCCTCCAATCTCTTTCAATTTTCTTCTATTGAGGGTATATTAGAGTAGTATCAAATTTCAATAAAGCAAAAATTGGATCCAATTCTTCAACCTCCGTTTTCACACTTCTATGGACGTGTAAAACATTTGTCGTGATACTATGTTGTGCTGTTCAATAAACTAGACATTCTTATACGAGTAGTATTATTTGTCATCATTTGAATGTAATGTATTAGGGATCTATAGGAAAACAAGGTTCGTTTTTTTTTTTTTTCTTTTGACATTGAGAAATTTTATATTGATTAAAAACTGAAATACAACCTAATGCTAATACAAGCAAACAGAAACAACCAAACAGTAACAAAGAGCTTTATTAGCTCGTACATACTTTATGAAAAAACAACTAACTATTACATGTCCAGTCCAAAAGCAGCTTGACTTGAGCGATGACGGGTGAGGTTGGGATAGATGTCTTGATGAAAAAGACCTGATATGAGAGGGAGTCTATTGTGATACGAAATTCTGACGATCTTCAAAGAGAGACTGCTGCACTACGGCTAGTAGACTCCAATGTCCACTATGCACTATATCCCAAGGTTCTTGAAAAGAAACATCCTCCTGGGATTCTACTGATTTACCGAACGATGAAGTCACGTCATTTGGTGACTTCTGACCCTGGTTCGAGGGTACCCTGAGTTTAGTCTCATTGGACTGAAACTCGAAAGAAGTGAAGGTCGAAACTTGCTCCAAATTAAATTAGAGGGCCTCCCACAAGATGCGTTTTATAGGTGTGATGACACCTGAAGCCATCACGAGAAATTGGGAAGAGTTAGATTGATGAACTTCGCCCCACTTATGGATCCGAAGATCCAACCTCACAATCCCAAATCTAGAAGAACGACGCACAACAGATCTGAATTGAGAACCTCCTTTCATCTTAACCAACACTCGAATTCCTAAAGCGGCATAAACCCCACGGCCAACTCCAGGATCATAGGCTTTATTTAACAGGTTTCCTAGATCTTCCTTTGCCATAGGAAACCAAGAACCTTGCACTGCCCACCGATCACTACTAACAAACACCCAAGCACATTAGACACAAAAAGGTAAGGGTTATTGGATCTGGAAGATACTGAACTAAAACCGAAACATAAAACGAACATTAAACAACCTAAAAACGCAAATACAAATTTCATATTAGTACTCGACCAAGATGTAAACCGGGGATGGGGAAGGGGAACTTGACAAAACCGGGAGAGGGGAGGGAACTTGACCAAGACACGGGAGGGGAACGGGGCTGGGGAACACGGGGAGGGGGAGACTAGAAAAGTCGGACATGAACCGGGGAAGGGGAGACACAAAACACTAAGCGGGGATGGGGGAGGGGAAGACTCGACCGAAACAAGGGAAGGGAACAAAGGACTCGACCGAAACAGGGGCCTCGACGCGACATAGACTGAAGGGGGAGGGGGACTCGACGGAGGAACGTGACCGGGAAGGGGGAGGCCGACGTGGGCGGGGGAAAGCAGCGGGGGAGGGGGAACACAGGACAGGGGACTACCAGACCATAAAACATAAACCTAACTGTAACACCCGGCCCCGTCCTTCTACTACTAAGATACTAAACAATATCTAATCAAGAAGTACTAAAGACGTTAGCGGAAATAACGTCGGGACGGTTATGCTACTCTAAAACAATAAATAAAGATAATAACTCAAAAATTTCATAGCTTAAAAAAAGAAATAAATCTCCGAGTAAACACCATAGTTCTAACATAAAAGAAGTATCCCAAATTGTATCTTATCATCAAATCCAAATACCATGAGACATGCAAGTCTCCCAAAATAAACTTAAATAAAACTAATGTCCTTGAAAGCTATCCAAAAATAAGTCTCCCTTATGGCCTATATCGAGTTCATCTACCAAAAACAGAACTAGAAGCTTCTTCTCACAACCAACTCTCACACTGCTAGCTCAAGCAGTCACAAGCCTAGCATTCATTTCCATCTGCAAGATTATATTAAATATTTCCACAGTCAGTGGGGAGTAACTAGCAGTTCTCCCAGAACAATAGCAATCAAAGCACCATTCGAGGTAGATTATTAAGAAAGGAATAGCATGCAATTATTACATCCATAGCATGCACATAGAAATCATAAAGCTCATAGATAAATCAAGAGATCATTAACATTAAGTAAACATGATATAGTGAGTGACATAATTCTAATATAAATAAATAATAATAATAAATCAAAATACAACAAGTTATTGAGTCATAAACCGAACGCCAGTGATTCGCAAATCACTTCCTAAGGTTTGTCAGATCGCAATCTCCAGGTCAGTCTATGGGCTTACGTTCCCCACTGCCTGTGTCTAAGAATGGCCAAACTCCCGATGCCGAGTAGAACACGCAGAACCCCCTGACTCTCGGACGACAACAATTAACCCAGGTGTACCCCTAGTTCGCAAACCAGGTGGTTGGCATGTTCTTCACCGGGGACTACATCTATCCCATCGGATATTCTTATCTCAAAATACAATCATGCATACAATCTAAGTATCATTCATCAAAAATATTCATCAAAAAGGGATGCCACCCGGCCTTATACCCACAATTCATCAAACAGTTCTTCATAATTTTCTCAAAATAAAACACTTATAAAGTATTCAACAAATAACCCTCACAATAACACTTGAACATCCCCAAACATTATCAATGACAATATACTGGTTTTTACAGCAACCACAACTCAATCAAAGATACATCACCAATTAACTCTAAATCATATTCATTAAAAGAGTAATAATAATTAAATCATTTTATTTCATAAATCAAACCTAAACATGTGGTTACCCAATGATACATACTGTATACTACTGAAAGTCAGCAACCGAGAATATATTAAATTATGATTTATTTCTGATTTACAAGCCCTCAAACAATTTAAAAGTGTATCCTCAATTTCATCACAAAAACACCATAATAATTATTAAACTAACAAATTCGAGCAGTAAAATCACACAAAATATATCATATGACCCTAATGGCTCTACTGACATGGTAAATTTTTTATTTATAATTTTCGTACTCTAAAAGTATTTTTAACAGTTAATATACAGATTCCTCAAATAATCCATTATAATAATTAAAAATATAAAAAGACGCCCAAAAATTACCAAAAATTTACATAACATGTAAAAACTCACGGAAACACATATTATTCAAATAAATTAATTTTTCTGCCTATAAAAGTAATTTTCATGAATTATATACTGACAGAGCAGAAATTACAAAAACGGATATATCAATTAAATAAAACAGTAAACAGTAGGTAAAAATTATTCTAAGGCATGGAATACATTATACGCATGTAACATGATCTAATAAAAATGATTTCATCAATTTTAACGGTCGTTCAATAATTATTATGAAATTTAGCCAAAAACGCACAAAATACTAATTAAATCAAATAAATATTAAAAATCATGCAAAAATTATTTTTCTCTACACAGTATTCACATAGCATGTGTCGCGTATGTTCATGTCAAATTTCGTCAAAAATCTCATTCAAAAAGTATTTTAGATAATTCCTAACGTAGTAATCTAATACCGAATACTACCCTAATCACTATGGTTCTAAGATAACAACTAGTTACCTGGATCGTCGGAGGCGAGCTGAAAACTTCTGGAAATCCTCACAATAGACGTGTGACCCTCTTCTTCTTCAAATCCCAAGCACCAAGTATAAGGAAAAAGCCACAAAAACAATTCACGAACAATTAACAAAGAGTAGAAATAAAGAAAATTTGAGAGAATGAAGATGATGATGATGGCCGAAATATTGGAGAATGGCAGCCAAGAGTTCTGACTTTCTAATCAGAATTTGAAGTGAATTAAGAGGTTTAAAGAGGTTTAATTAAAGGAAATCATTAAGGGGGGGGGTTATGGGAGTTATAAGGCATCAAAGAGTCTTAAGGAAAACAAAAGAGAAAAGAAAGGAGAAGGCTCTCCTAAATCCTTTACTTGGCCGGCTGCCCCAAGCCCAACACCCACAAAAACTTTCGGCCCAATTCGACAATGATCCATGCTCCGAAAGCCCGTTACGCGATAAAACGATTAATTCCTAAATCGCGCCTAAACTTTGAAAATACTTAATAATAAAAATAATTCTAATAAATTATATTATAAATACAAATGAAATAAACACATTAACATGCCATAAAAATAAAAATAATAATTCGGCTCCCAAAATTATAAAATAAAAATAATTAATTTAGAGAAAATAATAGTTTTAGAGAAAATTCCTGCGAAAAACTAGGAGCAAAATTATGGGTTGTTACACTGTAACACCCCAGAATTTCAAAGGCGGAAAAGAAAGAAATGATAATATATTTAATTGGACGATGGCGGAAACATCGTCTTCTGGGAATGTCACTACTACAAGAATAGTGTTTAAATAACTAAGTGATAAAAACAAACATAAGTAAATACTATAAGTAAATTAATTACTTAGATAAAAATCGAAATGAGAAAACTATCTCAAACTAAAGAGAAGTCTAGAACTAAAACCCCTAATAGATTATTTATCGCATCTCAACCTGAGCCCAAAATCAAATAAAATCCCCATCAACAAAACCTGTAAAATATACAATAAATATCCACAATCAGTGGGGAGTAACTAGCAGATCTCCCAGAACAATAGCAATCAAAGCACGATTCAGAAGTAGATTATTAAGAAAGGAATAACATGCAATCATTACATCAATAGCATGCACATAGAAATCATAAAGCTCATAGATGAAATAAGTGATCATCAACAATAAGTAAACATGATAGAGTGAGTGACATAATTCTAATATATAATAATAATAATAATAATAATAAATCAAGAATTCAACAAGTTATTGAGTCAGAAACTGAACGCCAGTGATTCGCAAATCACTTCCTAAGGTTTGTCAGATCGCAATCTCCAGGTCAGTCTATGGGCTTACGTTCCCCACTGCCTATGTCTAAGAATGGCCAAACTCCCGATGCCGGGTAGAACACGCAGAACCCCCTGACTCTCGGACGACAACAATTAACCCAGGTGTACCCCTAGTTCGCAAACCAGGTGGTTGGCATGTTCTTCACCGGGGACTACATCTATCCCACCGGATATTCTTATCTCAAAATACAATCATGCATACAATCTAAGTATCATTCATCAAAAATATTCATCAAAAAGGGATGCCACCCGGCCTTATACCCACAATTCATCAAACAGTTCTTCATAATTTTCTCAAAATAAAACACTTATAAAGTATTCAACAAATAACCCTCACAATAACACTTGAACATCCCCAAACATTATCAATGACAATATACTGGTTTTTACAGCAACCACAACTCAATCAAAGATACATCACCAATTAACTCTAAATCATATTCATTAAAAGAGTAATAACAATTAAATCATTTTATTTCATAAATCAAACCTAAACATGTGGTTACCCAATGATACATACTGTATACTACTGAAAGTCAGCAACCCAAAATATATTAAATTATGATTTATTTCTGATTTACAAGCCCTCAAACAATTTAAAAGTGTATCCTCAATTTCATCACAAAAACACCATAATAATTATTAAACTAACAAATTCGAGCAGTAAAATCACATAAAAATTATCATATGACCCTAATGGCTCTACTGACATGGTAAATTTTTTATTTATAATTTTCGGACTCTAAAAGTATTTTTAACAGTTAATATACAGATTCCTCAAATAATCCATTATAATAATTAAAAATATAAACAGACGCCCAAAAATTACCAAAAATTTACATAACATGTAAAAACTCACGGAAACACATATTATTCAAATAAATTAATTTTTCTGCCTATAAAAATAATTTTCATGAATTATATACTGACAGAACAGAAATTACAAAAACGGATATATCAATTAAATAAAACAGTAAACAGTAGGTAAAAATTATTCTAAGGCATGGAATACATTATACGCATGTAACATGATCTAATAAAAATGATTTCATCAATTTTAACGGTCGTTCAATAATTATTATGAAATTTAGCCAAAAACGCACAAAATACTAATTAAATCAAATAAATATTAAAAATCATGCAAAAATTATTTTTCTCTACACAGTATTCACATAGCATGTGTCGCGTATGTTCATGTAAAATTTCGTCAAAAATCTCATTCAAAAAGTATTTTAGATAATTCCTAACGTAGTAATCTAATACCGAATACTACCCTAATCACTATGGTTCTAAGATAACAACTAGTTACCTGGATCGTCGGGAGGAGAGCTGAGTCTAAAGAGACAATCATGAGTTAAGCATGCAATCCAAATCCTCTTCTAACCCCAAGGCATAACGAACGAGAATTGCAGCAACAAGTCATTAGGCATTTCTTCTTGAACGTTGAAAACTCTTGTTTCGCACTGCTCTGTTACGACCATAATTCCCGATAATCAAAAGCTCATATTCTAAATCGCTCCTTTCAAAATGTAGAACAAGACGTTATAAACGTTGTGTCCAAATTTGAAGACGATCCAACGGTTAGATCTCCGGCTACGGTTATTTTCGTGAAGGTGCGACAGGAAAAACCGGGTTGAACCTTTCTATTCTTTTCCTCTTCCTTTTCTCTCTTCTTTTTCTTGAAAAACGGTGAGGGTTTAATGCAAATGATGCTGAACTTCTTTGAATAAAAATCAGAATTTTATGGATGTTTAATGGTTGAAATAAAGGGTTTTAATGAAGGAGAATGATTAGGGGGTTATAGGAGTTACAAAGCTACAAAGAGTCACAAGGAAAAATAAAAAGAAAAGAAAGAAGAGGAGCTCTCCTTCTCCATCTCCTTGGCCGGCTGTCAAGCCCAACACACCAACAAAAATTTCGGCCCAAATCAACAAGGGTCCATGCTTCAAAAGCCCGCTACGCGATAAATCGATAAATTCTTAAATCGCGCCTAAACTTTGAAAATACTTAATAATGAAAATAATTCTAATAAATTATATTATAAATATAAATGAAATAAACACATTAACACGCCATAAAAATAAAAATAATAATTCGGCTCCCAAAATTATAAAATAAAAATAATTAATTTAGAGAAAATAATAGTTTTAGAGAAAATTATTTAATATAATCTTGCAGATGGAAATGAATGCTAGGCTTGTGACTGCTTGGGCTAGCAGAGTGAGAGTTGGTAGTGAGAAGAAGCTTCTAGTACTGCTTTTGGTAGATGAACTCTATATAGGCCATAGGGAGACTTTCTTTTGGATAGCTTTCAAGGACATCTAGCTTTATTTGAGTTTTATTTGGGAGACTTACATGTCTCATAATATTGGTTTTTGACGATATGATACAATTTGGGATACTTCCTTTTATTTTAGAATTATGATGTTTACTCGGATATTAATTCTCTTTTGAAGTTATGCAACTTTGAGTTTGAGGAATTATCTTTATTTATTGTTTTAGAGTAGCATAACCGTCCCGACGTTATTTCCGCTAACGTCATTTTAGTAGTTCTTGGTTAGATATTGTTTAGTATCTTAGTAGTAGAAGGACGAGGTGTTACAGCAACAACTAAAAGACGATGGGGGTAGGCTCGCAGGCGACTAGGCTGAGAGTTCAGCCGACGACGAGCCTGGTAAAGGAGGCGGCTGGTGGGTTTTGTGTTTTAGGGTTTGGGTGGGGAAAACCGCTAGAGAGAGAAGGGCTGGTATCCCAAAATTAGAGATCCTACGGTTTTTAACAAGGTTCGCTTTGATGGTGGAAAATTGTAGGTTTGTCTGATCTTAAGTACAAATTCTAATATTGTGGGAGGTTGGGGCTTGTTGGGCCTCTAGGTGAATGACCCTGTGCGAGGGTAGCTCAGAGGAAATTCTTCTTACCAAGGGGTTCTCGAAAGGAGGCCCGAAAAATAAAAGTACATATTTCGGTGGCCCTGTGCGAAATCAAGAAAGTTAAGCCCCTAAAAAAAGAAGAAGAGTTGATTTATGAAAAGGTTTAAAGATATACTTCCTTAAGTATAAGGTATGAGAAGGCGTCTTTCGTGCTAAAAAGTAATAGTTGTTTCGAATTAAGAATTTTGTGTCATAGAAAGTTCTCATGTATAGGTGGTAAGCTAGGTCATGTAATCAATATATATATATATATATATATATATATATATATATATATATATATATATATATATATATATAAAGGAGGAACTTTTCGGGAGCATAAGGAGCTCATCAAGATTTCGAGCTCATAGAGTGCGCCACGTAGGATTGCCAAGTCATCAATTTTTATTTTTATTTTTTTACAAAAATAGAATTCTACATAGATTTAAATACATATAAGGAGCGTTGGATAAGCGAAAATTAGAGTTTGAATTTGAATCAACAATGTAAATCATTATATTATGTAAATTGTGTAGAACTTTTGCTACGTAATTCAGAATATTATAATTTTTGTACCATTGGAGAGCGTTCGAAATATGCTTCGAAATAAGATCCATATACAATATAGTTCTACAACTTATAAATTGTAAGACATTATTTAGTATTTTTTTAGATAAATATAATAATAGCTATAAGTATTAAGTATGGTGTATTATATGTGATTATAACATTTAATTATAGGTCCAATTTACAAGGATTAAACATATTATCTTTTAAAACCTCAACCTTACTCAACTGAACCAAAGCAATTTAGTATTGCAACAAAAAATACTAAGGAAACTTTGTTGATATAATAAAAACTAAAATATATATAGCGATAAAGTTACATATATATTAGAGTTTTGGATTATGTAAAAATTAGAGTTTGATTTAAAAAGACAACCTTAGAATATTATAGAGAGTTGCACTTAAGCATGTCATGTCATTCTTTTTAATTTTTATTTTTTTAAAAAAAATATTGTTCAATATAGTTATAAATACATATGAGGTATTTTGGATAAGTGAAGATTATTACAGTCTGATTTTGAATAAACAACCTTATTATACTATGTAAATTGAATATAATTTTTGCTACAAATTCAAAATATTATAATTTTTTTACCAATAGAGAGTGCTCGAAATATGCTTCAAAATAAGTTTCATATACAATATAGTTTTACAACTTATGAAAATTTACTTATTTAGATGAAAAATAACGTTTTTTTAAATACATATAAAAATAACTATAAAAATTAAAAAATAGCTAATTATATGTGACAATGGCAATTATATATTTCAAAATCATACTTTTAAAAATTGAGTTATATAAAGTTAAATATACATATCTATAATTTTGAACTTATAGCATACCATGGGGGCATTACATAAAGAATCAAATGAAAGTTTGTCAACGACATTGCAGAGGTATTATGCAATTAACTAATTATTTTATTCCTAGAATATTTATTATATACATAATTATTTATGTTTGACTTTTCCATATATCTATATGTCAGATCTTATTCTTTTTCTCCATGAACTTAATTCTACTAAAACTAATTGGAAAAACAAGGTTGGCGTTTCTAGAATATTTGAGGTCACGGATCATAAAAAAAGGGAAGTTTGATAAGTCTTGATATGGTCATGATTGATGAAGAGGTATTTTTTTTTCTCTTAAATAGTATTTTCAATTATTAGTAGAGGTTAGTTTTATATTTAATTAATTTTATTCATAATACCATAATTATGATCTTTTTTTTGGTTTTCCTTTCTTCCATTCTATATTCGTTAGTGTTTATGTGTTATATTAAAAGTTGATGTTGTGGATGACACTCATGTTTTACTCCATTCTTTCTATCCTGCATCTATTAAATTATTACCCTCTACTTTCTTAAAGTATCATTCGGGCATTCTTCATGTTAAAACTGTGTTAACTATTGTTAGTCATATCAATTATTGGGATACCATTTGATAATTGACTTAGCTACAATATTTAATTGAATATTAAAAAATATAAAATTTATATATCGTAATAACAAATCTATGAATTAGAGTATAATGACAAATACTTTATCCGTTCTTTTTCTATAGCAACAATGGGTTTGGACATTGTTTAAGGAAATGAAAAAATGGGTAGTTTAGTATAGAGGTACCCCTTTAATTAACTAGAGTAGGGGATAAGTAAATCCTTAATAAAGTAAACGCAACTTTATGAGGTAATTTGAGTAATTAATGATGGTTTTATTAACATAAAGTAAATACAATATTGTCAACTATAGTTGCTTTTTTTTTTACCAAAAGTGGAGTAATCCCAATAGATGAAACTACCTAAAGTGGTAATTGTTGCAATAAAATTAGAACGGAGGAAGTATGTAAATACAATAGTGTTCAAAAATATCATTTCACAACATCACAAAATCAACAATGTTAACCAAAAAATTGCAAAAAAATAGAATAAAAAACAACCTGTGCAACACACGGGCTTCAAAACTAGTGTCTAATATTTCGATATAAATGAATACTTATAGTTATAGGTCTCGAACACAAGATCTATGATAAGTAATTCTAAGAATATTTCGTATTCGATGCTTCACTTGCTGTGGAGGGATGGATTGGCACTAGTGCAGTTGGCCGTGACTCGCAAGGCAAGGTCCTGTTTGCAGCTACTCGTCGCACCAAAGGTTACTGGACTCCGGAAGTTGCCGAGGCCAAAGCTCTACTCATGGGTGTTCGCATTGCTAAAAGATTGGGCTATAAAGAAGTTATACTTGAGTCTGACTGTCAAGTAATTATTAACCGCCTATCAAAGAATGCCTTTTTTTCTCTCGGATCTTGATGCTATCCTTCATGATATTCTTGCTTCTTGTAATATTTTCTCTTCTGTCACTTGGTCTCATGTTTTACGTGATGGAAACTCTGTAGCACATCACTTATCTAAGCTAGTCCCTTTTGGCATTGAACAAATTTGGGAAAACCACGCTCCTATGGAAGTGACGCCCTATGTACTCATGGACTCTTTGTCCTTATCTTAATGCTAGCTTACTTATTTCCCCTCAAAAAAAAAAAATTCGAATCATCTAACATAAGGGACTCTACGGGAATTAAGCATTAGTTCTAACCCCTAATTTTTTTTTTTTTTTTTGAGGGGAAGTTCGAGCCCCTAATTGATCGCCATGAATATGCACGTTAGGATGGAATTGCAGATAGGAGTTTAGTACAAATGTTTAAGAAAAATTTCTCTCATCTTTCTAGATGCATGCAGCAGATAATACAAAAAGTTTACAATCATTGAGTATGCAACAAGAGCATCCATATTTCATGGGTTTTTCAATTATGAGAGGCCCCAGAAAATAGTTCTTATTTGCCAAAAGGATTAAAAATAGAGAAAATTACTGCTTTTTTTTTCATCATTAAAAAGGGGATGAATCTTCCTTGAGTTATGCCAATGTTGTGATTATAATGCGCTTTAAGGACATTAACACACGGTTTCTGCTTAAAGTAAAAAAAGCACACAATAAAACTGAGAGAGCAATGTTTCTTTCAGCATGGATTTCTATGCAGTATCATGTTTCATGTAATAAATCAAACTAGTTTTCAAACCAGTATAATACAAGAGATAAATGTAAAAATCAAATATATGCTTATGAATTTAAATACTTCCTCGTTTTTTTTTTTCTTCCTACTCTCCATGTAATTCCATTCGATAAAATTCTTCCTACTTTCTTTTATTTTTTATTTTTGTCTTTGTAAACTTGACATGGATAGCAAAATGTACTCAACATGTCGAGTCGTCATCATCATTAATATTTATATCTACTAATATATTTGTTTTTTGAAAGACTACGACTATATTATTATTGGTAATACAAAAAACACAATTTAAATATCAATAGGACATACGATATTGCTAGTATTCATGCAATTATTATTGTATTCATAATTAAACTTCATGAAAAACTACTTCAATAAGTTCAATTATTCAGATAAATTTGGAAGAATTTAGGTGAATATTACACGCCCTTATTTAAACTTATTGGAGCTGTTATGAACTTATTAAAACTTATTAAACTTAAAAATGATTTTTTATAAGATAAAAATAACGCACCCTAAGTTTAGATAATTTACAATTCATCCGCTCCAATTTTATTGCAACACTTGCATTTTTTTAGTAGTTCTTTTATTAATGCAACATTTCTATACATGGATTCTCACACATGGGACCACTTACACCAAACAATTTTCTCTCTCCTTACTTTAACATAAATATTAGGATTTTTTGTTCCAAACTACCTTTAACTTTCATGTTTTTGCGAGAAACTACCTTATAAAAAATTTGTTGTCCCAAACTACCTTACTTTTACCATTTTGTTGTTGACAACTACCTTATGCCGGTTTTCGGCATTGACTTATGTTTTTTCCGGTTTTTTAATGTCACATTATATCACTTGACCTCTTCAAACCCTTTTTTAATTTTTCTCACCCTAATTTCCCCATTTCCCTGTGTGCGCGCGCGCTCTCTCTCTCTCTCATATTTATGTGATACTTTGTACCACCAATCCACCATTAAATTCCTCTTCTATTTTAACTAAAATTGAAACAATCACCCTCCTCAATTTCCACAAGGGTAATTTTGTTTTTCCCACAATTTTAAACTGAAAAAACAAAAGTCAACACCGAAAATCGACATCAGGTACTTGTCAACAACAAAATTGTAAAGTAAGGTAGTTTAGGACTACAATTTTTTTATAAGGTAGTTTCTCGCAAAAACTTGAAAGTTAAAGGTAGTTTGGGACAAAAAATCCTAAATATTAATACAACACCCCACTTCCAATTTTCTCCTAAATCTCCATGTCAATGGCAAGTGTTGCAATAATTTTGGAGAATAGGAAATAATAATTTTAGCTTAGTCTATTTCAATTGGATGGATAAAATTCTTACCTCACAAAAATCACATAATACTCCTCTTATAATCTTCTTGGGAAAGTAACGGAAAACGTTGTAAACCAGTCTAAGATAAGCGTGGATTAGAGAAATGCATAATTGGGAAAGTTGTCTTCCAAAATATTTTGCCTACGCTTGAAGCATTGAAGTATAAGAAACAAAAAGATTAGGATTTGGCAAGGGAAAAAAAGTTCAACATTTGACCACGTCAACCAACTCCTGATAGTTACCAAATTTCTATAGAGAAATATTAAGATTATCAACCATACATAATACATTGATACAAATCCTAACCCACACGTACAAGTTTCATTATCTTACCGAGGCCATGCAATAAATTCTTTCCACGGTAAATTACGCATATTTCGTATGTATAATACACAACCAATCACCTTTATGGAACCACCAAAAAATGTGAGCAGTCAGAACTTACAGTAAACACTTCATCAAGCAATCCCTTCAAGACATACAAGATGTTAGTCTGCGTCCGCTGAAAAGTCAGGCTCTGGTGGTTTAGGCGGTTTTACCAAAACACTTGTTCCCCTGGAAAGCCGATTCCGGTGGACCCCACGAAGGGCATTAGCTGCAAATCTCGATGCCAAAATGGTGGCTCCGAGGCTGTATGTAGCACCACCACTCTTCAATGATGCTTCAGCTTCTTCCTCCTCCTTGCGGCGCTGCTGCTCCATCAATTTCCTCTTCAAATAACGGCGCCAAGCAGCTTGAATGAAGCGAGCAGCCCATGTTCTCCATTGCTGTGAGTAGAACCTGAAGGTATGTTGAACTTGTCTACTGTGAAGGCGCCTAAATTGACTCGCCACAAATTTGAGCTCCTCAGCTTCAAGAGCAAAGGCTTCAACTTCTGTGATGGCTCTCACTGTTCGAGTAGATGACGGGAGGTTAGAACCTGATTTGGGATCTAATGCCCATGTTAAAAGCTCATCTCCACAAAAATCACCCTCTTTTAGAAAACTGCGGTTTAAAAATCCACTTCGCCCACCATCGGTGGTCTCACTCTCGAGGCGACCACGAATAATGAAGAGCATTTCATCAACTGGATCACCTTCCCGAAGGATGTAAGTTTTTTCGGTGTATAAGCTTGGCTTCAAACGCTCACATATAGCATCCAGCAGCCTCTCGTCCATATTATCAAACAAGGGGACCTAAACAAAGGTCAGAGAGGTTGATTAGAATTTTGCGGAAAATACATCAACATCAGTAAATAAAGCAACTGACAGATGAAGAAAAAGGATCTCAAAATAAGTTTAGAAAAACAAAATACAAATGAAATCGCAGAAGTTAGTGTCCAATACAGGGACCTACAATGTAGCTGCTATATGGACATATATAATATCCTTGCCAACAAATTAGACAGAAGAAAAGACCTAACATAAACAAGATGTTTATCTATATTAGATAAGATACTCTACATATTAATTTTGAAGCATACACACATTGAATGCATATATTTTGGTCCAAATTCCAATACATATTATTTAGCAGAAGAAGCAGCGATGTTGGTATATAGCACCAAACATTGTAACCACCAATTTTATATACCAGTTGATTTACTAGACACACAATTCCAACTCAAGCCAGTTGGAAGGCAAACAGATAAATGATGACGTACTCGAACTTATTTTTTATTTTGTATGGTAAGTATTGGAGAATCTCAGAAGTTGTATTACACCATCAGACAATAAGGTATTAGAGTTTCTGAATTCTAACTACATTCGAGTCAGTACCCTCTATATCACTTCTATATACATTTCTCTACACTCTCAAAGGGAACAACTACCCTCTTCTACAACAAGCAACTTCATTTCTTCACAGTAATCCTATTATATACTAGTTCGTTAAGCTTGAACAATCAAGGTATAATTTGGAATTACAAAATTAGGTAATTGGATGGAGACGGATGTTATACTGAAATTGGTGATCCATATGGATCAAGGTAGCTGAACAGCAAGCAAAACAACTCATCTGCTACAATTCCAAGGCTGTGAAGCTTAATATGCAAAGTGATTCAGCCTTTTTTTATAAAAGAAAGAAAAAACACCACATAATAAATAAAAAACGAGTGACACACATCTAATTCATATGATTGTGAAAATTGTAAGATATAAAATTGCCTTGAAATCAATTGCTTCCAGTGAATATACTTTTCTTCACAGATGGGCTTTTCATCCTCCATTGAATATTCGCATATAAAATTCGTGCCATCGCCTCTTAATTGCTTGTTTAGCTAGTCCGATTACTTGGTAGTGTGCTTTTTAATAATGTGATACCCAACATGTACCTTAAACCTTCCTACTTCAATTAGGCGTTACTTGTGGATTGCGAAGATATAAAGAAACATCCAATCAAAAAGCTAGGCTTCAAATAAAACTGTTTTCTTTTAACACATTTCATGGTAGCCCTCAAATATATTGGAAACAATTTCACTAGAGGTTTCTAAAACAGGAGAATGTATAATCCACACATATAAACCCAAACTCTTTCAAAAGCACATGATGTTTGACCTTTTTGGTGTGCACAAGTGCAGATCTACTTATTTCTGCGGTCAATACGATATTTGAAGAGTCGTTTTAAATTATCTGATTTATTAGATCTTGAATTTTGATGAACTTTTTGTTTTCAACAATGCATGGAAAAATAAATTTGTGTAAATGAATCAAGGAAAAACCTATGACTGTACCAACTACCTGAAAAGACCTCATGATAGTTAATATGGGACCTCACCATCCACCAATGCATGGCGTTCTCCGACTCATCGTTATTAATCTAATACTAGCTTGAGATCTCCAAAGAGAAACCATCTTCCAAGAGATATCATTAAATTTTTCACAGGAAGAAGATACTAACTAAATTGGACTACAAGAAACTTCATATATTGCTCCTAATGACCTAATATTTTCTAGGACATCTCGTCCTTCTTAACTGACTCTGATGAATCACCCAAACATCTTTCATTGCTGTCTAAAAGCATATGAAACTCCCACCAAAGCAGAGATTACGCAAAACTCAATATCAAATGTCACTGCAAAACTAGAGAACCATGTTGTTCGGAAGAACAAAAAACCCCAATTAATCATGTTTAAGTAACAATATATTAAGGATATAATCAAGCATGTGAATAAACAACATTGGCAAGGAGATTACCCTCCTCACTAATGCAAGACAGAGATGGCGCTTTATGTCCCTTCTCAGATCCTTAGGTAAACTCCTGACCAAGTTCTCTTCATCAACTCCACGTGTTTCTAGCCATTTGTATTGATCATAACGTCTAACACGCTCCCTCAGTTCCTGCGGCAGCAGACGATGGTGCATCCATTGCTCTGAATCACGCCTTTTGACCCTCATCTCTTCAAGACGAATTGTAAGTGATTGAAGATAAGTCTGCAACAAGAGCAGAAAAACAAGCAAAGGAATGAAAAATGTGAAAATTTTATTAGCCAGAGTACCCTTTATGAAAGAGAGAGCATAAAGATTAAACTTAAAGCCGCCCCTCTCTTGAACCCCCCCCTTCCAGGGAAGAAGAGAATTCATGCAAACATTATAAAAGCACACCACATCAAGTGTTAAAAATGTATTCACAAAAAATCCAATATCTTTTGTATATCAAGTTTTACATAACCACCAAAGGCACTGAAAAACAGCACATGTTGGACTTGTGTGTGTCGTTCTGTCATATTTTTAAATCAGAACATTTAGGGTCAGGAAATATTCACGTTGACGATATTACAAGTGAGATTATTATATCTCATATCAACACTTCCTCCGTGTTATTTAATATTGACATTTGCTCTTACATATTTGCAAACGCACAACTTTCAAGCATTAATATCTTTAATCATGTACAAGGAAAAATTATTGGAAGTTGATATTTTGAAAACATATACTGAGCAAATCTAATAAATCCCACATGACCATGTTTCTCCTTACGTATAAGTCAAAATGGTAGAACTAAGAAATAAGGAGAAAATAAATGATTGGAAGAATACAAGACCAAATCAGATTTTATTTCAGAACCTTCAGGTCCGTATTTACTGGATCATTTGGATCCGACGGCCTTTTCTCAACTTTTGTTGTGCTTTGCTACGCACAACCAATTTCTGATAATTCTTTTTCAAATTTCATATTTGTATTCCAGAATCTTCTGCAGTTCAAGTTTCGCTTAGGATCAGGTCCTCCTCCATCTGGCTTAAGAAAATGGCTTTGGTATATGAATGGCTCAGGTCATTTACATATATTGGTATATGGACAATTAGATAATGAGTTACCAGATCTTGTTAGAATTTGATCTATTTCCCATTTTATAATTGAACTATTGGCATCTGCACATTTTTCTGTGTCAGTAAGCCTGGTTTTCAATCTCAGATTTGGTAGCGGTCGCAGTAGTGGCCACAAAACCACTTTCACGAGCAATGCAGAAGGTTTGCAGCAGTTCTGGCCTTATGTATAGGTAGCAATAAGCACAAGGACTTTTACAATCTTAGTATTAAAAGGAGCAAGGCGCACCGAGGTGCAAGGCGAAGGCGCACGCATCCCGTGGGCAAGGCGAAGGCGCACGCATCCCGTAGGCAAGGCGAAGGCGCATGCATCTCGTAGGCGAGGCACACCTTTGGTGCCAAAGAACTTAGAAATAAAAATAGAAGCATTGTAATTCCTAAAACAACATAAATATTATAAAATTCATATAGTGAGTTTTATAGATATATAGTGAACTTATATACTCCCTCTGTCCCAGAATACTCTTTACACTTTCCTTTTTCATCTGTCCCAGAATACTCTTTACACTTCTATTTTTGGATATGACCCACTATTATTTTAATCTTTCTACCTTTTAACCAATGGCCCACACTCTCTCTCCTCATAATAAAATAATATCACTCATACCACCTACCAACTCTAACCATTGGCCCACACTCTCTCTCCACCAAATAAAATAATACCACTTTTACTATCTATTAACTCCTATCACATCAACCTTTTCAATTAAATAACAATTGATAACCAAACAACAACTTATCATCTAAAACTACGTGCCCTGATAAGTGTCAAGAGTATTTTGGGACGGAGGGAGTACAATATAGTGGAGGATTTAATTTTAATGTTTTAACATGCATGAATATATAGGTTGTGTAGTATATATATCGTGACACGTGCTTTAACATATAGAAAGATGTAATTTCTGCATGATATAGTGAGTGTCTAAATGATATAGTGAAATCTGAATGATATAGTGAGATTCTGAATGATATAGTGGATTGTTAAGAAATGCAGTTTATGCATGATCTAGTATGTTTCTGAATGATATAGTGAGTTTCTTCATGATATAGAGAGTTTTTGAATGATAAAGTGAATTGTTCAGAAATGATGTAGTTTCTGCATAATATAGTATGTTTCTGAATGATATAGTGAGTTTATGCATGATATAGTGGAATTCTGAATGATATAGTGGATTGTTCAGAAATGATATAGTGTTTTTGGCCTGGTACACACCAATGTTAACGTGAACCGAGTCCATGCAAGTGACATTGTAAATATTATATTAAAGACCCATAAAAGGATATAAGAAAATATCATTGCTAGAATACCACACCAAGTCAATATGGATACTAAGTGCTTGTTTGGTTGCAATGGGAATTATGTTCCCATAGAAATTTAAAATTTGTGGGAATTTAATTCCCTTATAAAATTCCTAAGAATTAGTCTAAGTTGTTTGGTAGTCATAAGAAAAGTTCTAATTCATAGGAATTTATGTAGGAATTGTGAGTGACCAAGGGGACGGTAGGTAAATCAATTCCTACATTTTGTGGGAATTTCAAATTCCCATGAATTTTCATTGCCCCCATTTTCCCCACTTTATGTCAACCAAACAACTACCCAAATCTAAAAATCATGGGAATTTCTATTGCCTACATAATTTTTTGTATACCAAACAACCACTAAGTAGAAAGAAAAACAAACTTTTCAAGATTCTCAATCAACAAGCTACAATTCAAATTTTTACTGAAAAAAAAAAAAAGCTACAATCTAAATGATATTCCAAAAACTAATTAATGTGGGAACAATATTAAATATAGTAATAATATAGTCGCTGCCTCTACAAAAAAAAAAAGTAGCTTTTGTTTTTCATTTCAAAAAAATGTTAAAACATAATAAAATTTGCTTAATTCACTGCCGAATTGCCTCATACAGTCCTCTACAAGAGATAAAGTGAGAGAGAAGAAAGAAAGAGGAAGAAAAAAGAAAAACATAAGAAGAAAACAGAAGAGAGAAGAAGAGAAGAAGAAAGAATAAGAAGAAACAAAATAAAGGAGAGATGAAATAAAGAAAGAAGAAAAAGACAGAAAGAATGAACAAAGAAGAAGAGACGAAATAAAGAAAGAAGAAAAAGACAGAAAGAATGAAGAAAGACGAAGAAAAGAAACTTACCCCCGAGGAGACAGAGAGAAGATGGCGACCACCGGCGAGGCGGCGGCAGACGACAACCAGCCATACAACCACCGCGAGAAGCAGCGACAACATGATACCCGTTCTCTAGGTTGCACGGATACGGGTACGGGGACGGAAAACGGCAAAATCAAAATTCTTGAAAACGGGTACGGCTTGGATACGGCATATATATTTAAAAAAAAAATTTCAAAAGTTTAGTTGTCCCTAAAAAAAATTCGGTTCATAATTAAAAGTAAAATATTTAATACCAATGTTTTGTATTTAAAAAGTATTGGAGTATATCTAATTAATAAGTCTTAATCTTCCTTTTAAAAAAAATCTTGTTATTAGAAGGGTTGAAAAGTCAAAGATTAGATTAAAAAAAGGAGTGAAGAAAGCTAACAAGTACACGTGAATCAACCTTACAAAAAGAATTTGTGAGAAAAAGGAGAACAAAAGGAGTAAAGCTGGAACCTTTTTCTTTTAAAAAAAAAATAAGAGTACAGCTGTCAAAACCCTTTAAGTGTACTGCATCTCCTTTTTAATTCCTTTTCTTTAAAAATCTAGTACTGTACACCTTAAGTGAACAAAAGGACATCAGACCACCAAAAACCACGCATCATCTTCTACAGCAAGAAAGGACTTCTCCTTTCATGGGAGAAATCTCCGGCGGATGCGAAGAAGCACGAAACGCGAAGGAGGAGCTGCCGGAGATGGCGGTCGACGACGGTAGGCAACTTAGCTTCTCAGTTCAAGGTGGAGAGTTCGAAAATTTTGAGAAAAAACCCTAGATCTGATTTTCTCCCTTTATATTTCGTTAGAAGTAGCTGGATGCGTTTCTATCCCTTTAAATCCGTCTCCGCCACGTATCTGGTTTCAAACCATCCGTACCCAAACCTAAACCACGTACCCACCTATCCCGATTCGTTTTGGGTACGAATCCCAGGCGAATCCGTCTCGTACCCGTACCGTACCCGTACCCGGTACGGGAAACAGCGCCTGGGAGGCGTACCCGTGCTACATAGCCCATTCTAGGGTTTTCAGTTTCTAGGGGAAAGAGTCAAGGTCGATGTTCGAAACCCTAAAAACGTGGAAATATTTTTTAAAAAAAGGGAAGGTGGCCTCCAGCGCGCCTCACCCCAAAGGCGAACGCCTCCCGCGCCTCGCGCCTCTTCAACAGGCGCAAAAAGCGAGCGTCTCTGTGCGCCTATCGTTGCTCGCCTCGCCTTGGTTGTTCGAGGCGTTTTTCTCGTCGCCTGAGCTCGCCTTGGAAGCGCTTTTTAACACTAAGTTTACAATGCAGTTGGGACGTGGTAATGCGGCCAAGATTTAATACCATGTTACTAAGGATTTGGAAGTGTAATTAATATCAGAATTAGAAAAGGATTTGCTGAAATTATTACATCCATTGACATCCGAGTTAACTATCAAACGTCCAGATGTTGGCATGATCAGAATAACGAATCCTCGAAAATAGAGACGGTGCCTGTTCATACTTCATTAAGTTAAAGAGCTTGATGATAGAGTAATTTAGAAAGCAGAAATGTCATCAAGAGATAACTGAGTCAACAATGAGAACAAAGTACTTGTTCATTAAATATTCAGTAACACCTGATTATTAGCAAAGAAATGAGCTTGCTTCTGTTCATTATAAGCTTGTTCAAAGAAGTGTATACTTCAAACCAAAAGCCCATAGCATATCATCTTCTACTGGGTATTGACATGTTACAGTTTGAGAAACTGGAAAATGCAAAGGATCATACAAATTGATACCTAAGCAGCTAAGTTAAGCTACATGATTATTTACAGAACAAGTCAAAAATCAAAGTTCAAATACATGTGAATCAAATAAGCAGGGGCCAAACAAATCCAAAGTTAAATGAATCAAAATTTGATAGATTCTTGAACTTGGTCATCGCTCAAGCTTGGGTCAGGCTTGACAATTTACATGAGCTTAAACATCTTTGTTACTCATATCGTCTTGGCTCATTTGCATTTTTGGTAAAAATTGTATATAATTAATTTAGCACAAGCAGTAGATAACTTTAGACCTAGGCAATTATCTTTCATTGAAGAATTATTCATATATTTATAACATGACAGACTATAAGCATGGAGGACAAGGCATCACAAGAGCTTCCTAACATGCAGTTAGTTATAGTATATGTTAAGTTATAGATGTATACCTGCATATTACCAATCAAAAGTGCAAATAGGATAAGCCCAAATATGGCCAGCGCGATGGAAAATATCACCTCTCCCGGATAGGTACTGGTTTGAAGTCCCTGTCCCAGTGTACTGGAGCATACAGAAAAAACACACCATGAAAAGAATGTTTCATAGATCAAAAACTTTTGAGTATTGTTTGTCAATCATTCTTACATGATGAGCCAGAAATAAGTCGAATGATAAACAAAGAAACTTGCTTCAGACATAATCGAAAGTACAATTATTTTAGGCATGAAGTTGGCAGGTCATTCAACAGTCATGGAGTATGTAAGGATATCTGTACATAAATCTTGATAATTAATTATCATAAATATAGTGATGCAAACATGATGACAGATGAAGCCATTATTGTAGACACGTAGATTACGCCTAGTTGATATTCTAGCAACATGACTTTCCAAGACTTTATTCACCACAAAGGTGACTGCAGACACATGGATTTATCATATAAAAAATTCTTTTTATCCTTGCAGTCAAAACAAAAAAATCAGATGGTCTCAATTGGATTGGCCGTTGGCATACATATTATCGTTTTGTTTGTTTTGCAGGGCCCCCTGTTCTCTAGACCGTCTACCTAGTACCAATTACCCTATTAAAGTTTTGCAGAAAATCCACATAGTTCCCCTTATTACTGGGATGTTCTTCTGCAAACGAATTCACCACATGATCTTATAGCTAAATTTCTTTCCTTCTTTATTAATACTTTTATCCTTATTAAAAAAAATTCTCTTCTGCCATTGTCTGATACATTAGTGAAGCATTTTCTCATTCTTCTCATTCCTTGATCATCACAAATATCAAATGATTTAAATCACCAACATGATCTTACAGCTCAAATCCTTTCCTTCTTTATTAATACTTTTTCCGTATTGAAAATCATTGCCATTGTCTGATACATTAATGAAAATTCTTCTCATTCCTCAATCATAAATAAAAAAATCAAATGATCCAAATCACCAACCACCAACACCCTATACTCTCTCCGTCAGGAACAATTATGAAATGACCCCATGCATGGAAAGTGGAAACCCATGAACAACCCTAGAATCTTGACAAAAAACAAGTACAGACGCATATCCAGCAGAATCCATTTTCGGTCACCAGCTAGGCCTCTAAGGACTGTGGCCTTCACATATTTTGCATTATTTTATTGCACACTTAAATTAGTCTTAAACTACTGCAGAATGAAATTCATCTGCTCCAAGCAATGTGCAATTGTGGCCTTCACATACTTTTCATTGCTTAAATGCACACCTCAATTGAAGAAGTACTCCGGAATCCAGATTGGGTTTCATCCTCTAAAAATGCTATTTAAAAGGGAATTTTGATAAAAAGAGTAGCTAAACACCAATTGAACAGTAAAAACACAATTTGAGTTATATCTGACTTCAAAAAATAGAGAAGATTGGTGGGAAAAGAAACTAAATTCCACGGTTTGGAGAAGAGAGATAAAGGTCAAATACATCGAAACCAAGAAAACTTGATAGGTTTTACCTCAAAAGATAATTACAATTTTCATTTATTTTCAGAGTAAGATTAGAAAGGATTAACATAATTGAAGTCAAAATAGATACCTCTTTAGGCAACCATGGTTTAGGCATGAAGCATTGATTTGATAGTAAGGCATTGAATAAGAACTTGGGGAGGGCACAGCAGGTGTAACAAAGCAGATCCACCCAAATTCTCCATAAGAAAATGCCACAACTTAGGATTAAGATTTCTCTGTATATTGCTCCAGAGAAAAGCTAAGTAGTAAATATAGCCTATTGCTCAAATATATTTCATACATCAATTATGTTTATCACCAAGAGGTAAAGTAACAAGAATACTCAGCGATGTTTAAGAAAACAAATATCCACAAAAAGAAAAAATCATTACAGCAAATCCTCCAATAAAGTGCAGATATGATAATGAGGACGACATATGAGCATGAAAGTTTCTCCACAGTTCAAGTAGAGCCATGTGATAACAGAAAATAAACTGAGGCCATTCTCACCCCATAGTTACCTTAAGTTTTGTAGCCCCCACCATAAGCAGTAACAGTACTTAGATATAAAGCTACTTGATGAGAAAATGCCAGATGTCAAAGCCTGTCCAAAGATTCCAAAGTCGAACTCATCATTATCTTCACTGCCAGAGCAAGTGGTATTAAAAAGTGAAACACTCATATTGCTCCAGATTTCATAGCCTTGTGATTGCTGATTGTCACAATACAAGAAATTTGTAGTGCAATCTTCCTTGTTGTCAGAACAAACATTCTGCCAACAAGCATCATTACGCTCCATGCCTAGAAGATACCATAAAGCCCCAACCATCTGTAACATTTCCATTCAAAAATAGTCCAAGTTAACCTCGTAGTCACGGTTAACTGCAGGATAAAAAGGGAAAACGACATGAAGATAGATACTTGAAGTTGAAGTACAAAGCATTTCACGTCTTAATTATCATTATGCCCATCAAATGAGGCTAATTGCATCTGGTCATTACTCATTATCTCAGTAAAACTTGAACTTAATATATTTGGGGAAACCATCTTAACAATTGTTTAGAACTTAAAAAGGCCGGACAGTGTTTGCTGGTCTTTGCTGTAAATGATAAAAACAAAAAAATTCTACATGTCGATGATCAAGAGTAACATATATATGACCATGATGTTCTGTTTTAGAGCCTAATTTCTTTCTGCATATGTGGTTAGAATAATGACTTTCGCTATGTTACTCGGACTCTTCATTTCACCTCAAGTAGACAATCCGTATCGGATCCTCGACACTCAGACATGGGTGGGACACTGACGCTTCATTTTATTTAAAGTAAGACCATTACAAGTTATTAATAACAGTGTGCCACCATGGCTGTTTTGTAAAGGGTTTGGAGCTTTCCGAACCGACATCGCCCATGTTGTCAATGGCCGTTATTTATTTAAAAAATATGACCATTAGTTATTAATAACAGTACATCTGTACATGTAATAACTTCATGAGATGCTCAACAGAACTTGTCTCAAGTCAACACATAACACAGTCATGAACTACTTATATTTTCATACATGAAAAATTTGGGCAGAGGTATTCATGACTTATGTGAAAAGCAACTCAAGAGATGTACCTCCTTTGTGTCGATAAGCAATCTAAAGGCAGATCAGTATGAAGTCTACACTACATAAAACTAAGGAAATTTCATAATACTTACCAAATCATACAGGATTACAATGGATAAAATCAGAGTAATTAGCAACATGCCACTTCAGCCCTCATAGGAGAAAAAACAGTGACAAATATTTTTAATATCACGAAACCTAGAAAAAAGACTCATTTCCTCCACATTTGAAAATACCTAGCAGTTTCCTGTAATCTATATTACCTACACTTGGACATGGGTAGTGGTCCTGTTGGATGCAGGTAGACATCCGAGAGTATGACTTGCCATGGCTCAAAAGTCAGGACAGAAGGACGCTGTCCTATGTTCGGACAATGGTGCAAGGAAATTGATATAATATACAGATTTAATCAAAAATAACTTAAGTTAAAAGATTATCCAAACTAAATATATTAAAATACCCCCCCCCCAAGGCCCAAGCCCAATAAGATACTCAATATCAATGATGTAAATCCCTTTAGATCAATGATGTAAATCCCTTTAGATCCACACACACACACATCTATCACTTTAACAGAATAACGAGGTCCCCTAAATCTGAGCTGCTAAACTAATAGAGGGAGCGAGATTGCCACTCCATGGTTTGCCTAAACAGTAGGTCTACTCCATATGAGTAGTCGCACTCTTCTAAACCTCTCTTCTTGGCCATGTGAGCCTCTCTTATCAGCAGTCCTATTGTCATGAAGTGTCTAGCTGCAAGGTCAAGTGTTGAATACAAATTCAACTCTCATATCTTTGTCAAGGGGTGAGAACATATATGCGGCTGCAAAAATGCCTAGTACGAGTATGCGTTCTGGTACGTGGTCATAAACTACAAAATAGAAGAACACGTGCGCATAGTCTTACTTCAAATGTCACATGTGAGCGTCCTTCATAATAATCCCACTACAAATTAAGCAATTTCTTCATCGACTTCTATAATGACTCAATTATACACCTCTAGATGGTCATAAATTTAAATAAAAATTGATTATAGGTAGAGGAGATGCATTAAATGCACATTCACATGGGACTTTCATGTCAACTTACATCTAAACACACTTACTCCTTCCTCAACTTACGAATTTATACCAAATGGATGGTATGGCATGGAAAACATTCTTCTAGTAAACAAGAACTTGAAATGGAAATAATAACATTCCTAATAGGTACTATAACTCCTCAGACACTTTCTATAAGCAGTTACTTACATGGCTACAGAGCATATAGAGAAGCAGATAGTATGCTGCACCAGCCCACGCAGTTTCCGCAAAGACACCTGACGTCCTTTTTAGTTCAGAAAAGAGCGGAATAATTCTGACAATTCTGGGGATATACTGAATCAAGACTATGAAAAGCAAGGCCTGTTTGGTTGCATATACATCAGAGCCTTTCATCCTTTGTAGATACCTCCAGATAACAATCTGCAAAATGAATCCAAAAGAAGGGAAGCAAAATAGAGAAGAAAAGACAGAAATTAGTCAAAACATGCTTAATCGTGACGCCGATGAAATCAATCAAATTCAATGCAATTTATTTATTTGTTAAAACGGTGTCACAATAAGACAATAATCAGGTACCAGAACACTGATAGAAAGACACTCACTTAAACATCTGTTATTCACTTCTCAGCATAATTGTAAAAAGAAAAACAGAAACATACACCAAAGCACAGCAGATAAATTGTTCGGAAGAACAAAGTTGCTTTTTCTAAAAAGTGGCACTATAAAGCAGATGATGTGATCGTCAAAAAAAAAAAAAAAAAAAAAAAAAGAGGAATGCAGATCCAGGACCAGTTGATAGTAGAAGACTGAACATCATCAGTTGAATTCAACCACGTACAAGTATGAAAAAGAGTGAGCATCATTGGAGGATTCTACTTGTAGAAAGTCTGTCATCTAAATCCATTTCTAGTCACACTTTTCATTTGGAAGTTTAAGTTTTAAAAGAGGAGAAATTTATACCCTTAAGCAATTCTGCATACATTTGATACTGATAAATTGCAGGCCCATGACCAAACATAGAAATGGAAGAAGAAGATGCATTCTTGTGAACTCCAAAGAGTGTTGTTCTTATGTGGCAAACTAGCTGAGATTAAGAATGGCCACACAGACTTATGCAGCTGCCCTCTTGGACAGCTTCATCACAAGGTAATGAGATAGTGTGTCTTAGGAGGCAGAAGGAGCATAATATCCTCTATTTCTTTGGTGTAGTAAATTGATTTTGACAGGAAAAAGGAGTGTAATATCTTATAACTACTACATGCTCGGCCATTTGAAGGTGCTGTGCCATATTAAAGAGTACATGTTTTGTTCTGATTCGTGGTACAGATAATGAGGATGCAGATTTTTTTTTTCCTGTCACAAACTAGGTACATTATGACAATATATGCATAAGGTAGTAGGCTATCCCCTCCCTTTTGTAAATAAAAGACCCTCTAGATTTATTATGATGTAATTCTTTGTTACCAATCAAAAGAGAAGGAAACAAACAAGGGTGTCAATGTAGGGATTCTCGTCTCACATAATATAAGAGAGTTGAAAGGGGCCTTCAAGCACATACATATATATATATATATATATATATATATATATATATATATATATATATATATATATATACATATATATATATATATATACATATAAAATATATATATATATATATATATATATATATATATATATATATATATATATATATAACAAGTGCACAAAGCAATGTAGCAACATGCAAATAATATAGAACTGATATCAAACCTGTGGTAAGGGCAGCACAGCAAGAAAATCAACAAAAAAGTAGCCCAGAAGGTATCGCTTTGCAATCTGAGCAGGATCAATGACAAGTTCACCCCGTCCAAAAACTCGAGATGATGGAGCAATATATGCAGTTCGAAACTGAAGAGCCATGCGGATGAGGTAAAAAACATCTATTATTGTGCGTACTGTAGTGGCTGCAATTGCTAACTTCCGGTCTATCCCCAGACAGTTTAATTTCGGATTGACAATTGGAAGATAAAAGAAAAAAGGATCCACAGAAACGGACAAAATACATGATACCACAAATAGTTTATTCCAAAGTAGTAGAAATTTGTCTTGTGGATCAAAAATCTTTTTCTCAGAGACTTTTAAATCCTCAGGAAACACTGCACGAGAAACCCCAAATCTAAGTGATCTGCCAATTGAACGAAGTCCTTCAGAACCTTTCATTCTTGCTCTCTTAAAGGAATTAGATGGGGTATTAATCGCATAATTAGTATTAGCACAATTAAGCCCCTCAATACCGAATCGCCATTTGTTCACTCCAGTGGAATCAGGAGACTGTGACACTGTAGAATCCAAGTCATCCAACCTACAGCAATAAAAAAACAAAACAAAGGAGCAGTTGGACGCATAGTGCTTATATCCACATAAAGAGCACTAAAACTTGTCCTCGTCAATCAACAGGCAAGGTAAAATAATACTGGAACAACAATTTGTCTGTGATCGTGTGTCATATATAGTTACTCATGATATAGTATATTAGCCCAATATATAAATTAATCTAATTACCCAAAACAAAATAGTGCAATCAAGCATTATATAACTGTCAAATTTCCAATCTCTTTTTCCCCTTCAGCGTTAATTTTCTGTAAAACTGTGCAGTCAGGCAACTTTAATAAGCAGTCATGTTCAATTCTTTGCAAAAGTTACATCAGTCAAGCAAATAGAACCAATAACTCTAATCAAAGAGATAGTAAACAATAATTCTGTAGTAAGTTCCTCAAGCAAAAAGTTCAAGATCAATCATTGCTCAACATTTCAAATTTGCCAAAAAATATATACTTGTAAGTGAAACAGTGGTGAGTATACAGCAATGCAAAAAGTTCAAACATTAATCAGGGTTCACTATTTTTCCCCTTCACCACATTATAACAGATGCTCTTATAAGATTTTATACAAATATCCCAAGTCTCAGCCTCCTCATCATAAGGTTATGCATACGCATTAACTTTGCAGAGTGGAGTAACAAGTAACAGATTAATACTCCTCAATTGAATTAAGCAAGAAGGTCAAAGAGGAGTACTACACAAAGATTTAAGAACATGGCTCCCATTGGAAAGCTATGATTCCATGTGAAACGGAATCGCACGCACTTAAAGACAATACTATTCACTTGGAGAATAAATAAATTCATAACCAAACGTAGCAGAGCAGCAAGTGCGACTTCTTCCAAATTTAGACATTGCCAAGATCATAGAATATGAACTTATCACTTATGCCCTTCTCATACTGTTTTTCTTATACTTAGATAATCACAGTCACTTTAATCCGAGTTCCCTCACGGCATCAACTACATGCAGCATTTTGCACCCCTCCCCCAACACACCCAAAAAATTGGTTGGTCTAGTACTATGGAGATCAAATAACCTCAAAATCATCACAGTACAGCAACTAGGAAGAGATAAAGGTGACAAAGAATTTCTACCTGACAAACTTGTCCTTCTGACCATAACCACAATCGAACATCATTGGTAGTCAGATACATGTATAAAAACACTACCAACAAAGAAATAGCAATAAATTAGTATAACTAAAATGGACCAAAAAAACTAAAACTATATTCATGATCATACATACAAACAGTCCAATTTTTATTTATTTTTTAAAATATTAACCTCCAAAAACACATAACATATCCACCCTTAAATCTTCATAAAAATATAAACAAAACAAAAACCCATATAATATCTAATGCTAAAACAAACAACAATTAGAAGGATCCATGAAGTACCCATAAATATCCAATCTAGATCAGAAACTGGGGTGACCCAGAAAAATAATTTCTTTATTAAAAAAAAAAACTGACCTTAAATTAAAGGGGGAAAAAAAAAAGCAGAAAACAAGCAAAACATGAGGAAGAGATAAGATTGAACCTTTATTTTTTTTCTGGGTAGTTGCAATCTCGTGAAGTCTGAGACTTTAGAAGTTGAATTAAGAGTTTTCAGACAAGTTGACCAAAAGTTTAGGTGGGTTATGAAAATTGAAAATTGAAAATTGAAAATTGACAGATAGTAAAGCAGAAATGGAGGGAGAAGAAGTGCGGTCAACGGAGAGAGAAATGAGGAGATAGGCGATGAAGAGAAGAGAAGAGAAGAGAAGAGAAGAGAAGCTTGAATTTTTGCGGAGGAGTAAAGGGGATGCCGGCCGCCGGCGCGTAGACTGGGTATACAACCGTTTACTAAGAAGGACTATTCTTTTTATCTCTGGAAATATGAGAGACCAATTATCACTTTTCCATTCATTGGACAAAAATGCTATTCCTGATGTCCTCCAAAATGAAATTTTGTTTGGCACTATTTTGAATTTCTTTTTTTTTTTGTTCTAATTTGTAAGGAAAAAAAAGAAAAATAGAGCATGTTGTAAGTTTTTTTTTTTTTGAAAAATAAAATTAAATATCAGTTTATGATGTAGATAACATGATTCCACTTTTGCATTATTTACACACTCTTCTTTGACCGTGTTTTCTGATTTTTACGTACGGAAGATATATTACCTCATTTTCTTAATAGATGGATCATATTGACTTTTTACACCATTTGGATATCAACTTTGACCATCTTCAGTTACTAATTCATAACGATAAATGTCATAATTTAAATTGTTGGTAGATCAATCTCAATGTATATTTTCAATATATTATTTTTTTTATGATTTTTAATAATATATAATTGAAGATATAATTGATGGTTAAAGATGTGCATTGGCAAGTGTGCCCAATGAATATGATGCATCTATTAAGAAACAAAGGAAGTATACTTTTAGAATAACCACTATTTTGTAACTTTTACATGTAAGAGCAGCTCCAGCGGAGTATAATAAGTCCCAGCTTGCAAATATCAAAGAGTTGGAGCTAGTAGCTTTGTTGTTGGAGTGAAAGGAAGCTTATTGCTTTGGGAAGCCAAGTAGCTCCACAAAGTTACACTACTACAAAAAAGGCCAAAGATAACTGTTATATAAGGCTTTACATAACACTTTTGAGGCGTTTTCCAAGTCAGTGTAATGTAAAGTAAAGATAACACCTAATGGAAGTGTTATGTTTGGGAGAGAAAACATAACAGTCATTTATAATACACGTTATACTACTAGATAACACATTTGCCAAATAACCGTTAAGTTTGCTATTTTTAAACCAGTTTTACCGAAGGAATATATAACTACTATCTTAAATAACTGTTATCTTTGTTACAAGCAAACACAACTCTTCTTGCTCAAGTGTTATATTTTCTTATAATAGTTATAACAGGTTTTTTCCATAACTGTTATCTTTGATATTATTATTTGTTTTTATAAAAAAAAACAAATTGTCACATGCTTCAACGTTGCATTGACACCAGCTTCCAAATTGCTACAGCGCCGGCAAATTCAATTTACAATAAAGCACCATATGTATAATATGCAACCCATATCTCAAAATCTACAAATTATAGTTGATATTCCAAACCTCCAAAATTCTGTATATATACACAATAATTCAACCAACAATCATATTTCCAAACTTCCAAAAACAACTATACATATTAATATCTATCTAAAAAAAAAAGCTAAGATCAAATTCATCCCGACCACATCAATATTCATACCCAAATCAAAATATCTATATATGTACGTCCAAAAATTAATTAAGGTAAAAAAAATGAGGCATAAAGTTCAAACTCATTCATCATCATTCATGACTTGTTCTTCGTGATCTTTGACATATGTAATCCACAACTCTCTGAGTTCATCAATTTTATCCTGAGAATAGGTTAGAGGGATGCCATGATAGTACTACAATAAAGATAAGACAAGTCTCCATCAAAAATTAAAAAGTAATTAAACACAATAATCACGCATGGTCGAATTAAAAAGGAAACAAACCAAAAGGAAAACAAATAAGAAGATGATCAAAGTTAAACATTTGCACACTACGAATGCAATGTTAAAGCATAATGCTCAAGATCTAAGTGTCATAATTAAAAATTACACCAAGTGAAAAGTCATAAACATAATAGTATAATAAACAATTACTGAAGAAATAATTAATGTTAACGATCATTATATTGCCCAAAGTTTGGTAACACAAAAGGAAAAATTGTAACTAATAAAGTACCTTATCTGGAATTACTAGTCGTCTGAACTCTATAGTCTCAAGCATGTAGCGACACACATAATATCAACAATCTAAAGTACCAAGCGGTTGGCGAGGGCACTATAAACAAGAAATCACCAATAGCTAAATTAAGGAAAATGAAAAATATTTTTGCCTAATAAGATGATATAATATAAGAGTCAGATACCTGCACTTGATTCCATCTAATTTCCGAATTCTTTTTAATCTTCTGGATATCTTTTCGATAATACATGCTAAATTTTATAATCCCCCTATATAATCATAAAATAAAATAATAGTATCATCATAAGTAGTCATAGCAATAAATGTATTAAATATAGTCCTTCAGTACATACTCGTGAATGATCTTTTTAGCAAACGGTCGAACTTCATTTTCTGCTCCCGCTAGATCTAACCAATATACCAATCCGTTCCAAGGACTGATAACAGCTAACATCCAATGGTTGCTGTACAATTAGATAAGTAATGAAGAAGAAAACAAAATCATCATCAATTTAAATCACACCATAACTTTTGTAATCAAATCAATAATTTATATAAATGAACATACAACACTTACTTATCATTATATGGTGCAAAAAAATGTTGATTAATATTTTTAGCATCATTACATGCAAAGACGCAAGCTAAATAATCTGATCAAGGATCTCCTTCTTCCATTGTTGTTGGTGTCAAAGGACTTAGAATGTTGGTATCACAAAATCCATATACCCCTGAACTCCCTTCTCTAATACAAACCTCTCGCAAGTACCTATCAAATCTCGTAGGCATTGTTTTAGAAAATATCAAATTATCCAGAAACATAATATTATATAATCACTAATTAGAAAAAGGAAAAAGATTCACTCACTTCATGAATATGGACATGTGAGTTGATCCAATCTCCTTTTGGAAGCACCAATCAAGCATATCCTCGTAATCTATGGCAACATCTTGTTCATTAAAAAATACGTTAGCCGGAATTTTAATGGAAATAGTTTTTGCCTCTTTTTCATCCGTAGAGCTTGAATCTTAAAAGCTCGCACCAAACTAGTGGTCAACTTCTCTTTATCTTCTGCAGTGATCGAGTACTTCTTAATGGATGATGATTGTGTTGATGTCGTTCCTGGAGATGGTGTGGGTCGTGTGGCAAGATGTGCTTGTTTATCATTCTTGATAAGATCCACACAAGAAAAATATAATACTTGTTTATATATTCAAAAATGATATGAATAAGATTTGTGCGATAGAAAAAAAAAAACTTATTTTTGTTCATACCTTCTTCGGTGGAAGAATCAAATGAGCTGGCCAAAGAATATGAGCCTCCTTAGCTTGGAATACATACTGAAATTTTCCTCAGTAGGGCATGGTAAAAGTGCACGAGGCTCAATAACTTCAATGACGGCAACACGCTGATGATTATCCTTAGGGGTGTTATGATGAACAAGTAAAACCTCTGTTGCGCTTGGTATGTACACTTAACCCTTAGCAACAACCTTGAGCTCATTGTCACATTCAATCGCCAAGTAACAATCACTCTCACCCTCTTTTTTATAATAAGGAATACAACTTTAAGAAACGATATCCATTAGTGTAAAATATATAACTTTTAAAAAAAACCCTCCTCCAAATGATCCAAAGGTTTGCAGTTTGATCCCCTCCTCCTAAATAGCTCTGTCTTAGTCAATATACGGACTGATGTTACACCGTCCTTTAGGAATATATTCATAGGGTTGGTCGAACAGCTCGTGGAAAAGGTGCTAAAGATTCTTGTGAAAGTGTATGAGTTCGATATAAAGAAGCATGCAAATGTGCAGTCTCATCTAGTATTGAATCTACCTTTTCTGTTTCTTATTCCCAGTCAGGTAGCACCTTAAGTAGGCAGTGGATTTTTGCAGGAGAAATTGGTGGCATATAATTATTACTTGAACAAGTAAGCTAAAAAGGCATACAAGGCCTACATATTGTCATATAATTAGCATTCCATGAAGGATGTCCTCAATTTACACAAGTTTGATCTGGTAATTAGAAAATTAAAAGGGGGAGGGAGTAGTACTGGGAGAAGTATCCAGAAAATTAATGTAGTAGTATTATAGTGGGAAAGCTAAGATTATTACTGAAATGAAATCAACCCTCCTTCTTATATTGTTTGTGTGTTTAGCCATTAATGTGCAGTTGAGCTGACCGACAATAATAACAGCGTTGCACTAGGCTTCTAAAAAAAGAGCATATATTTGAAGTGTTGTTACAAGATAGTATTCAATACCTCCGGAAAGGAGTGGTCATCTACGCCCGTTGTATGAGGTTCATGGATTGTTGGAGAAGAAATATGATGCACCTTACTTGTCTCTGGCCACGACACATGATAGGGCCAAATATCATGCTCTTGTTCATTATGAGGTTGAAGTTCGTGTTGCATTGGATTGTGATTAGTGACAACATGTGATGTCTCGGACTCATGAACACGATCATGGTCTTTTGAAGAAACATTGGTGTCTGACTCTAGTTGTAGGTGAAATTCTTGAACACCTAGGCCAACCAAACTAGGAGTACCTAATTGAGCACCACTAGACTCTTCGTTATTAGAACCACCAATTTGGCTACCACTACCCCCATGCCCATCAAAACGACCAAATTAACCACTGCAATTACCGGCATTCCAACCCGCCTTGAACTGACTCAATTGTTCGCTCATCTGCTCTGGGTTAATTTGGCAACATGTTGTAAGAAAGGACATAACAAAATTTTGAGTGTTTCTCATTTCTGCCAACTCCGATCTTCAACTCTTTATCTCAGCCTTCATTTGGCTAGATGGTTGTGGCTACTTGCTTTGTTCTACTCTTTGTGGGCTCCACTTCCACTTTTCACTTTCTTTGTATGTTATAGCATTTATGTGATGACATGTAGGACCTACAAAAACTACAAGTGGTTGTAGTTTTCCATTGGGAGAGGTTGTAGCTTGGAAATGTTGTAGTTTGGAAATCTGATGTGGCACACAAAGCTACAAGTGGTTGTGGCTTGCCATTGTAGTTGCTCTAAGGATCTAAAGATATTAAAAGTTAAAGTTATGTGTTAGCAAGCACGCTCGAAGAAGTGTGTCAAGTATTTTGAAACAGATAAAATATATATATGAGTATAAAACATACATTTATTAGTTTATGCATATTTTTATCAACTTATCTATATTTTTATCATTTTATCTTTATCTTTATCATTCTATATTTTGTACCTTAATTAATAATTATCATATTAGCTTATGCATTATTGGTATCAATTTATGCATATTGTTTGGTGCTTACTACCTCTTTTCAAATTTACTTGCAAGTTGTAATATTAGGATTCTTTTTAAATTTACTTGCAACATTGGGATTTTCAAGCCTCTCAATGCACAATTTTAACCATTGATATCTTTTATTATATACTCCCTCCGTCACCCCAAAGGTTTTCCCATTTCTACTTTTCATGCTTCTCAATGCACGTTTTGTATCATTAATATCTTTAAAAATATTAGTAAAAAAAGCTAATTTTCGTATAATGTACTCATTAGACAAATCAAACAAGACTCCACATGATTATTTTTTTTTCTTATATATTGGAAAAAATTTAGAAAATTCTTTCTACTTATGAATAGTGCCAAGATTACAAATGTAAATTGCTCTGAGGAACGCAGTTGATATTTTGAAAATATATATCAAGACAAATCTAACAAGACCGCCACATGATTATGTTTACCCTTATATTTACACCATACTATAGATGGTTAAAGTGGAGTGTATGAATAGTGTAAAAGTCCATATGTTGCAAAAATTAGTTTATGCACGTTGTTTATTAGTTTATAAATTTTTTTATTAAGTCTATGCATATTTATACATCTTATTCAATATTCTTGGTATCAATTTATGCATCTTCTTCATGGTATGACCGATTATTTCGTTTTTAGCGGTCAAGTACTATCAATATATACTAGGGCTGTGAAAAACTGACCCAACCCGTTTACCGAACCCGAACTGAAATAAGCGGGTTTGGGATGAGATTTTTGAGCCCTATAAGTAAATGGGTTGACACGACTTACCCATTTAATTAAATGGGTTAGGTTAAGGTTGACATTTTCAACCCAAAATTAACCTATTTGACCTGTTTAACTCATTAAAATATAAATTTCCTAAAAAGTTGTGTTAAAGTTGGTAAAAATTTTAAAAATACTAATTGTAGAACACAAAAATTGAAAAGAAAATCTAATCATGCATACTTTTATGTGAATTTATTGTTGAAAACTAATAAATTTTAATAAAAATTTAATAGTAATAAATATGTAAATGGGTTATACGAGTTATATGGGTAACCCGTTTAATAAACTGGTCGGGTCAAGGTTGAGTTTTGCAACCTGTTTAATAAACGGGTTAGGTTTGGGTTGAGACATGTTCAACCAGTTTATTATTAACCCGAACACGACCTGATCTTTTAATCAGCCCTAATATATACAACTACTATTTTTAACTCACTAATACTGATCTTAGATTAGTTGTGGTTTGAGAACTTTACATGACATATTCATGTGATATAGTCTACTTGGCTTGTGTTTAAGATGGAGTACACTATTAAATAAAGGAATTCTTTCATTCACCGTTTCTCAACTCTAAATTTCACGAGAATCTTAAGTGCCTATTTGGAAGAAAAATCAATCAATATATATATATATATATATATAAAGGAGGAACTTTTCGGGAGCATAGGGAGCTCCTCAAGATTTCGAGCTCATAGAGCGCGCCACGTAGGATTGCCACGTCATCAATTTATATTTTTATTTTTTTATTTTTATACAAAAATAGAGTTCTAGATGATTTAAATACATATAAGGAGATTTGGATAAGCGAAAATTAGAGTTTGGATTTGAATCAACAACCTAAATTATTATATCATGAAAATTGTGTATAACTTTTGCTACGTAATTCGGAATATTATAATTTTTGTACCATTGGAGAGTGCTCGAAATATGCTTCGAAATAAGATCCATTTATAAAATAGTTGTACAACTTATGAAATATTGAGCGCCATGTAGGATTGTCATGTCATCAATTTTTATTTTTATTTTTTTCTAAAAATAGATTTCTACATAGATTTAAATAGGGCTGGCAAACAGATCAGGTCGTGTCATTTTCAGGTTCGGGTCAGCTCAATTCGGGCCAGATACCCCCCAACCCGAACCTGATCTGTTTAAGAATCAGGTCAGAAAATCTAAACCCAACCTGATCTGTTTCGACCTGTTTTTTTTTTTGGATCAGTTTGTTATTGGGTCAACCTGGCCAACCTGATATGATCTAAAAGTTTCAGGTTGACCTTAATCTGTAAACCCACTTACAACCTGTGTAAAAAGTCTACAAGCACACAAATCATTTATACAAACTTTGTAATGAAATTAAAATACTACAAAGTAACAAACAGCCACCAAATAATTAAGTTATACAAAATTAACATTCTAAATCCCAATATCACGCATGGGTAGTGCTTAGTGGAGGCTGAAATGCTGAATGATGAGTCCAAACTTATGAGCACTTGCACCAAAGTCGGAGCTTATACCCGCACTTGGACTTGACATATCTTCCACCTCGTCTTCCACCTTAAGCTTCATCACGGCCCACATAAGTTCTTAAGTTGAGGATTCATATTTGCCACAACAAAAATAAACAAAGTTAATATTTAATTGATGATAATGAAACAATAAAGGTTGAGAAATCAGCAAAGTTAATACTTAACATTACATTATTTTATAAAGATAAAAATACTACAACTGTACAACATCACTTAACAGCTTACAGTGATGAAACTTGATGTAAAATCAAAACATCAGCACAATAAGTAACAATTAATGAATGTAATACTCGAATTAGCTCAGGGTTAACAAGCTCAATCCTATGAGCAACCAGAATTCAAAATTCAAGGCATAGTTAACAAGCATACATGCAAAATGAATAATCCAACGAACAACCATAAATCATAATACAAGCACAAATTGAAATAGGGAAACGAGCACAAACTGAAATTAGAATATAGGAACAGTGAAACGATTTCCAAACAGAGAAATAAAATAAATTGAAATAAAAACATACATGCAAATTGAACACAAATGAAGCAATTAGAGAAGAAAAGAGATAATAACTTAGTTTACCTCAAGTCACTCAAAGTGATAAGCAATTGCACAAAGCATCGAACTGGAACACAATTTAGAAACGAAAAAAAGAAAAGAAATAATTAATATGAGATATCCAGACAAAATATTTGAGGTAAGCCTACGTTGAGAAATCAGCAAAGTTAATACCTAACACAAACAGAGATAATCGAAGCCAAAGTTCGAAAATAAATGAATAAACTAAAAAGAAGCAGGCAAACAAATTTAAAATAGAAATTATAGAAAAAAAATACAGAATAAGGCATACAAATTAAAAATAGAAATTATAGAAAAAGAAATACAGAACATTAAACACATAGAAAAACAAAAAATTAGCAGAAAAAAAGAATACGAAAGAAATAGCAAATAATTACGAAAGAAAGAGCAAATAAATAGAAAAAAAAAAGCAGAAAATAAATGGCAAAATACGAAAATATAAAATACAACAACAAAGAGATGAAAAAATTGAGAAGAAATACGAAAAAAATGGGCAAATAAAAACTAAAAGAGCAAAGAAAAATACTAGATGTTGAAGAAGAGCAACGAAGATCTGATTTCTAAAGGAGAGTGAAGGAGAAGCAAATTAGTGAGAAATACGAAAAAAAATCGAGAGTGAAGAAGTGAAGTAAGAAAGACTAAAAGAGCAAAGAAAACTAGAAAAATACCTGATGTTGAAGAAGAGTAGCGAAAGAAGATAGATTGAGAGAGGTGAGTGAGCAGCAGCGAAGAAGAGAGCCAGAGAGGTGAGTGAGAAACTGAGAGTGACAAACTGAGAGTGAGAGAGCGGCGTTAGAAATTAGAAGTCTAGGGTTAGCCGCATAACTTTTAAGACTCATCTTTTGGGCTAGGCAACTGTTTATCTTTTGGACTGGATAAAGATGTAAACCTTTTGGTTTTTTATAATATCTAATTATTTGGGTTGGGCTATGTGGGTTGACCCGACCTGATTTTGACCCATTTAAAAATCAGGTCAAGTTGGGTCATTTTCAGGTTAGAAATTTCGACCTGAACCTGACCCGTTTATCTTTCGGGTCGGGTTCAGGTCGACCCATTTAACTAATCGGGTTGAAAACTCAACCCAAACCCGTTATTTTCAGGTCGGGTTCGGGTTGGGTTGTCGGGTTGGGTCAGCTTTTGCCAGACCTAGATTTAAATACATATAAGGAGTCTTGGATAAGCAGAAATTAGAGTTTCGTTTTGAATGAACAACCTAAATTATTATATTATGTAAATTATATATAACTTTTGCTACCTAATTCAGATTATTATGATTTTTGTACCATTGGATAGTGCTCGAAATATGCTTTGAAATAAGATCCATTTACAATATAGTTCTACAATTTATGAAATAGAGAGCACCACTTAAGATTGCCATGTCATTAGTTTTTATTTTAAATATTTGAAAAAAGTAGAATTCTACATATATTTAAATACATAAAAGAGTTTTGGATAGGCGGAAATTAGAGTTGCGTTTTGAATAAACAACCTAAATTATTATATTATGTAAATTGAATTTAACTTTTGCTACCTAATTCAAAACATTATAATGTTTTTACCATTGGAGAGTGCTTGAAATATGCTTCAAAATAGGATCTATTTACAATATAGTTTTACAACTCATGAATATATATTAAATTAGATGCATTGTATGACATTATTTAGTCTTTTTTTAGATAAATATAATAATGGCTATAAGTATTAATTATAGTGTATTATATGTGATTATAATATTTGATTATAGATCCAATCTACAGGATTAAACATATTATCTTTCAAAACCTCAACCTTACTCAACTAAACTAAAACAATATAGTATTGCAACAAAATTTATTAACTAAAATCTATAGCGATAAAGTTACATATTAGAGTTTTGGATTATGTAAAAATTTGAGTTTGATTTAAATAAAACAACCTTAGAATATTATAAAGATCTTCACCTAAGCATGCCATGTCATTCTTATCAATTTTTAAGAAAATATTCTTTCTGACCTGCATCAATTAAATTATTATCCTCTACTTTCTTAAAGTACCATTCGGGTATTATTCATGTTAAAACTGTATTAGCTATTGTTAGTCATACCTGTTATTGAGATACCATTTAATAATAGACTTAACTACAATATTCAATTGAGTATTAAAAATTATAAAATTTATATATCACAATACCAAATCTAGAAATTACAGTATAATGACAAATACTTTCTCCATTTTTTATTACTTCAACAATTGGTTTGGATCGACATGGTTTTTAAGGAAATAAAAAATGGGTAGTTTAGCATACAGGTACCTCTTTAGTTAGCTAGAGTAGGGGACAAATAAATCCTTATTGAAGTAAACGCAACATAAAGGCAATTCGGGTAATTAATGATGGTTTTATTAACATAAAGTAAAGGTAATATTGTCAATTGTAGTTCTTTTTTTACCAAAAGTGGAATGGTTCCAAAAGATGAAACTACCTAATTAAAGTGGTCATTGTTGTAATAGAAAAAGAACGGAGGAAGTATGTAAATACAATGATCTTGAAAAATCTCATTTTACAACAACACAAAACAATAAAATAAAATAAAAACAACCCGTGCAATGCACGGGCTTCAAACCTAGTATATATATATACGGGAGCATAGGGAGCTCCTCAAGATTTCGAGCTCATAGAGCGCCACGTAGGATTGCTACGTCATCAATTTATATTTTTATTTTTTACAAAAATAGAGTTCTAGATGATTTAAATACATATAAGGAGATTTGGATAAGCGAAAATTAGAGTTTGGATTTGAATCAACAACTTAAATTATTATATCATGAAAATTGTGTATAACTTTTGCTACATAATTCGGAATATTATAATTTTTGTACCATTGGAGAGTGCTCAGAATATGCTTCGAAATAAGATCCATTTATAATATAGTTGTACAACTTATGAAATATAGAGCGCCATGTAGGATTGACATGTCATCAATTTTTATTTTTATTTTTTTTCTAAAAATAGAGTTCTACATAGATTTAAATACATATAAGGAGTCTTGGATAAGCAGAAATTAGAGTTTCGTTTTGAATGAACAACCTAAATTATTATATTATGTAAATTGTGTATAACTTTTGCTACCTAATTCAGAATATTATAATTTTTGTACCATTAGATAGTGCTCGAAATATGCTTTGAAATAAGATCCATTTACAATATAGTTCTACAATTTATGAAATAGAGAGCGCCACTTAAGATTGCCATGTTATTAGTTTTTATTTTAAATATTTGAAAAAAATAGAATTCTACATATATTTAAATACATAAAAGAGTTTTGGATAGGGGGGAATTAGAGTTGCGTTTTGAATAAACAACCTAAATTATTATATTATGTAAATTGAATTTAACTTTTGCTACCTAATTCAAAACATTATAATTTTTTTTGCCATTGGAGAGTGCTTGAAATATGCTTCAAAATATGATCTATTTACAATATAGTTTTACAACTCATGAAAATATATTAAATTAGATGCATTGTAGGACATTATTTAGTCTTTTTTTAGATAAATATAATAATGGCTATAAGTATTAAGTATAGTGTATTATATGTGATTATAACATTTGATTATAGGTCCAATTTACAGGATTAAACATATTATCTTTCAAAACCTCAACCTTACTCAACTAAACTAAAACAATATAGCATTGCAACAAAATTTATTAACTAAAATCTATAGCGATTAAGTTACATATTAGAGTTTTAGATTATGTAAAAATTAGAGTTTGATTTAAATAAAACATCCTTAGAATATTATAAAGAGCTCCATCTAAGCATGCCATATCATTCTTATCAATTTTTAAGAAAATATTCTTTCTGTCCTGCATCAATTAAATTATTACCCTCTACTTTCTTAAAGTATCATTCGGGTATTATTCATGTTAAAATTGTATTAGCTATTGTTAGTCATACCTGTTATTGGGATACCATTTAATAATAGACTTAGCTACAATATTCAATTGAATATTAAAAATCATAAAATTTATATATCACAATAACAAATCTAGAAATTACAGTATAATGACAAATACTTTCTCCGTTTTTTTTCTACTTCAACAATTGGTTTGGACATGGTTTTTGAGGAAATAAAAAATGGGTAGTTTAGCATAGAGGTACCTCTTTAGTTAACTAGAGTAGGGGACAAACAAATCCTTATTAAAGTAAACGCAACTTTATAAGGCAATTCGGGTAATTAATGATGGTTTTATTAACATAAAGTAAAGGTAATATTGTCAACTATAGTTTCTCAAAACTGTAATGGTTCCAAAAGATGAAACTACCTAAAGTGGTAATTGTTGTAATAGAAAAAGAACGGAGGAAGTATGTAAATATAATGATATTGAAAAATCTCATTTTACAACACCACAAAATCAACAATAATTTTAACAAAAAATTTGCAATAAAATAAAATAAACAACAACCCGTGCAACGCACGGGCTTCAAACCTAGTTTAAAGTATAATTGTGAATGTATAGTTGATAAAAAAAATTGTTGTAATCACCAATAAGCTACTATTGAAAGTAAAAACATCCTTTAGTTTATTAAAAAAAATATTCTTCGGGTTTGTAGCTGGAAATACCGAAGTATGCCTTCAAATTATAGATGAAAGACATGAAATTCCCACATCAAACAAGAAATAACATGTTGTTTCTTGAGGGTACATGTATTTGTACTTTTTGTTTTTTTAATAGTAAGGAAAAAGAAATATAAGGAGACCCTCCTCTAGAGGGGAACTCCTAATGTGTCATTTACGAGGATAGAGTATAAACTAAAATTATTACACGAATTAATAACAAAAGAAGTACCAACTAGATGTCCCACATTCACAATTCAATCTGCTACATTATTAGCTTCTCTGAGAATATGCTTTATTTTCCTATTGTCAAAAAAACTGAGCAAATGTTGAATGTCTGTAATGATGTTAGCAATCTGCTAAGAAGAACTCTAAAGGTCCTTAACTGCGTTGATGACTAATAAATTGTCGCCCTCGATGATGACACTTTTACTCCTTCATTTATAGCTAAGATGATTCCACGGTGAGAGCTAATGCTTCGACTATGACAGCACTGGTCTTTCCGAGGTTATATGATCACGCCTTGAAAAGATCACCATCGGAGTTATGGAGATTGACATTTGCTGCAGTTGAAGTGTTACGAACTGAGCCGTAAAAATTTAGTTTGATAAAAGGCGTATTGTTTTGAAGATGGAAGGACTCCTCGTAGGGCAGGAGCCGAGGTGTGCAGAGTGTGTACCGCGTCTTAGAAGTACCACTCGTGATGAGAAAAATAAGCTCTATGGCTCAGTCTGGTAGATATTAAGATTCTCATTATTGAAATTAGTTGCATTTCGTTCCTTTCAAAGGCTCCAAATTAGGAAAATAAATTTCACTATAAAACTCTTTTGATGATTGACGTTAAACAAAAATTTCCTTAATGGTTCATGTAGAGTAGTTCGTTGTAACCACCCTCGACAATTGGGAGATTCCGTAATTCTCTTGTTGTTTGACAAAAACAGAAGAGATGATCGATCGTCTTAGCATAGTTACTGCACAAGACACACTAATTAAAAGGGAGTAGGTTTCTTTTATAGAGGAGATTTCTTATGCTAAGACTAGTGTGACATATTTTTCAAATGAAGATTTGCAGTTTAAGTGGGACATCTAGTGCCCATATCCAGTGAAATGGTCACTTTGTCTCATGATTGAGATTCTAAGCTAACCAAGTTGCTCATTTAATTACGAAATGACCATGGGAAGCGAGTCCGCGAACTGGAACATCCTTCATGTCAAATGAGGGTAGTCGAACACCATTAATTGAGGTGACTAAATAGGACAAAAGAATGCTTTGAAGTTTTGGAAGGTCCCAACTCCCAAGTCTGGCTAGAAAGAATAAAGTCACTCTTAAATTTAGATCTACTTGTTCCGCAATAATATTAAGGATTTTAATGAGACTTTGATTTGAAACTAAGTTGTTAACTCAAAAAAAAAAATTCTTCATTTTCGACTTTCCATATAATACCTTTACGAAGGATTTTTCTCTAGGTTAGGATTTTCCTCCAGACAGGGGAATCTTTAGTTTTAGGGTACATGTATTTGTACTTAAGGAAATACAAACAACAAAAAAATTTACACGAAGTCATATGAAGAGAAAATCGAAATTATATTTTGATGGTAATTGAAATATTGAATGTTAAATTAGCGGATACTCTATGACCCGACCATTACAACTGTTGCAATTTTTTGTTTTTTAACATTTTTTTTAACTAATTTTTTTTTAAAAAATGGGGGACACGTCCCACCCAGTACTCCATGAGGGTCCTCCTCTGCCTATATGTATTCTTCGGCAAATAACTCATGTCATACAAAAATAAAGAAAATTACAAATGATACTAATATCATACGCATAGATTATTGATATTTTAGAGAATGAAGAGAATTCTAGAGAGGACTCTTCTTTCTCTCTAGAATTTTCTGCCGCCCTTCCCTCTCTCTCCTTTCTCTCTAGAATTTTCCGCCGCCCTTCCCTCTCTTAGCCTATCCTCTGTCTCTTCACTGCCCCTCTATCAAAGAGCCACCCCGCACCGTGGCCCTGCCTCTTTCTCCCCGCCTTCCTGCCGCCAAATCTAGCCACTTCTCCCTCAGATCTTGTCGCCTCTTCTCTTAGGGGCAACAAATCTTCATTTGTCGTGTTTTTCGCCGAATCTGCTTCCCTCCGCCATCGGTGGGGTTACTCCTTTGGTTAGTGGAATTTACTCGCGCCTCCGCCGCCTTGACCAACCCAAGCCCAGACCGGCAATAGCTTGCCACCGCCATCGTCATCGAAGAACCACCTCCCATGAGGTGATCTGCCTTAGATGTTGCCTCTTTCAAGAAATCTAGAATTTTTAAGTTTTATTTTTTTTCTATTCCATGTACTTTAGATTTTATATTCCGCATGGTCTCTCTTTGAGATAGGGATTCCACTACTTTAGGTTTCTAGTAGTCTCTCCGTGAGATAGGAATTCCACTAGTATCTCTATGTACCTCATTAAAAAGAAATAAAAAATCATACACAAAGAATGGGGGGGTCTTGGGGAACAGTAGTGTAGACACATAATCGTGTCTCCCCATTTAAGGGCCCAATGATGAAACATACCGCGATCTTAACTGGTCCGACACAAGGGGATAGCCGTCCGAATTGCTAAGCCCAAAGTTGTTTTAGAAGTATAAAGCTTATTTATTTGCATTAAAGATCCAAAATCCTATTTTAAAGCCCGATTAATTATTCCTGATAATTAATTGTATTTTAAGCCCATAAAAATATTTTGAGCCCAATCCTTTGAAAAAAGCCCATTTAATTACTCTTGATAATTAATTGTTTTTATTATAATAAATACTTTCAAAGATATTTTAAAATTGAAATAAGATTTTATCTCGTAAAGTTGATTTCTGGATTTAAAGGATAAAAGAAAACCATTTATAAACGCGTTTAAGAAAAAGGTTGTCAAAGCGTGTCTGACGCAAGCGGTGCGCCTGGCGCGCCACATGCGTGCAACGCATTGGTTGTGTTGCGTCAGGCGCACCAATCTGCGCTTGACACGTGTCTCTGTGCGTCAAGCAGAGAGGTGCGCCTAGCGCACTCTTTGCGCAACACACAGTTTGCTTTTCTATATTCTTCAATATTTTTGCTATATATAAGCCATGATTTTCCGGATCTAAAAAAAGACTTTTCACATATATGCTCTATAAACCCGAATACTTGCGAATTCTTTCAAAACTCTCACATTTTCATATTTACAAACACACAAATATATATTTACAAACACACAAACATATATTTACAAACCTACAAATATATACTTGGATTGATCTTTACAAGTGTTCGTTGAAAAGCTTCTCGATTGCTCTTCCTGAAGGTCGTTATTCCCTCAGACCCAAGCCACACTGGTATATTCCTTAGGGTCCTTGTGATATCCCGTAAATTTAAGTTTGATTAACATTAATAATAAATTGTCTAAAATTAGTAAATTTATTTAATCACTTCTCTAATATATCTGAGATATAATAAAATCAAGTATTTAATAAAATAAGCTAAGTTAGATTTGTAATATATTAAAAGAAAGTACGAAAGGTTGCTAATTTTAGTAAATACAAAAGAATTAGCAAATTTTTAAAAATGGAAAATCACCATCCACACAACTCATCTTCTTCTTCAAGCTCCATGTCCTTGCTCCCCAAGGCTTCTAGAAGGCCTTGCTCAACAAGAATACTTCACTATTAAGCCTACATTAGTTTAAGTGAGTTTTTTTTCTTAAAATTACTATAAATAGCAAGTCAAGTTCACTATTCATCTCCACCCAAAAATCAGAAAATTTCATACACTACTACTACCACCCAACCTCCTGTTTTTCCGGCCACCCTCCGACCACCACCTGTCGGCCTCCCTTTCTGCAGCCAGTCCCGCACCACCGTTCAGCCCACGCCTACAACCAGCACCACCTCCCTTCTTCCTCCCTCACCTGCGTTCTTTCCTCCCTCCTGCCTCGCTGCTCCCCCTCTCCCCCTGATTTCTCTCTCCTCCTCGGCCCCACCTGGCCAGCTGCCCCCTGCTGCTGTTGCCACTGTCGTGCCACCGCCTCACCACCTGGAACCCGCCGGAGCTCTGACCACCGCACCCCCCGTCGCTGCTTTGTGTTTACAACCCAGTAAAGTAAGTTATACACTTTCCCTCCTATTCTTTGTTTTGGAAATTTATTAGCAAGTCATTAGTTTAGGCTTAGTAATTAGTTTACTTGATCAATTTTATAATATTAGTAGATGGGCTACTAGGTTAATTAACTAAACTACTTGAGCTTGACATCTTCATTTGTAGTTGAAATTCATATTAGCTAATAAACTTATTTATGAATATTTGTACTTCTAATCTTGCAAGTTTAATTTAAGTATAGAGACTTAGTATGATTAATAAACCAAGTTGATTGAACTTAGCTAATTAAACTTAATGTTATAAGGTTCATTCTACTTCATGAAATAATCATACAACCTAATTATAGTTTAAAATAGATTATGACATAATCACTATAATTACACCTTTATTATATAAAGGGTGTCTTTGGTTAATTAGGTTATAGTTTCATGCTAACTATTTATAACTTAAATATATCGATTATAAAGTAATACTAATTAAGTACACTTGGACTATAAGCATAATGCTAGTAAGTTTATTCTAAGTAATGAGTACTTGTAGTTCCACTTTTTAGCTTAATGATATGAATATCACTTTTTAAGTTGTAAATTAAGTAAGTCACTAATACATGGGTATTAACTAGTAGGAAATATCACTAGTACAAGTTAGAGTTTGACAATTAGTTAGATAATCACTTTAGTATTAAAAGTATAATATGAAAGTTCTATAATCACACCTTCAAGTCATTAAACATGAAATTTTCATGGAACTTATAACTAGTGTTTCTTAGTATTTAATTTGGACTTAGAACTCATATTGAATGTGTCATCTAGAACCTTTTAATAAATTTAGTCTAGTCATGAATTATAGTTTAAGCACTAAATAATGATAATGAGATTCCATAACCATTAATTTCATAAACTCTAGTAATTCATAGGCACATGATGGAAATGGATCGTAGAACTTGAAATCTAGAATAAAATATTAATAAGTCATCCTTTATTAATTCTTGAATAGATTATAGAGGAAAAGGAATATTACAAGCCTCCCCCGGCTATCAAGTATAATAATCGTGACTCGAGGTAACGTCTACTGCTAACACCCGCACTCCCCTTCCAACTATGTTTATGACGCTTTTACATAATATTTTGATGATATGTATTTATGGATTGCGGGAATATGAAATGTTTTGCTAAATGATGTTTATGATGATATGACGATAAGTTGGTTTTCGTGATGCATAAGAGATGTGTTTATGACATAAATGTAAAAATCACGAAACATGATAAAAGAAAGTGAAAGACGATTCTTGGCAGTACTTTATGGGCACCGCAAGTGTCACCTTTGTTGTGACCGCCTTTCGGATATATGATACGGGCACCACAAGTGTCACCTTTGTTGTGACCGCCTTTCAGATTAATGTTATGGGCACAACAAGTGTCACCTTTGTTGTGGCCGCCTTTCGGTTTAATGATTATGATGTTATGATGTTATGATGTTGTACTCGCCAAGTTACCATTAAGAAATGATGTAAGAATATAAAAAGGATGATATCTTATAAATGGTTGAACTTCTATTTTAAAAATTATATGTTTATGAAATGATGTTTGCGATATTCTGTCCTCCCTGTTTTCAAATAAAATGAGTTGAAATGAATTTACGTTGTTAGAGTAGTATGTTACTTGGCCTCGGCTCATGACGTTTTGTTTTTCTGTTTTAGCAGTGAGGAATTATTATTAAAATGACTCAAACATTTATAGCTTTTGTAACTTAAGTAATTAGTTAGTTAACATTAACTCTGTTTTATTTTAATTCATATAATCACGTATGTTTAAGTTTTCACATTATTCTATGATTCTAAAAGTACGTTGCCTTGTATTTTCCTAACGGAAAGTACGGCAGTAACGCACCGACCAAAAGGTTAGGTGTTCCGCTGCTAATAATCAAGATTAATTAACCTAATAAAGATGCTTAGAGGTCGGGGCGTTACAATCCTTGAATAAATTTCTTATTTATTTTATGGAAGTTACTAACGATTTCTTTCATGATGTAGATCTTTAATAAAAAAATCGTTCTTTTGTACATTCTAATCTCTACTCTTTCTTTCTTACTTTCTTATATATATGTCTGATTGTCCTGTTTATGTTTTCATCACCTCACGTGTTATTATTGCTAATCCAGACCTAAGGAACTGTTCTAATATTAATCAGATAATTTGGACAACCTACTAGGAACCCTGTAATTTTGATTGCTTAATAACGTGTCACCAAAAAATAGTCTTTTTGATGTGTTTAATCAACCAACTTAAACTAATAATTTCAGGGTGCTTGAAAACATTCTCTAGTTATTTTTTGGCATAAAACTTGTTGTGAATCAATATTAAGTAGATGCCAACAATGGGTGAACGTGGTTCATAACTGTGTTTGTGCCCTCACCCCGAACACAATCTATGGTTCATTGACCATTAATGGAGTCATGATGGGGAAATCTATATTGGAGAAGTCCCTAAGTTGTCCAAGGTTTCCCAATATCCAATTAGGTTTATAAGTCTTCCTTTAAAGACTTGTTGGCGACTTCTCTCTCTATTTCAAAAAACGTTTTCAATAAAACCTTTACAATGAGGTAGTCAAATATGTGCTCACACCGCGTAGGCGAAATAAAATCATGCCTACAATTTGGTGACTCCACTGAGGAGGATTTTAAAAAAATTACTTTTTTAAAATGAGTGGGTGAAACTTGAAAAATACAATTCATTCTCTTTTTATGCTTTAGAATAACATATTGTTTTGCATATGCATGACTATTGTTTAAGCCACCATAAGGAGTTAAGGACAATCTTCCTTGCCTCATTAGCGCATGTTCTATGCGTGAGGCCAACCCCGGGGGGTTTGCACTTTGTCCTTCCGAAAGCTTCCTGAGCGATAGTGCTGGATCTTAGTTATAAGCAAACCTACCCAACCATGGCATTGTTCTCTTGTTCATGACTTGAGAACTGGAGTGCGTCATATACTTGGCCACCTTTTTAAGCAAAGGTACGAAGTGTGGGATCAATCTCTTAGTCATGGACCCTTTCCAGCCTTAACCTAAACCTGACCATAGTTGAAATGTAGAACTAGGCTTTAGGTTGAGAACTTTTTGCATCCATGTTATGTGACATTTGCTTGTGATTGTTGTTTTTTCCTGTTATTAATCTGTCAAAACGCTGATATGTGGCAGGCCCGGGCCTAGAGGAGTGTCCAATGGGGAGGTGGCCCAGGGCCCATAAAAAAGGGGCCCAAGTTTCAAAAATTCCAGAAGTTAAAAACCAAGAGATAATAGCTTTTGATTAGTGATACGTGAATTTCCTACCTTCCTTCCCCTTTCACTGACCTTCTGTACTTTTCTATCTACTCTCATACGGGTTATGCAAATCTATATCTTCAGTTCTTCACGCTTCCACAGTTCAACAATCAATCAAAAATCAATTCATGGCTACTTACCCTACTAGAGATTTTGCAACGCGAAAAAATTATATGATAAATATTGGGTTTTCTCATTTCTATTTCAAGCATCTGAAAATTATAATCTCTCGTTTCTCTGATTCCTTTTCTTATACAAATACTGAATTCATAATTGATAATTGAGTTTGGTCTTGAAAATTGAGAAATTGATTTTGGGGCCTTGGTGGTAATCGCTGTCAACAAGTTGCAAAATCCAAATTCCAATCTTGAATGAGTTGAATCTTCAGACTTTCGTTCTTCCTCTACAAAACCCGTGAGTTACTTCTTATTACTAATTTAGTAATTTGTTTGTCTTACTTCTTAAATTGAATGATTGATATTCTTAATTTTTTATTCATTAAATTATAATTCTTTTAATATTTTATGGTATCATCTTAATTTATTTTTATCATATTTTTACAGAGCATATATTGATATATACTGAAGACTTATATTTGCTGAACTTTGACAATGTAGTGTTGGTTTCTCTAATTCTTATCATATTTCTGCGAATTTATTTCCCAGGTGTAATTATTCTATACTTCTTTTGTATATGTTTTAAGTTTTTTGCTATTATTGTCAAGATATTGCCTAAAAAAATTTTGTTTGTGAATGAAAAAAGAAAAAAGAGGAAACGTTTAGATGAACTACAAAAATCACAACCAGGAGCCATTGATAAATTCTTTTTTTTTAAAAATAGATTGTAATCAGAATAATAGTGTAGAGGATACAAAAAATATGGAACAACCAAATGAAAATGCTAATGATTCCAATAATGAGCATGAAAATGCTAATGATGAGCCTAATGAGGTGCCGAATGTGCCATATGAAAATAATGACATTGGTGAAGAACAAACCATCCCTATGATCCCTCCTTTAGATATTTATAATCCTAAAAATTGGGATAATCTTGATAACAAATAAACAGATATATATATTAATTGAAAAGGGGCCTTTAAGGGAAGAAAATCTTAGTTTTCCTATTGATAACCTTAATAGGCATTTTTCATATACTTTTTACTCTAGAAAGCTAATTAATGGTGAGATTAAGGATAGAAAATGGTTAGTTTATTCCAAACATGTAGACAAAGTTTATTGTTTTTGTTGTAAGTTGTTTAAATCTAATTTGAACACAAGTTCACTAGCAAATAATGGGTATAAAGATTGGAAGCATCTTAGTGAAAGACATAAACAACAAGAAAATGGTATTGAACACATGACTAACATGAATACTTGGAATGAAGCTAGAGTAAGATTGGATAAAAATCAAACAATTGATAAGAATTTGCAACAAGAGGTTATAAAAAAAAGCACGTTGGAAACAAGTTTTAGTTAGAATATATGCCGTTGTGAAATGTCTTGCTAAGCATAATTTGGCTTTTAGAGGGTCTAATGAGAAAATATATCAAGATAGTAATGGTAATTTTCTAGGATTGATTGGAATGATTGCAGAGTTTGATATGGTTATGCAAGATCATATTAGATGTATTCAAAATCGTGAGATTCACTATCACTATCTTGGGCATAAGATTTAAAATGAGTTTATTTCACTCTTGTCTCATAGTGTTCAAAGTTCTATTATAAAGATAGTTAAAGAGGCAAAATAATTTTCCGTTATTCTTGATTGTACCCTGATGTGAGTCCTCAAGAACAGATGACTTTAATAATACGATGTGTTAATATGTTTGGCAATAAAATAAAAATTGAAGAGTACTTTATAGAATTTCTAAAGGTAGATGATACAACAAGATTAGGACTTTTTAGTGAATTAGTACATTTGTTGAAATGTCTTAATCTTAATATAGATGATGTGAGGGGTCAAGGATATGACAATGGTTCTAACATGAAAGGAAAACATGAAGGAGTTCAAAAGAGGTTACTTGAAATAAACCCAAGGGCATTGTATATGCCTTATGCTTGCCATAGCCTCCATCTCACTCTTAGTGATATGGCACATTCATGTGTTAAAGCTATTACTTTTTTTGGGGTTATTCAACGCATATATTCATTATTTTCTGGATCTACAAAGAGATGGAAGGTTTTCCTTGATAATGTTCCCAGTTTGACTGTGAAGCCTTTGTCTAATACTGGTTGGGAAAGTAGAATAAAAAGTGTTAAACCTATTAAATTTCAAACTCCCCACATAAGATTAGCGTTAATGAAATTATATAAAACTTAAGATAATGATGCCAAGTCAAAGAGTAAAGTGGAAAGTTTGGTTACTTCACTAAACAACTTTGAGTTTTTGCTTGGTATGGTAATTTGGTATGAAATTTTGTTTGCTATTAACATGGTGGGTATACAGGAAGTCAAAGATTTAATCAATCCAGCCTCAAGAAATTGGAACTCATCTCTAGTTTGGAAAATATTTATTAAGGAAGCGGTGCAAAGAATTCTAGGTACTCATATTGCAGAAAGGGATTCACATGATCACTACGTGTGGAACATAACATCATCTGGTGAAATTTCTACTAAGGATGCCTATTCCCTGCTGCCTGAATCCAAGCGTCCACAAAGCTCAAAAAATATATAGAGAAAATTTTAGGGAAAATTATGGGCGATGGATATGAAACCAAAATGGAAAGTGTTTTATGGAATATTCTAAATAACGCGCTGGCCTTAAACAATAATCTCAGGAGAAGAAATATTAATGTCAATGAAACCTGTTACATATGCAAAAGAGCTGCGGAAGATGAGTCGCACTTATTCAGAAATTGCTCAATTAGCGCAAGAGTTTGGTGGGTATCCTGGCTAGGAATTCAAGTTGAAAGGTATAATTTGGTTCCTATCAATTATTGGATTACAAATTTTATCCAAAAATTTTGGAAAGATGATGGCCCTCAAAGGCCAAAGCAATAGAGCGAAATGGTTTTGTGCATATTTGTTGGCCTTATGGAAGCATCGGAATAATGTGGTGTTCCATAATTGTAACCCAAATCCGTTGGAAGTTCTGCATATGGCAGACAACTACATCAAGGAAGAAGATGAGAGAATCAAATATCATCAAGAAAGGAAAAATAAGAGAGATAATGACGGAAGAGTACAAGAAAGACTGGTTGCTTCTTTTCGGAAGGCGACAAGATAGAATATGTATGATAAAGATTGATGGTGCTTGAAAAACGAATGTGAGGAAGGACTGTCCTTCAGCTGTAATTGGTTGGATTGGAGTGTTGGATAATGGTCAAGAATTCAAAGGAAGTGATAGAGTTAGAGCCAACTCTGCTATTCAATGTGAAGGACTTGCTGTACTAAGAGGTCTGAAGGAAACTTATCAAAGAGGAGATACTAGCGTCAGTGTGGATGACTCAAGTGTGCTTGTAAAAATGCTTATAACGAACAAGTTCCTTTTCAGATGGCTAGTATAAGTTATGATTTACATGATTAATGTAATAAGTTTGTGTTGTGTGAGATTAAGAAGGTAGATAGGAACTCGATTCAAGATAGCCATAACCTAGCTGTAGCAGCTAGAAATGGTAATCTTGTCTAGGATTTTTTTTTTTGTCTGTTTGTTCTTGAAGTCAAAAAAAAGAAAAAAAAAAAGAAACTACAATCTAAGTCTATGTGCATTAACTCTACTATGAAACAGTTGAAAAGTGTATTGTTGTACTTTGAAAAGTATAGAGATGAAGGTTTTGAATCTTGCATGAATGTTGCTAAAGATATTGCTTCTAGTCTGGCCCAGCCCTGAGGGTGTTCAATGGGGCGGTCGCCCAGGGCCCATAAGAAAGGGGGCCTAAGTTTCAAAAATTCCAGAAGTTAAAAACCAAGAGATAATAGCTTTTGATGAGTGATACGTGAATTTCCTCATTTCCTTCCCCTTTCTCTAACCTTCTCTACTTTTCTATCTACTCTCATACGAGTTATGCAAATCTATATATTCAGTTCTTCACGCTTCCACATTTCAACAATCAATCAAATATCAATTCATGGCTACTCACCCTACTAGAGATTTTGCAACGGGAAAAAATTACATGATAAATACTGGGTTTTCTCATCTCTATTTCTTGCATCTGAAAATTTCAATCTCTCGTTTCTCTAATTCCCTTTCTTATACAAATACTAAATTCATAATTGATAATTGAGTTTTGGTCTTGAAAATTGAGAAATTGATTTTGGGGCCTTGGTGGTAATCGCTGTCAACAAGTTGCAAAATCCAAATTCAGTAATTTGTTAGTCTTACTTCTTAAATTGAATGATTGATATTCTTAATTTTTTATTCATTAAATTATAATTTTTTGAATATTTTATGGTATCATCTTAATTTTTTTTATTTATACAGAGCATATATTGATATATACTGAAGACTTATAGTTGCTGAACTTTGGCAATGTAGTGTTGGTTTCTCTAATTCTTGTCAGATTTCTGCAAATTTATTTCCCAGGATTTGTTGTTCAATACTTCTTTTGTATATGTTTTAAGATTTTTGCTATTATTGTCAAGATGTTGCCTAAAAATTTTATGTCTCGGAGTGAAAAAAGAAAAAAGAGGAAACATTAAGAAGAACTACAAAAATCACAACAAGGAGCCATTGATAAATTCTTTTAAAAAAAAAATAGATTGTAATTAGAATGATAGTGTAGAGGATACAAAAAATGTGGAACAACCAAATGAAAATGCTAATGATTCCAATAATGAGCATGATCAAAATGCTAATGATGAGCCTAATGAGGTGCCTAATGTGCCATGTGAAAATAATGACATGACAAACTATCCCTATGACCTCTCCTTTAGATATTTATGATCCTAAAAATTGGAATAATCTTGATAACAAAGAAAAAGATATTTTAATTGAAAAGGGGCCTTTAAAGGAAGAAGATCTTAGTTTTCCTATTGATAACCTTAATAGGCATTTTTCATATGCTTTTTACTCTAGAAAGATAATTAATGGTGAGATTAAGGATAGAAAGTGGTTGGTTTATTCCAAACATGTAGACAAAGTTTATTGTTTTTGTTGTAAGTTGTTTAAATATAATTTGAACAAAAGTTCACTAGCAAATGATGGGTATAAAGATTGGAAGCATCTTAGTGCAAGACTTAATCAACATGAAAATGGTATTGAACACATGAATAACAGGAATTAATACTTGGAATGAAGCTAGAGTAAGCTTGGATAAAGATCAAACAATTAATAAGAACTTGCAACAAGAGGTTATAAAAGAGAAAGCACGTTGGAAACAAGTTTTAGTTAGAATATCTGCCGTTGTGAAATGTCTTGCTAAGCATATTTTGGCTTTTAGAGGGTCTAATGAGAAACTATATCAAGATAGCAATGGTAATTTTCTAGGATTGATTGAAATGATTGCAGAGTTTAATATGGTTATGCAAGATCATATTAGACGTATTCAAAATCGTGAGTTCACTATCACTATCTTGGGCATAAGATCTAAAATGAGTTTATTTCACTCTTGTCTCATAGTGTTCAAAGTTCCATTATAAAGATAGTTAAAGAGGCAAAATGTTTTTCCGTTATTCTTGATTGTACCCCTGATGTGAGTCATCAAGAACAAATGACTTTAATAATACAATGTGTAATATGTCTGGCAATAAAATAAAAATTAAAGAGTACTTTATAGAATTTCTAAAGGTAGATGATACAACCGGATTAGGACTTATTAATTAATTAGTAAATATGTTGAAATGTCTTGATCTGAATATACATGATGTGAGGGGTCAAGGATATGAAAATGGTTCTAACATGAAAGGAAAACATCAAGTAGTTCAAAAGAGGTTACTTGAAATAAACTCAAGGGCATTGTATATGTCTTGTGCTTGCTATAGCCTCAATCTCACTCTTAGTGATATGGCACATTCATGTGTTTAAGCTATTTCTTTTTTTGGGGTTATTCAACGCATATATTCATTATTTTCTGAATCTACAAAAGAGATGGAAAGTTTTCCTTGATAATGTTCCCGGTTTAACTGTGAAGTCTTTGTCTAATACTGGTTGGGAAAGTAGAATAAAAAGTGTTAAACCTATTAGATTTCAAACTCCCTACATAAGATTAGCGTTAGTGAAATTATATGACTCTTGTGATAATGATGCCAAGTCAAAGAGTGAAGCGGAAAGTTCGGTTAATTCACTAAACAAATTTGAGTTTTTGCTTGGTATGGTAATTTGGTATGAAATTTTGTTTGCTATTAACATGGTGAGTAAGAAACTACAATCTAAGTCTATGTGCATTAACTCTACTATCAAACAGTTGAAAGGTGTATTGTTGTACTTTGAAAAGTATAAAGATGAAGGTTTTGAATCTTGCATGAATGTTGCTAAAGAAATTGCTTCTAGTGTGGATGTAGAGCCTATCCTTCCAACAAAACGTCATATTACTAGGAAAAAACAATTTGATGAAATTAATCATGATGAAGAAAATCAATCGGCGGAGTCCTCTCTAATCAATTACTTTTTGGTTGTTGTGGATATGGCTATTAGTTCTTTAAAAAATAGATTTTAACAATTAAATATATTTGAAAGTATTTTTGATTTTTTATTTGATTCTTAAAACTTAAAGTCATTAGATACCAATGATTTATTAATATGTTGTACCAATCTACACTCTACTTTTTGTCATGGTGATTTATCTGATTTTGATGCAAATGATATTTTCTCTGAATTGAAAGTCCTCCAAATGACTTTGCCAAATGAATTAATGTCGACCATGGAAATTCTTGAGTATGTTAAATCGGCGGATTGTTATCCAAATGTATCAATTGCTTATAGAATATTATTAACGGTTCCCGTGACTGTAGCGTCTGCTGAAAGAAGTTTTTCAAAATTAAAATTAATAAAAACATATTTGAGGTCATCAATGTCACAAGAAAGATTGAGTGGTTTGGCACTTTTGTCTATTGAAAAGGTTATGTTAGAAAATACTAATCTCGATGATATTATTCATGATTTTGCTTCTCAAAATGCTACAAGAAACCGCTTTTTATGATTATTTACATACTTTGTAGGTTTTAGGCACTAATCTTTTGGCTTGAACATGGTTATCTCAATTATGGATGATGGCTTCGAAGTAGACGAAGTGTTTACATTTATTACATCTTTTTGAGTTTTGTAACAACTAGATTACTAAATATGTAATACAAAGTATAATATCAATGAAATTGATGTTTTATTTTCTTGGATCCATATGTTATATTAGAATATATGTATATAAAGGGCCCACGTTTACCAAACCGCCCCGGACCTAGAAATTGTCAGGACTGGGCCTGATATGTGGCACCTAAAATCGCGTCTAAAAAAGATCGTCACATTGGTCCAAACTTTCGCCGAATTGACAAAATGCATGTCAAGGGGCAGCGCGCCAAATGCACATAGGTGCGCCTGGCGCACCGCTTCTGCGCTGGACGCATAGGCTTCGTGTCGCGCGCTTTGTGTTGTGTAGCGCGCAGCCTATACGTCTTATTCTATTGCCAATTCGACTATTGTTTAAAGTCCTAAAAGGTCTGTCATTAAATCTGTCATCATGTCATGTTTGTCATCGCGTCCCGAAATTATGTGGAATTAGCCAAAACCTCGCCTAAATCGCTAAAAAGCATGCCGGGAAGTCGTGCGTCAAACACATTAAGTTACGCCTGGCGCACATCTCCTGCGCCGGACGCACTGGCTTCGCGCAGCGTGCAACGTTGTTGCGTGGCGCGCATCCTATGCATCTCATGTTCTTGTCGATTTAGTCATCGTAGTGGTCGATCTTGTGTTCTTTCTGTAACGCCCCGACCTCTAAACATCATTTTTAAGTTAATTAATCTATCATTAGCAGCGGAACTTAGATGGTCGGTGCGCTACTGTCGTATTTTCCATTCGGGAAAATACAAGACAAACATTCCTTCACGAAACTAAACATATTATAATCATTGAAACTCATAAGCATCTTAATTTTATAGATATAAATAGCTAGCATAGATAATTACGTAGTTATAGTTAAACTGAGTTCATGTTCTAGTAATCATAAGTTTAGATTACCCAACCAATATAGTTTTCATAAATGTAAAGTGGTTGACCATCCTCACTTCTACGCCATCTCGTCACCTTCATCAATACCTAAAACCAAAAGCAATATCGTGAGCCGAAGCTCAGTAACATACTACCCTAACAACGTAAATTCATTTCAATTCATTTTATTTGCAAAACAGGGAGAAGAAAATATAGTAAAACACATTAGAAATCAGTAATGAAATAATAGCAAGGTGAACAATTATAAGTAACATTTTGAAACTTCATAAGTTCCCATTATCTTTTCATCTTTTAACTTGGTAACTGGCGAGTATAGACACGGGGGACGTCTCCCACCATGCGATGATCCTCAAGGAGCCCATCTCCCTTGTTGGATACACAGCTCGCACCAAAATAGAGTAGTAACATAGCATGCGGTACCCCTCAAGGAGCTCGGCTCTCTTGTTGGGTGTACGGCGGGTGCGAAGGTACGTGCATGACCATAAACTAGATAATAAGCGTAACATTATACTGCCAGAACCTCTTTCACTTTGATTTATCATGTTTCGTTTATTTAGCATTCATCGGCATAAGCCGTAGAACTTTCATGAATCAAACTTGAGCACCAATAACTCATAAACTCATAATATATGTAAGCATTTATGAAACTCATTCGAAAACAATTTAAGTATCCCACAATCCATATATAAAGAATCACATTACAAAATCCTTAACATAATTATAAACATCATTTTCACAAAACATTTCAAAGGGGATCGTGGGTGTTAGCAATAGATGTTACCTCGATTCCTGCTTAATAACCTTGAAAGCCGGGGGAGGTTGTAATATTCTTTCCTTTTAATTTAACCATGAAATTAGGCAATGAAAAATATAAATATTCATTTTATTTTTAACATTTAGTCCTTTAGTTATTAAGATTACGTTTATTATTGAATATCGTTGTTGACGTTACAAAGACTCATTATTTAAGCTTTAATAAATAACTTTACTTATGTTACTTTGATTAATAGCATTATAATTTCTTATCATTTAATTATACTATTGTGTACATTATTTAATTTAATAAGTAATTTATCTTCAACAAGTTGTAAAACACTTTCAGATATCGTCACCAAGCAAATCGTGAAATTCCTAATATTCATTTACCATTTTCAAATTACAAGAATAATTGACAACTATACACGACCAATTTTAGTTTCTTTTATTAAAAGCTTAGTCAATAAATTAAAAGTATGAATTAATATGGTTTAAAATACATATTAACAAAAATTCAGTTTTGAGCCCATTTATAGTTCTACTTACTGTTTAGTTCTTGGGCCTAGATTGTAATCAAAATATTTACAACAAATATAACTTAAAACATTTACGGCCCGTTTGGTAGTCGTTAATAAATTGCGGTAATGGGAATGAATTTTAGGTGTAGGACGTAACAAGGGAAGTACCCTTAAGATCTCCATGGTGATGAACAATGGGGGGAGTGTGAGACTTGTTCTACACTCCTACGCAGGCCTATTGTGACGACAGTAGTGTCCTTATAAATTTTGATAACTCAAGTAGGCGGAAGGCTCCGTACGATCTTGGGGGTATGCATACTAAGGTGATGGATGTGGAACGGAACGAAACCGTATTTACATTCCATCTAATAGACCAAGTTGTCTATTAAGGATTCAGTAGCCCGTATGATTCTAGTAAGATGACGGTGCCCGTTCGCTGCCAACTAAATAAAAAGTAAAGAATGTAATGCTATGGTAGTATCATGTTTAGGAATGATCCTTATTATCCTGTTTATGCTTTGTATGCCCTTACTGCTTTACTATGTACTCAGCATAGCTGATTGTGTGTTATTGTGTTGTTTGTTGACCTGTGATGAACCATTGATGCTTCAACGGGGAGCAGACTAGGTGTGCTGGTGTTGCTGCATGAGTTTGGCATACGGGGGATATTTTCTGGGTTATAAGCTTTTAAATGTTTTTATTGAACTTATAGAACAATTAGTATGAATAGTTAATGGTTTGAATAAAAAGGGGTCTATGGTGATTCCCGAGTTGTAATTTGAAGTTAATATTTTATTTCCGCTGCAATGTAGTTTTATAAAGGAGTTGTTGACATTTTGATTTTATCTTGCCTTGCGTTTCACCGCGGCGGTAACACTTCCGAAGTCGATGCAACGTAGCTTAGACGTGTGTGGATTTTGGGGGTGTTACAGCCACGAAAAACAGGGGAGGGAAGAAGGAAGGCTGGGGTGCTGAGCGTCGTGGTGGAGCTCCGGCATCGCGTCGCCTCGACGCGGTGGAAGGCGCGGGGTCCGGCGGTTCAACGAGGAGGGAGAAAGGAGCACGAGAGAGGAAGAGAGTTGGGGAAAGAGAGAAGGCGAGCGAGGAGACGGGACACAAACTGGGTTGGCGGATGCGGTGGTGGCGCACAGGAGGTGCGCTAGTGGTTGTGGTGTGGCAGAAATGCGGCGGTGCTGCGGTGGGGCGAGGGTGGCTAATCCGAAATAGAGGAGAGAGAAAGGGAGTGGTGTGGTGTGATGGTAGGGGCATACGTGGCTATTTATAGCCATGGTTGGGTTCTTAAAACTCTAATTTTTTTTCAGAATTTGTGTTGCTAAACTTGGCAAAAATTACGGATGTTGTCGTGAGTAATTTTACTAAATTTTGGGTTGATGAAATTGGTAAAAGTTATGGTTTATGGGAGATTTGGTTTTGATATGATGATGTGGAGTTTTGTAGCAAATTATATTGTTGGTCTGATGAAGAAAATGAGACGATGGTGACAATTTTTGGTGCACAAAAGAATCAGATGCAACTCCTATACTCCATTTTTTTTGTAAGAGAAAGAAGAAGAAGTTTGGAGAAATTAGTTAAGGATGTTGACGTTTGAGTTTGGGTTGTGAGTAGATTTTTGGTTCGCAAGAAAATTAGTTTGATTTAGAAACTTCATTGTTTGAGTTTTGTGAGAGAGATAGTAAAAGGAGTTCGGAAAATTCATAGAGGTTGACGTGGAGGTTGGAGCAATTTCACTGAAATTGTGCTGTCTTGGTGATGAAAATGGTGAATAGTGACATATATATTTTATGTCTTTCTTCTCTTTTTATCACAACGCTATTACTTACTTAGAAATATTAATTGGTTTATTGTTATCTTAATCCAATAATCACTAAATATTTTATTCCTTTGTAATATTTTATTCTTTGTCAATTTTGCAATTCATCAAAAATGATTATCTTGTATCATCAATTAATTGTGGAGCAAACAAATTTTTGTCATACCTTATAATTAGAGGAAAATTTTAACCATTATTTAATTTAGGCAAGTTTAAACTTTCGGGATATTACACTTTCTGTCTGCATTCTAAGCAAAAGAATCAATCTTTCCATGCATATCATTTAAAGTTGAGTTTATCCTAGAAAGTGAATCTAGAAAAATGATCATAGTAGAGTTAGAATCGTCATGCATGTATACCTCGTTCCATTTTATCTCATCTCTAGTAAATCTTCCCTATCAATTCTACCCTATCATATTCCATCTCCTTGAAAAAAGTATCTATTTCAAAATCGTCCCTACACCCTCTTCTATTCTATCTTTTTTCAAAAACATTTATTAATCGTCACCATAGCACCTATTCGCCAAAAATATTTTCAAAATTAATCCATCATCTTTTCCCAGTAAAAGATGAAAACAAGGGGGCCCTTTCAAAAAACGAATTTCGAAAATTCTAGCCCATTCCAAATATCTCAATCCAACTAATCCAATCCCAATCGATTTGCATCCATTTCTAGGCCCATATGCATTAGAGTCTATGCATTCATATTAGGCCCATTGAGTCCATGCATTCAGTAGAGTCCATCTTAGGCCCATCTAAGTTTAGTTCATATCAAAATCTAGGCCCATTTGAATCTTTATGTGAACCCTAGTCTATGTCAAGCATAGTCCAAGTCTAATCCCAGTCCATATCAATCTAAGTCCAAACCTAATCCATTTCCAATGTCAAGTCCATGTGCATTTCCAAGTCTAACTTCAAACCAATATAGGATTAAGTCCAAAATCAGGTCCATATAAGGCCTAATTCATATCCTAAGTCTAGTCAAGTCCATTTCCAAACCCATATAGGACGAAGTCCAAACCATTAAGTCTGTGAAGCTAGCATTCCTTAAAGACCACATAGGCAAATCCTGAGTTTAGCGAAGCTACTCACACCTTAAGACCATAACATCACCCCTTTGACCTAGCGAAGTTAGTAATACTTAAGACCATAACAATACCCTTCGACCTAGAGAAGCTAGTCATCCTTAAGACCATAACGACACCCTTTGACCTAGCGAATCTAGTCATCCCTAAGACCATAATGACACCCTTTGACCTAGTGAAGCTAGTCATTGTTAAGACCATAACGGCACCTTTTGTCCTAGTGAAACTAGTCATCCCTAAGATAATAAAGGCAGCCCCTAAGTCTAGCGAAGCTAGCATTCCTTAAGTCCACATAGGCAATTTTTGAGTCTAGCCTGCTTAGTCTAATGTAAGTTCCAAAGTCTAGTTGCATAGCCTGCTTGCTAACCCGTAAGTTCAAAGTCTAGTTGCCTAGCCTGCTTGGCTTAAGTTAAGAGTCTAATCTCCCTTATTGTCCAGCCTTCCTTAAAGTCTAGCCTGCTTACTCACCCTTACGTTCATAATCTAGTCTTTTCTATCAACACCAAAGCCCAGTCATGGAGTCCAGTCTGCTTGCATAGTCCAGTCTAGTCCAGTCTATATTTGCATTTGCATACAATCAGGCCCATACTACTCCAAAGCCCAAATACCTTTTTCCATGTCTATCTATCATTTCCATTTCCCATTTTCCATTTTCATTTCCCATCTCCATTCTCATTGTCCATTTACATTTCTCATATCCCATTTCTCGTTTCCATTTTCATCTCTCATTTCAAAAAAAAAAAAATCATTTCTTAAAATTTATGAGGTCGATTCGATTTCTGTTTAGGACAGATCGTGAGATTATAACTTGGGAATGTCAGACAGAGAGGAAACAAGGTCAACCAACTCCCAAACTTGTCAAACGAATTCTCACTTTTTCAGACGAATCTTCCGAAGCTTCTGAATCATCATCTGAGATGGGAGACATTTCTGAACAACTCAATGCAATAATGGCTTAGCTCCAACTGATGAACTCTCGTCTTGAGGAACAAGACAAAGTGATCAAGGCGCTGAGAGAAAAACTGACAACTGAGGAAAGTGAAGAGGAAGACACTCCACCACCGCCACCTCCTATCAAGTCCAAGACAGATTTAAGGTTCGAAAAACTCGAACAATTGATCCAGTTAATACCTGCACTCGAGGGTCAGGCTCATGGCCATGATATCATTGATCCTGAACTGAGGGATAAGCTTCCTAAAAAGGTAGCATTGGGTGACTTCCCAAAATTCAAGGGGGTCGAAGACCCAGATTATCATTTGAGAGCTTTCTCCATTTTGTATGGCTCTCAAAAGCATGAGCAAGGACCTGTTTGCTTATGTCTTTCCCTTAACCTTGGTTGCACATCCATCCAAGTGGTTCAGATCACTGAACAAAACAAAGCTGAATGACTGGGATTACATCAAAGAAGAGTTCCGCAAGCAGTACATATACAACACTCAGCTTCCTATTGGTCTTCGTGAGCTGGAATTAACCAAATAAAACTCCAACAAAGATTTTATCACCTTCCTTAACCGTACCGATGGAGGGAAAATGCCGCGCAAATGACTAACAAGCCATCTGAAGAGGACCAAGTCCGAATGGTGATCCGTAACCTGCAGTCTAAGTACGGAGAACGTATTAAATCCCATCCTGTAGAGTCTTTCATGAAGCTCTACAAAGTTAGTCTACTGACTGAGGAAGAGGTGCAAGCCTCCAAGAATAGAAGTGGTAATAATAACAACTCTTTCAAGAAGAGTAGCAACAACCTTTCTAGCTCAATGATGTCAATACCCTAACTACTGAAAATAGAGGTTATCAAAAGCCTCAAAGAACCTACACTCCCTTGGACATGACTTTAGAAGAAGCTTTCAATAGGCTTAATGCAAGAGGAGTAATCCAACTTATTGGTCGCACTCCAAACCCTGCACTTGAGAATAGGTCCAAGAAGTGGAATCCTAATGCCTACTGTAAGTACCATCAAGGAAACGGGCATATGACATCGCAGTGCTGGACTTTGAAGCATGCCCTACAGGACATGGTTGAATATGGTAGACTGCCAGTTCCTCCTGCAGCAAAAGTCAGAAACAACAACAACCCCTTGGGCAGTGCCTAAATAATGCAGGGGGCTTAGTCATTTAGTGCTAGTCTTCTAGGTTGAGTCAGATAGTCCCTTCCCTAGCCTCTTTATTTCTTTCATGTCGAGCCTATGTCATTTAGGACTTTGATTCTAATCCCCCTTATGTCTTATTTATTTCTAATAAATAAAATAATGGCATTTTCTTTTTTCTTCATTGGCCTTACATCATTTTATACTAGCCTTATATGCACGCTATGCGTGCGAAATTGTTATTAAAGCTAAATTAATTGCATACTTACATCTAGTAATAATATGATAGAAAGATAATTTACAATAACACATATATCTACCTATCTAATTCTATCTATTTGATTTTTTCTATTTTTAATTAGCATACCAATTTTCACCTAATTTAATAGTTTTGTATTTGCATTTTTTTTCAACAGTATTATCTACATATATTTTTAAGTATTACTAAACATTTCAATTTGAAAGCACTTATTATTAACTTGTGGTATTATTTCACCTAATTATTTAATGTTTTATTAGTAAAATTTTCAATTACATTACCCATATTATTAATTTTTTAAATGATTAACCCATTTTTATAATAATACTTTTCAATGGGCATAATCTTTTCTTATATTTTTATTAAATACATCTATAAGTGCGTTTCAAAGTCAAAGTAAATACATTATTATGAACAATATAAGCAACATGAACAATAACTGCATTTGAACTAAAAGTTAACAAATCAAAATTACCAAATTTAAATCTTTATTATAAGTGCATATCAATGTAAAAGTGATTAAGTTAATCAAGTAGAATCAACAATGAAGAACAAAATAGTTAACAAAGCCCAGACCAAACTTTATCCTAAACAGAAAACTAAAAAGAAGACTTGTGAGACCCTCAAACGTATTATATTTTATTGAATACATTATTGTCATATCACAACTATTCAAAAATAAATACCTATTTATTTCTATCTATATATACTTTTTAGTATTAATAAACATACCAATTCTAACTCAATTATTATATTACATGAAGATTTTTTTTTATGCAATTGAAAGTATGATATCCTTCATTATAATTTACTATTAAATTCTCTATTATTTTATCTTTGATGCAATTAACTTGATACAAAATTTATTTGCAATAGATAGTATAACTTTTCTATTTGATAGTAGGAGTAGTACAATTTATTGAGACATCACATTCTCTTAGCAAACATTTACTGACTTGCTCTCTCACTCACTCTTACCATCCCATTACTCTCTAAATCCTCTGCCTATCTCTCTTCCCTTCCTCCACCACAACAACCACCTCCCACCATCACCAAGCTTGTGGTTGCTTCACTATTCACTAACAACCAACTCCCACCATCGCCCTCTCCCCACCACAGAAACCCTTCAATCCCACAATAAAATCGAAGGCATTATAGCGTCGAAGCACCACCGTCGGTTGGTAAAAAATCGGATGCAACCACCACCGCCGTTTGCGTTAGCCCACCCCTCCGCCCCTATCTCCTCTACAACCACCACCTTATTCAACCAATTAAAATTTCGAGCGGCCTTGTAGGTGAGTTTCAATTCTCTTTTTTTTTCAGATTTCGATATTTATGCATTTGGGGTAAATAAAAATTATGCATTTTTTTTAATTTTTTTTTTATTATAATTCTGCGTTTTGGGGTTTGAGAGAGGGGGGGGTTTGGGATGATTTGTTTTATGATTTGGGGAATTTTGGATGAAATTGGTTCGAATTGGGACAATGTAAATTATGGTGGGAAAATCTTGGGTTTAGGATTTTTAATCAGAAACTGCTATTGTTCAACTGGGTTAGAATTTTACGATCTTCATTAAAGGGTTTTAGATTATAATAATATTTTTCTTGGTTAGTTTAAACAGTTTGTCGCATGATGATCTTCAGATTCCTAAGATTTTGCTATAATTTGAAACTGAATTTTTTTATTATCGCCAATTTTTTGTGAGGGATTGAAATTAGAAATTGTTTCCCTTCCTCCTTTTTTCTTATGAGTTTATGACTTGGGTTTTTACAATTGATTCATTTGATCATACGAAGTCCTATTCGATCTTCATTATTTTACCATTTCCAAATCTTTATACAATCAAAGTAACCGTCAAATTATCAAGCAAGTCTGTATACCTTTTGAGGAACTTAGTTGAACTTGCTATTGCACGGGATATGCAGTTGGATTACAATGCTTGCAAAGACAATTTCTTCTCAAAGGAGGCTTCTTTGTCCCCTTTTCCTAAATAAAATCACACAACATGAATAAGTAATGTCAGGGCATACGTATGGGAGTTGATTCCTGTAGCAAAAAGTAAAATCATAAACTTATCTGATTATGTTTGCTGAAGAGCAAGAATGTGGATACATCACTGAAGAAAGATTGTCGAAGAGGAAGAAGATAATGGCAGTTTCCCTTGTGTTTTGTAATTTTTTTCCCCTTTTTGTAAATGTGAAAACAATAATGTTTATTTGAAAGTAAACTGTAGTTAATAAAGTGGATATGAGTACGGCGGTTTTCTTGTGTGTTTTTTTTTTCTTTTTCTTTGTATTTTTTTTGTATAAATGAAGCAGTTAGTTTCCTTGGATTTTTTTTTTCTTTTTCTTTTGTTTGTGTCCCCCTATAGTTAGGTTATATGTCGTTTTTCAGTTTTTTTTTTCTTAGAGGATTTGTTGTAATTTGCATAAAGTAGTGAGGGTAAATGGGGTTCTAATATTTTGGTGTCCCCCCTCTCTTCCCATATAGAATAGAGATATGCTTTTAATTCAAAGATGAAACTTAAATCACCTAATGATCTTGACTAATAAAGAGAAAAATCGAAAAATAAAAAAATAAAAAAATAGACATACTTTGGGCTAGGAGTTTATTCCCTCTTCCCTTCATAAACCGTCATCCATAAACCATCTCTATGCAACCCGAAATAGAAAAAAATCCCTTAAACCATCATCCAACATGATCCTTAGCCATATAACCTTTCAAAATCAAAGCTACATCAAATAACCTTCAAGCCTTCCAATATCCTAAGCCAAAAACTCGTGTGCAAGCCTTACTACATAAAAAAGAAATCAATGCCAGGCTAAAAAAAAAAAAAAAGTGAAAAAAATTCAAAGTGCGAAAAAAGCAAATTGAAACGCACAAAGCAATGCAAAAGCAAAAAAAAAAAAAAAAAAAAAAAGGCCAAACGCAAAGAAATAAAAAGTCAAGCTAGGGGGGCTTGCACACAAGTTCTATCCCTCATTCAAATCCTCCAATCCATCAAAACCTTAACCTATATAATCCAAATCCATGATCCCACCTTAGCCCAACCAATTGAACCTTCATCAAAGCTTCAAACCTCTAACCCGTCAGCCTTTCATATCCATTTCTAACTCCTTTTTCAAGGTAAGTCCAAGCCCGCTAGGTTGAAAACCCGAAAGAGCGGCCTAGGCAAAAGTTAGGGAACAAAAAAAAGTTCTATTAGATCAAGAACTACGAATATTCTGATTCCGCAAGGATACGTAGGAATCCTCATCTCGAGGTCCGACAGCTTCAATAAAAATAAATTAATTGAGGTCTAATGATTTGACTTTTTAGAATTCAGAAGCATGCTTTTTCTAGATCTTGACATAGACTCGAGTTTGAATCTAACCTCGTCAAAGCCTCTTCCCACCTACATTCATTTGAGTCACAACTTTAAACTTTTTACTTTTTTCAATCCAAGCTATCTTTGTCCCTGAAGGATTATCCGATAATTCCATGATCTCTGGCGATATTTGACTTGCCTGTATTAACTCCCCATAGAAGAATCCCCAGTGAAGAACTCTGAATGCTCAATACAGATCAACTACATTCCAATCTAGGCTCATAGTGCCTAATTCAAGACAAGCTTACCCAAAGTGGGGGCTTCCTATATATGTGGTGGTTCCTCCAAATCAAACTCTCGAGTAGTTGTAATCTGCGGATCTCACTTGCGGACCCCGATTCATTGCCAAAACAGTTTTCATAAATTTATCCCTATCTACCTATCCAAATCTCCTAACCTTGCAAAACCCCAACCTTGCATTACATTTCATACCTCTTAATCTTGCATAACCCTGACCTTGCATTACATTTCATCTTTCTTAGCCTTGTATAACCTTGACCTTGTATGACGTTCCATCTTCCTTAGCTTTGCATAACCTTAATCCTTGCATAGTGTCTAATGCATCATTCGAGAGTCTAAGTTTGCATTTTTGCATCCTTATGTGCATTATTATGTGAGTTATTTGCACCGATCTGCTAACAACTTCTCCTGTAGGTAATCAGATTACTTGTATTTATCGTCTTGCAGACTAACTTTGTTTTGCAGAAACCAGCGATATATAGATTAGTTCTAAACTGTAGAGCGTTTAGAATCGTTCTCCCTCCCGACAACGTATACTTTGAATTTCGATTTCCTGAACCTCAGTCAAAGTGGGGGCTTCTGCAGACACATAATCTTGTACCGCGGTCTTAATTGGTCCGACCCAAGGGGAGAGCAGTCCGACTAGCTAAGCCCAAAGTTGTTTTAGAAGCATAAAGCTTATTTATTTGCATTAAAGATCCAAGATCCTATTTCAAAGCCCAATTAATTACTCATTATTAATTGTATTTCGAGCCCATAAAAAATATTTTGAGCCTAATCCTTTGAAAAAAGCCCATTTAATTATTCCTGATAATTAATTGCTTTTATTATAACTAGCCTTATATGCACGCTATGCGTGCGAAATTGTTATTAAAGCTAAATTAATTGCATAATTACATCTAGTAATAATATGATAGAAAGATAATTTACAATAACACATATATCTACCTATCTAATTCTATCTATTTGATTTTTTCTATTTTTAATTAGCATACCAATTTTCACCTAATTTAATAGTTTTGTATTTGCATTTTTTTTCAACAGTATTATCTACATATATTTTTAAGTATTACTAAACATTTCAATTTGAAAGCACTTATTATTAACTTGTGGTATTATTTCACCTAATTATTTAATGTTTTATTAGTAAAATTTTCAATTACATTACCCATATTATTAATTTTTTAAATGATCAACCCATTTTTATAATAATACTTTTCAATGGGCATAATCTTTTCTTATATTTTTATTAAATACATCTATAAGTGCGTTTCAAAGTCAAAGTAAATACATTATTATGAACAATATAAGCAACATGAACAATAACTGCATTTGAACTAAAAGTTAACAAATCAAAATTACCAAATTTAAATCTTTATTATAAGTGCATATCAATGTAAAAGTGATTAAGTTAATCAAGTAGAATCAACAACGAAGAACAAAATAGTTAACAAAGCCCAGACCAAACTTTATCCTAAACAGAAAACTAAAAAGATGACTTGTGAGACCCTCAAACGTATTATATTTTATTGAATACATTATTGTCATATCACAACTATTCAAAAATAAATACCTATTTATTTCTATCTATATATACTTTTTAGTATTAATGAACATACCAATTCTAACTCAATTATTATATTACATGAAGATTTTTTTTATGCAATTGAAAGTATGATATCCTTCATTATAATTTACTATTAAATTCTCTATTATTTTATCTTTGATGCAATTAACTTGATACAAAATTTATTTGCAATAGATAGTATAACTTTTCTATTTGATAGTAGGAGTAGTACAATTTATTGAGACATCACATTCTCTTAGCAAACATTTACTGACTTGCTCTCTCACTCAATCTTACCATCCCATTACTCTCTAAATCCTCTGCCTATCTCTCTTCCCTTCCTCCACCACAACAACCACCTCCCACCATCACCAAGCTTGTGGTTGCTTCACTATTCACTAACAACCAACTCCCACCATCGCCCTCACCCACCACAGAAACCCTTCAATCCCACAATAAAATCGAAGGCATTATAGCGTCGAAGCACCACCGTCGGTTGGTAAAAAATCGGATGCAACCACCACCGCCGTTTGCGTTAGCCCACCCCTCCGCCTCTATCTCCTCTACAACCACCACCTTATTCAACCAATTAAAATTTCGAGCGGCCTTGTAGGTGAGTTTCAATTCTCTTTTTTTTTTTCAGATTTCGATATTTATGCATTTGGGGTAAATAAAAATTATGCATTTTTTTTTTTATTTTTTTTTATTATAATTCTGCGTTTTGGGGTTTGAGAGAGGGGGGGGGGTTTGGGATGATTTGTTTTATGATTTGGGGAATTTTGGATGAAATTGGTTCGAATTGGGACAATGTAAATTATGGTGGGAAAATCTTGGGATTTTTAATCAGAAACTGCTATTGTTCAACTGGGTTAGAATTTTACGATCTTCATTAAAGGGTTTTAGATTATAATAATATTTTTCTTGGTTAGTTTAAACAGTTTGTCGCATGATGATCTTCAAATTCCTAAGATTTTGCTATAATTTGAAACTGAATTTTTTTATTATCGCCAATTTTTTGTGAGGGATTGAAATTAGAAATTGTTTCCCTTCCTCCTTTTTTCTTATGAGTTTATGACTTGGGTTTTTACAATTGATTCATTTGATCATACGAAGTCCTATTCGATCTTCATTATTTTACCATTTCCAAATCTTTATACAATCAAAGTAACCGTCAAATTATCAAGCAAGTCTGAATACCTTTTGAGGAACTTAGTTGAACTTGCTATTGCACGGGATATGCAGTTGGATTACAATGCTTGCAAAGACAATTTCTTCTCAAAGGAGGCTTCTTTGTCCCCTTTTCCTAAATAAAATCACACAACATGAATAAGTAATGTCAGGGCATACGTATGGGAGTTGATTCCTGTAGCAAAAAGTAAAATCATAAACTTATCTGATTATGTTTGCTGAAGAGCAAGAATGTGGATACATCACTGAAGAAAGATTGTCGAAGAGGAAGAAGATAATGGCAGTTTCCCTTGTGTTTTGTAATTTTTTTCCCCTTTTGTAAATGTGAAAACAGTAATGTTTATTTGAAAGTAAACTGTAGTTAATAACGTGGATATGAGTACGGCGGTTTTCTTGTGTGTTTTTTTTTTCTTTTTCTTTGTATTTTTTTTGTATAAATGAAGCAGTTAGTTTCCTTGGATTTTTTTTTCTTTTTCTTTTGTTTGTGTCCCCCTATAGTTAGGTTATATGTCGTTTTTCAGTTTTTTTTTTCTTAGAGGATTTGTTGTAATTTGCATAAAGTAGTGAGGGTAAAATGGGGTTCTAATATTTTGGTGTCCCCCCTCTCTTCCCATATAGAATAGAGATAAGTTGATTTCCGTATTTAAAGGATAAAGGAAAATCATTTATAAACGCGTTTAAGAAAAAGGTTGCCAAAACGTGTCTGACGCAGGCGGTGCGCCTGGTGCACAACGCATTGGTTGTACCGCCTCAGGCGCACCAATCTGCGCCTGACACGTGTCTTTGTGCGTCACGCAGAGACGTGAGCCTAGTGCACTGTTTGCGCACCACACATTTTGCTTTTCTATCTTTTTCGAATATTTTTGCTATAAATAAGATGTGATTTTCCGGAACTAAAAAAAGACTTTTCACATATACGCTCTATACACCCAAATTCTTGCGAATTCTCTCAAACACTCAAACTCTCATACTTTCATATTTACAAACACACAAACATATATTTACAAACCTACAAACATATACTTGGATCGATCTTTCACTAGTGGAAAAAAGCCCATCCGATGCGGTCAAAATCGGGCTTACTAATCCGGTTTTGGTCCGCATCGGGTGGGCTCGCAGCAGTTTTTAAAGATTACTGATGCGGTCCTAAACCAGATCAGTTAATCATTTACTGATCTGGTTTAGAAGGAAAATCGCATCAGTTAATCATATTAACTAATCCGGTTTTCCTTCAAAGCCGGATCAGTAAACCCCCCAAAAAACCAAATTTTTTTTTTTTTTTTTGCATTTTTTCATTTTTAATTGATACAAAATCAATAGTATATATCAATACTCATTTTATTAAGCATATTTATGCTTAATTGAAACATAAACATAAAAATATTAACTATAATTTTAACATCATACTCAACGAGCTCGTTGCTACGACATCACACATTATGCTGGTGACCGAGGTGTGATTCCTCTCGATGATAATTGGGATACAACAGACAAGCCCTGCTAACCAAAACCAAAGATCCCGTCGATAGCACGATCAGACTTGGTCAAATCCCCAGATTGATAGGTGCTGCATCTGCACCCAAAAGAAAAACCAACTACTTGAAATTAAGACTTAATATCCTTGACAAAAAAATATGCAAATTACAAACAAATTCAAACAGGATAACAATGCGCACCCGAAAACAATAGAAGTAGATGAGTTAACAACAATAAAGCATGTATTATTTTCCAGAGACCTAGACACCGGTTTGGGACCACTGCACATCCTCCCAATCAAGATTTTCTTCTAATACCTGTTGAAGCAGCCAAAAGAAAAGGGAGAGCAATGAGTTCTCACAGAAAGAGGGTGTATGCCCCTAATTTCATGATGAAAAGTGATAACATGATACCTCTTCATGAACACTATACTTTTTTGTGTTTCCAAAATTGGCCCAATTAAAAATAGTCTGACCCAACACCTAAACTGTACCCGAAATCAGATACCCTAATTTAATATAATAAACTAAGAGCGAATGACCAGACTATATACCAGATAAGACACCACCCAAACACGATTAATCCCAATCTGAACGATCCATTTGCCAGCCCTGAATAATACTGCAGTCATTTTTGTTTTGAAAGATACCGAAGAGGTAGGGCAAACTATGCCAGTTATGAGTTCATCAAAACATTTTATGTTGCCATAAAAATGACACAACTAAAAACCTGCAACGACCAATAAGAATTATTGACAACATATTACCTGCATAAATGAGTTTCTAAATAGAGAACTTCTCCTTTCTTCAGGTGTGCTGATGTATACAACGGCTTCTTCAAGCCCTTATCAGCTACAATACTAATACTATATTTGATCCTGGAAAATGAACAATAAGGACATCAGATAAAATGACACTGCTGACCGGTGTGGACCCACACAAACACACACACATATGACACCACTGTATTGCCGAGGTAAGATGGTTTACCAAGGTTCATTGCAGAGGTTATATTGAATTGTGACCTCCCATACAAACCTTTGCTGCCGCAATGCATTCTGCAATAATAACTAATCAAATCAATAATGCTCAACAACATAACAGTTCAGATGTTTAGCCTATTGCTCAGACAAGAACAAAATGAGCCAGACGATCATCATCTCATAATATCATGAACGAACATTTCTGCATCACATAACAATAAGATCTCAATTAGAGAAAGCAGCCAACTGAAACACATTGCCATGACAAGAATGGTTCCATTGTGTTTTTGATAACCAGCCAATCAAACCTCGCCCACTAGAAAGAAGGTTAAGACTTGAGACCTTAGACGCAACAAATTGCATTTAGCAATAACCATTACAATGCTTTAATCTACATCGTTAATCTACGTTAGTGATTTGAAGGTTTTTGACCTCATAAATAATCATAAAAATGCAAATAAAATATCCATAAAAACAACCATAGAGTTCCCGAGGATCATATCAAAGTAAAACATATCAGGTACATAAAACCCTGATGTCCCACTTAGTACAGAGACGATGTCGTCGGGACCATATTAGTACATATTGGGTCCGAATACGAAACCATGTTAGCAGTTGAGGATCCAGTGGTATCATAAAAATTCAGCTCAACCTATTAGCATTCAACACAAAGCAAAATGAGCACCAATCAAATCGAAAAACACGCAACAACGAGCAAGAAACATTACCCCAAGGCCACTCGTCCGTGGACAGTCATATGAAAGTGAAATAGGGTGAAAGAATAAAGCAAGTAATTAGTGTGAGTGAGTGTAATTTGTAGAAAAAGGCAGAGTTCTTACAAAGTCTTTCCTTGTTAAGATGCAGGAAGGTTCATTTTGAATTTTCCATGCAACTTCAGCACCGCTAATGTTTCACCAACGAAAAGTGACAGTGGTAGCACACTAGACTTAAACTCATGCATCAAGATATCAAGTTCTGTGACTTCTGTCACTCCATGAAGTAATGCAAACTTGATCCATGTATTGACATCTAAACATCCAGAGCCCACTTTAGATTTAAGGCGGAACTTGGTGATGTGTGTGGGATTGCTGAGCATCAAAACTTTATCCACAAAATCCTTGAAAGGGCTAGACCACTTCAGATTCTCCGAACTAAGGTTAAGGATATTAAAGTATGCGTCAACCAATGACCTGTCTACCATGGAACCTCTAGGATGAAACATGAGGGTTTCATCAAAATCAAAGCTGGTTATCGGATTAAGAAGATACTGCCATCTGCGTGATGATAAACTACTCCCAACTGCATTCTTTGTTGGAAGAAAAGAAAGTATAAGCCCAAGTATCTTATCTGGTAAACTACTGATTCTGTCAATCCCTTCATCACCACATTTCACTTGCTTTGGATTCTCATAGCAGTTTGGACTTAAATTCATGGCCTGCATTGATGGACATAAGAGTGAAAAGGAAAACAACAGCAGCAAAAAGACTCATGATCCCTATAAAGTAAATTATTTATTTATCCATAATGGTATTCCGTATTCTAGTATATCATAATGAAGATTAGCCATAGTGTGTGTGACTTATAGCATCCAAAGGATGGTGAAACTATAAGAAACAATAAGATATTGCTGATGTCATTAGTTAGTTAGGATTCAGTTAACTACTTGGTTGTTAGTTTGTTATGTACAGCTGTGATTCACCCTCTCTTCTTCTCTTCTATTCTCACTGTGTATATATAGTAATTAACTTAGCTTGTAATCTCAAGTTGGAAGGTCATATTGCATTCTTCATCTCTCACATTCTCTGTGAGATTTTCTCTCTCAAATCAGAATATTTATCCTGTTCTTCTTAGATCAAAGTTTCGGAAACCTTACTCTATTTTTAAAGAATTAATGAAAACAGGGTAGCTGCTGCAGGCGAGAAAGGGGTCATGAACAAACACCAGTTCAGCTGCTAACAACTCGGAAGCAACTGAGAAACAAAATAAATATGTCAACATATGAACTTGTGGGAAAGAACTAATCAGCATTAGAATCAAGTAAAGTGAATAGAAGGTTTGGCATCCATAAAACATGGAAACAGTGTTCCAATTCCACACATATTATAGAGCCAGTAAATCCTCATATACCCAATTAATTTAAAAAAAAAACATAGTTGGCCATCAAAAACCAATGAAACAAAATTTTGCTAGAAAACAAATTTGGAGTCTGACAATTACATATTGTACTTCATTTTCAAAAGTGGGGCAAGTCCCATATCCCAATAAGAAGCAATAAGTAGCTAAATAAACATGAAATGTGCATCTTATGAATAGAATGAAAACCCAGAATTATCAATTATATCCAGGTAAAGAATTAAAACACAGAATGAAACGTACCCCATGGCCCATGCCTTTCTCTCTCTATCCTCTTTGGTTTTATTAAAGAAGGTATGGGGTTTAATGACTAGAAACTAAGTTGCAGGATGAAAATGCAAAGAGATCGCGTAGGAGAAACATAACCTCCTTCCGTAAAATCTAACAAATTTTCCAAAAAAAAAGGGCTCATTTGATTGTACAACGTACAATGTAAAGCTCTCACTTTACCTCTATCTGAGGTAGCTCCATTACATACTCCCTCTCATTGGGAAATTTGCTTTTTACATCAATTATGACCCTATTATTTCATTAATTCAAAAGAATATCACTTGTCCGATTTGTTTCAATGTGTGTATTCATGATATTTAATAATTTGGACTAATACGTAACTAAATATATCGATGGTCAAAGGTGCAACCAGGAGACCGTTGAAAACAAAGCAAATCTTACAACCAAATTGCGACAGAAGGAGTGCAAGAATATATTTACCAAGGATAAAACTTTAGGAAACATAAGGAGTATTCAGAAAAATTAACTTACTTTGCACAAGAACCCTTCCTATACTTCTCTGCCTGAAAACCCTTCTCACCTCTGTTATACCATGATTTCGTATAATTAGGGTCCGATTTCCATTTCCTTTGATGTTCAAACTCTGAAAACCCACCAATAATATTGGTTAGTTCCACAATTTCGATTCGCCAAACCGAATAAACAAAAATAACCCAAATCAAAAAGTACAGAAACTCACAGGTTTATTTGAATTAAGATACCAAGGAGCAGAAGACATATACTATGGAATGTGAGGATTAATTTCTTTTCCATCTTCATCAACCTCAGCTTTATACTTTATAGGTTAGCAATATGAATAGAAGAAGTAATGGGTTTGACGAGAGACTGAGAGAGTTATGGAGGAGAGTTTTTTACTTTATACTTTATAGGTTAGCAATATGAATAGAAGGGATGTGTTGGATGAGAGGTCAGTCTTCCACTGTTGGATCTTGGCATCGCGATAATTCATTGCAAAATTGTTACTTTGATGACATGATCTTACAATCAAATCACGGATAAATAAATTAAAGATTCGACAAACCCTATAAAGTAATTAAAACTAAATCAAAAAACGAAACTAAATATAGATGAAGGCGAAGATGAAAATCACGCATATACAACTTGTTTTCTGAATCGTACATTCAGAATTCATCAACTTCGAAGCACAGAAACAATTCATCGGCATCAATTACTTTTACTCTTCAAAACACACAAAACGAACCTAAAACCCTAATTCCGCTCAATTCCTCACAAGATCGATCCCTAAAAACACTAACCTCGCTATAATCAACCTACACATCACAAAAACCCTAAATTCCGCGAAATCCGACAGAAATAAGTAAAACACGATTCAAATGCGGCAAAAGCAACATCGAATTCAAAATTTCAATCATCAAAAAAGCAAAAAAACTCAACGATGTAGAAAACGAAGTACGGACCTGAAATACTGCGAGAGCGACGAACTTCTCAAGCTCGAGAGTAAGCTGATGCCAGAGCTTCTTCTGATACAGATCTACTAGAGTATTGTACCATTCTGAGAGCTCTAAATGCGAGTTTCTCTATGTTTCCAAGTACACAGATTTAGGGATCAGTAGAGGAGAGGCGTTTGATGATGAAGGATCAGTAGAGGATGGAGGGGAGGGATGGAAATAGATTAGGCGAGAGATGTGGACGCTGGGCCATTCCTTTTGGGCTTTTCTAAGGGAGCAAGCAGGCAGAGGAGCGAGAAATAAACGAAAAAAATCTGATCCGGTCTAGTGAACCGGATCAGATTTTAGAAAACCGGAGCAGTTTCTAACATCTGATTCGGTTCACTAAAGGACCGGATCAGATTTTCCGCCCACCTTTCCCTCCCATTTTTTTTAATGATTTTCGGATGCGGTTTTGTAAAAACCGAATATGTTACCAAGTGACAGATAAGGTTTTTTCCACTAGTGTTTACAAGTGTTTGTTGAAAGGCTTCACGATTGCTCTTCCACAAGGTCGTTATTCCCTCAGACCCAAGCCACGCCGGTATATTTCTGAGGGTCCTTGAATAAATTTCTTATTTATTTGAAGTTACTAACGATTTCTTTCATGATGTAGATCTTTAATAAAAAATCGTTCTTTTATACATTCTAATATCTACTCTTTCTTTCTTACTTTCTTATATATTTGCCTGATTGTCCTGTTCATATTTTCATCATCTCACATGTTATTATTGCTAATCCACACCTAAGGTACTGTTCTAATATTAATCAGATAGATTGGACAACCTACTAGAACCCTATAATTTTGATTGCTTAATAACGTGTCACCAAAAAAATAGTTTTTTTTTATGTGTTTAATCAACCAACTTAGAGTCTTAGACTAATATTCTTAGGGTGCTTGAAAATATTCTCTGGTTATTTTTTTGCATAAAACTTGTTGTGAATAGATATTAAGAAGAGACCCGTAATGGGCGAACGTGGTTCATGACCGTGTTTGTACCCTCATCCCTGAACTCAATCTATGGTTCTTTAACCATTAATAGAGTCATGATGGGGAAATCTACATTGGATAAGTCCCTAAGGTTTCCAAGGTTTTTCAAATCCAATTAGGTTTATGAGTCTTCCTTTAAAGACTTGTCGGCGACTTCTCACTATTTCAAAAAAAAAACGTTTTCAATAAAACCTTTACAATGAGGTAGTCAAATACGCGCTCACACCGGGTAGGCGAAATAAAATTACGCCTACAAATAGGCTAATTACTTCGGAGAATTGGACAAAAGGAATCAGAGGGTGTTGGGGATAATGGGGTAGTGCCATTGTAGTACATATATAAGCACACTATTGTTTTGATAAAATGACATGTGGCCCGAAACCTGAAAATATGCAATTGTCAAGCGATGTTGCATACTACCTCCATTTCACAATACATGCACCATTTTCCTCTTCAGGATGTTTGACAATACATGCACCATTTCCTCTTTTGGATGTTTCACAACATATCTCTCCCTGTAAAACATAATCATATGAGTTTAAAATGCAATAATTACAACACTCTCTCGTCATCCTTGGTTTTTGTGTCATATAGAAATGGTGTATGTATCGTGAAACGGAGGTAGCATGTGTTAATGTTTTTGCAACCCTCACAAAACAAACAAAGCTAATCTTGGGGATTTTAGTTAAGAAAAACTAAGACTGCATTAGTAGTAGTTAATTAACTTGGAAAAATAATACTTTTAATGGTTTTTTCACGATATACCCTAAACAAATTTTTTTATTCATCATATACTCCTATAAGTTTCAGGATTCACCATATACTCCCTAATTTTTGAAAAATCCACAGGATGCCCTTAATAATTGATGACCATTAACTCTGTTATTCTTTAATGGGTTAATTAGATTAATTAGGGACTAAACATAAACCATCAATCAGTCCAATAATTTTAATGCATTACTTTCAATAGCATAAGATAGAAATATGACACAAGATGATTTGGAAGAACATACAATCCATAGTCAGTAACCCAATAGATACCATCTCATAATCATTTATGCCTCTGTGCCAGAAGCCTTTGTCATTACGATCAATGATAAAGCAATAACAGTTAGTGGCCAAAAAGCCACTAATAAGGACTAATATGCAAAAACAAAAATTTTGGGGGGTGCATTAGAAAAAAGAAAAAGGGGAGAAGCATATGTCTTGTCAGCTTTTAAAAAGTAAGTAGCAAGTACATTTTTTAATAAAATAATTAAAAAAGAATAATTACTTGAGTACTGAGGTGAAACAAAAAAGAAGAAAGCGATGTTGTCGTTGATCCCTGTGGAAAGGAAAAAATCACTCCGAAGAAGACACCGGTTTAAAAAATTGACAGGAATATGGAGAATTTTTCAGAGTATTCCACAAACAAATTAGTTTAATTTTAGGAAAGTGAAAAGTGGAACAACCGTGAAGTGGTAGCTGAGACTACCATTTCAGTAAGTGCATGTAAAGATTGTTGAACTCAAATCATTATTGTGTTGTTATATGTTGATAATTTCCACTGCAAAATATAATTGGGCTGTTATTTTGAATTATCTTCCACTTGAATTAATAATTCGGTTTGTTATATTACATATTTTCCAATTGAATTCATAATTTGATTTTTGAAATGGGTTTGTTTTTTATTAAAAATGGTAATTTGAAATTTTAGTTTGCTTTCATTAAAGATGAATTATGTTGTTTAATGTTAATTAGTTGTAGTAATTTTAGTTAGTGGTTGACAATGGGTCGTATTCGATGTAGAAGTGGTACAAGTAATCTGTCAAAGAATAAGAAGGTAACACATTGTTGGTTAATTCATGAGTATGTACGTAGGTAAAGTATTTGTTAAAAGTAGCATTAATTAATTGATTTGCAACAATGGAGGGGCGTGAATTGAATGACAACGACATTGATTCGGTAGAAGAAAGAAGTAATTGCGATGATGAAGAATACGTCGGCGAAGATGAAGTGCATGTAAGCATGAATTTGTGATTATGTGTTTTTATTGGTTGAAAAGTGTATAACACTTGAATTCATCGGTTTAGCAGTTGAACAAGATACCTAAGAACTCGGGGAAGCTTAAAGAAATAGATCCAAGAGAGTATCGTGTAAGGAAAATCCTTGGTATATTTTTCATTTTATGTAGAATCCAATTGTATTTTATGTTTTAACATTGATGGTTAGATGAAATAATTTTGATGGATGTATGATTAGGAAAATGACCTAAGTAATGGCGGAAGATTGAAGAAAATTGGGAAAGTTGTTGCTACATTATTGGATATGAATAATAGAAGAGTAATTCTTTGTTCCTTATTTGTATAATTTGTGAAACTTAGTTTTTGGAGCATCGTCTTTAACTTATAATATCATGTAGGAGAGTAATGTTTATTGTCGAGTGGAGACGTTTGGTAAGGTTGTGAAGAGGCTGGGTGAGCGGAAGCATAAGCTGGTGAAGGAAATGAGGTTTGGAGGTTTGTTGTTTTTGGAAGGTAAAGGATCGCCTAGGACCCTTTGTTATTGGCTATGCACAGGAGTTGATGTAAAAAATAGTGTTTTGTTGGCTTCGGATGGTAAGGAATTTCCTTTGATTAAGACACAAGTACACATTGGGTCATTGGTATTCCAGTTGGCCCAAAAGTTGTTCATATATTTGCTGATGAGAGTGAAGATGAAAGGGGTGAGGGTGGTAATGAGTTGTTGGAGTTATTGGAGTCGTTTGGTTATATGAACCCCATGCGGAGTGAGGAGTATAAAAACAAGTTCAATCAAGAAAGCTGTAGAAGGGGAGTTGACTAGTGATGCTGATTTCAAAAAGGCATTTTTGATGATGGCATTGAATGACTTAATATGCCCTATAACCTGCCAACGCATGTCCATCCATATGTTACCTGCCTTAGTAGTTGTTGAGTCTGTTTGTTGCTTGATCATCTTATGAACTCTGTGGCAAGCTTCGCAAAACGTTTCTACAACGATTGTTATGCTAAAGGTTGTGGTGGTTGCACTATATTTTAGCGGTAAGGTCATATTTCGATATTTGTATTTTATGGTTTTTAAGTTTGTTGATCTGTTAGGATAATTGTTACGTAAATTATGCACATCATGTATCTTGATCGGTTGAGTCGCACACCATTGGAGTGGGGGGCGTTTCCACGAATACGAGCATGGGCTAAGGTGGACGTGAATAAGGCTAAAAAGGAAGATTGTTTGACATCTGGAGATTTTGGGAAAATTGGGGTGTGTTCTTAGACCTTTTTAGTTTGACATTATGACATTATATGAGTAATTGGACTGTTAATGAAACAATTCATTTGCATAGTGTGGTGATGTTGCTTATGGAGGTACGCATCCGTTGGAAGCTCGGGACATAATGCCTTCAAGAGAAGAAGTGGAAGTTAATTGTTTTAGTTAATTATGAAATTTTTTATATGGATTTTATTGTATGATTTAATTATTTACTTAAGATGAATGGTGGTAGGAAATGGAACGATGTGGAGCAGTGAAGAAATGTACACGTAAAAGGGAAAAGGTACATATAAGGAGGGTGGTAACAAGAAGCTCAAGTTCAAGCCGTGGTAAAGGTAAAGTAGATTGTAATGTGTTGTTAATAAATTACATATTTTAAATTTATGCATAAAAAATAGAGTCATGGAGAATGTTTGCATTGATTGTAGTTGTGAACGAGGAGGAAATATTGGTTCCGGAAGAGCGGGAAGTTGTCATTCTGGAACCTGTCCACGAGGAGGAGGAAGTAATGTTCTCGTTTCGGAAGGACAGGAAGTTGTGATTCCCGAACCTGTCCACGAGGAGCATAAGGAAGTTATTATTTTCATTTTAGAAGAGCATAAAGTAGTGATTCTCGGACCTGTCCATGAGGAGGAGGAAGTTATTGTTCCGACTAGTGATGAACATCTCCAGAATAACCAACGTGGCTTTGTGTATAATGATAATGATAATTGTTATTTATAGTTTGTGTTGCGACTGAATTAAAAAAATAAACGGTTTTTTCACCATATACCCCTGACTAGTTTTTTTTTTGCACTGTATACCCTCGCAACTTTCCAAATTCACCATATACCCCCCACGTTTCAAAAAATACATCAACATGCCCGTATGACTAACGGAAGTCTAACACCGTTAGTCATTATGCCCTAATTCCCCCTCTAACCCTAATTAACTAACCTAAACTAAACTAAACCTAACTCTAACCCTAACTCTAATCTAATACCCTAACCCTAACCCTAGCCACCCCACCCAATTCCCCACCACCCCACCCCCCCACCCCCACCCCCCACCCCCACCCCCACCCCACCACCTCTCCCCCACCCCACCCCTTTCCCCCACCACCCACCCACCATCCCTCCCCCTCCCCCTTCCCCCCCCCCCCACCCCCTCCCCTGCAGCCCCCCACTCCCCCTCCCTCGCAGTCGCCCAACCCCTCTCCCCTCCCCTCCCCTTCCCCGCAACCGCCGCGAACCCCCTCCTCCTCCCTTTCCCACGCAACCCCTCCCCCTCCCTTCCCCCGCAACCGCCGAACCCTCCCCCTCCCCCTCCCCTCCCCGAAATTGAAAAAAAATCGAAAACGCCTAGAATTCGAAAAATACGAAACGCCCGTAACCAAGCGAGGGTCATGCGACTGCGGGGGGAAGGGGGGAGGGGGGGGGGCCGTGCGACGACGGGGAAGGGGAAGGGGGCTGCGACGACGGGGAAGGAAGGGGGGCTGCGGGGAGGCTGCGGTGGTTGTGGGGGGCGGTGGGCTGCGGTGGTTGTTGGGGCCGGGGTAGGCTGGGGTTGGGTTGGGTGGGGCCGGGTGGGTCAAGTTAGAGAGAGAGTTAGGGTTTAATTAGGGTTAGGGTGGGGGAGGGGTGTTTAGGGTTAGGGTTAGTATTAAGGTATTAGATTAGGGTTAGATTTAGGTTAGTTAATTAGGGTTAGAGGGGGTTTGGTGGTTGTTGGGGGCCGGTAGGCTGGGGTTGGGTTGGGTGGGGGGCTAGTGGGCTGGGTTAGAGAGAGAGTTAGGGTTTAATTAGGGTTAGGGTGGGGGAGGGTGTTTAGGGTTAGGGTTAGTATTAGGGTATTAGATTAGGGTTAGATTTAGGTTAGTTAATTAGGGTTAGAGGGGGGGTTTAGGGCTTAATGACTAACGGAGTTTAACGCCGTTAGTCATTAAGGGTACGTGAGTGTATTTTTTGAAACGTGGGGGGTATATGGTGAATTTGGAAAGTTGTGAGGGTATACGGTGCAAAAAAAATTCGTCAGGGGTATATGGTGAAAAAACCGAAAAATAAACAAATATGTAACCTGAGATTTGAATACTTAGATCTAAATGCATGTAACTCAAGTGATGTGAACCTAATATCTAAACACAATTTTGATGAAAAATAGTGAGTACTTAAAATTTGAGTTCCATTTTTTGCTATATTTTAAATCTATTTGTAGAGAAGGTCTTCCCTCCCATAGTCAATAATAATATTTCCTAAGATATTTTGTACAATGTATGTGTTTTTTGTGAAAAAATGTTCAACGTTTTTTGTGATTGTATTGTATTTGTTACTCAATGTGGTAGTCTTATTATGTTTTGATATTGATGTGTGCTACCTTAACAATGGTGTTGTATTTGGATGCTCTTGTTGGGGGTTATGTGGAGCATTTTGGAAACGATATACATGTGGGGATTCGAAGTACATGTGGAACACAGATACACACCACGATACATAGGGGAGTGAAGAGGTGGGAGGGGAACAAATGGTTGGACATCGGACATATGATGATGCTAAATTTGAAGTGATAAGGAAGGATAAGGGTGGTGAGAAAGTAGTTAGGGGTAGTGGTGGGAGGAGTCGCAGACAACGAAAGACGAAGTGGTTAATGAAGAAGATTGATGGGTATGTTGACACTTGGCGTCCATGCCAATACAAGAAATACAAGGCGAGACTTGCGGGGTTTGTTAGACAAAATTATCGAAATGTTCTGAAGTAATAATAGAATGTGAGGGGGAGGGGAACAAATGGTTTGGACTTCCTTAAACTTCACATTCGTATAAAGCTGTTGAAACATACGCTCTGCCTTACACTTCGTCACAAGTTGTCTTACATATCGACAACTATTTGCATAAGCCGCTTTCTCTAAATTTGCTCGGCTCTCCATTGCATTATAATATTATTCCACAAAGTCACACAACTTTGTTGACTTGTACATACCCATCAAAAATAATATCTATACTTTCACATCGCTGGGTTGTTTTCATCTCGGCCCAAAGCAAATGTTTCATAAATACAGGGGCCCACATTCTTCCCTCCTTATAAAACCTATAAATAAATTTAACAATACCAACAATATAACAAAATTAGCATACACACAATATAAATTATTAGCATACACAAACCATATCTAACTTCTACTTTTTCCTACAAATTACTACCGCACAGATTCGTACATCTATACACAACCTTCATCTACATTATATTAATGTACAACCCATTACCAAACACTTCTATTAAATCCACAAAATACCACAATACTATCATATAATGATGCACCACAGCAAATTCAAATACATTTTTATAAAACAACTACTTTAACAAATGCATTGCCATTACTTTTCTATTCTATTCAAAAATAATTCATATACAATTTAAATAGTTTACCACATGCCTTGCATTCTCTACATCTTCCCACTCTCCAATGCTACGATAGTTTCACTAAATATAAATGATTTTGCGTGCTTTATTTGGCTTGAACTCATTTTACACATTATTCCACAATCAACACTATTATAATACACTCATCCTTTCAAAATAGTGCTGCAAATTTCACACACTCATTGCATATCAATAAGTGAATGCTACAATTTCATTATGTAAGGACGTGCATAACTGAGTTTCTAATCACATTACCGTCAAGCCACTTGTCATCCTGTAGGCCGTATTTTGAGATCACATAACACCATTCATGCTCAAACACTTCCTCGTAGACACTATCATATATTGTTTGAAGAAGAACCACCTTAAAATCCTTATAAAGCTTATACATGCAAAACTTCTTCCCAAACTTAGTTAGGATGTGCCACAAACACCAACGATGGTAAGTTGTTTGCATAACATTACACAACGCCTTTCTCATGGCTGCATCTTGATCGATTAGAAAACAAGTTGGAGCTTTTCCTCCCATGCAGTTCAACCAAGTACTAAAAACCCAACTATATGTTTCCGCATGCTCATGAAATATCAATGCACACCCTAGTAAAATCGATTGGCCATGATGATTCACTCCTACAAAATTTGAAAACGGGACTTCATAGTCGTTAGTCAGATATGTTGCATCAAAACATACAACATCTCCAAAATAATCATAAGCCGCACAACTTCTAGCATCCACCCACAAAACGTCTTTCATGTGCCCTTCCTCGTCCAACCGATGGAAGTGATAGAAGTTTATATTATCATCAGTCATCCTCTGAAAATAACACAACATGGCATTAGCATTCCCCTCCTTAAATTTCAACCTCCGTTCCTTTACCACTATGTTTCGCAAATCTCTCTCCATAAGTGGCATATTATCCAGCCCAATCCTATCAGTGGCAATGCTTTTATGAATTTGATATATCTTCACACCCGCAACATGATCATTAAACAACTTCCTCCTAACGGCACAATTGACTTCTTCTGGTCGGAATTTGTTTATGTACCTAATCTTGCTAGGAGTTGGGTTATGGTTTTCATGCTTCAACTTCACTTTCCTTATTTCCCATGCACCATCTTCAATAATAGTAGCATACATCATTACAGGACGCTAACATTTCTTAGTCTTCCTACTAGACACTTCAATACCTTTCTTACCTACAAAAACCCTCTTCCCATTAATCCTACGTATATTAATGTTGTTCGGCTGCCCTTTTCATTCACACTTCCAAGTATACTTACGCCACTCTATCACTAAGCCCTTTCTACTCCTCCTTGCCCCCGCTACCCTCACTACACCAAAGCCCTCTTGCTTCGCATAATTAAAAAAACATTGATCAAGTTCTTCCCATGAACCAAAAATCATTCCAACTACAGGCTTTACAACACCACCACTAGTTGATCCATAACCTCCTGTTTCATTTCCTTCCACGTCACAAATTTCAGTTATTTCATGCAATTCTTCATTCAGGTCTGTTAATTCATGCAAATCTTCATTCAGGTATGTTACTTCATGGATATCTCCATTGAGGTATATTATTTCATGCAAATATGCATTCAGGTTAATGTCCTCATTCAAGTCAATTTCAAAGGGTTTCCCTGTTTCTTCCAACTACATCCATTGCAAATGAACATTTTTCATTTACACTAATTATTCCAAATCACATTTATTACATATGCCGTCACAAATAATTCGAGAATTCGGCCAATATACACTAAATGCGAGCTATGATGACACATTTATGTTCAATTGCAACACAAGTTAATAGGAGAATAAATATCAAATTCTAAATGTAACACTAGTAGGTATAAAATCAGATTTAACTTACACATTAAATTTTTTTTATCATGCTAGCACTATATACTTCAGAATTTAATACTTTTCACTTCTACAGAAAAATTTAAAGTTGAAAGAATTTTGCCTTCCCCTTCATTTGCTTCAATGGTGTTGTGAAGCTATCCGACTCCATTTTTAGCTAAATTTGGAACCCCACAGATGTCAATTCCCAATGGTCACCTCGAAATTTTTGAGTTTTTCGTTGGTGACCTTAAGTTTTTTTTATTCCCACTGGTAACCCTTAATTATTGTTTTAATCCCAAATGTGACCTTATAGAGTAAAAACCGTTAGTTTCGATAAATTTTCATTAGATTAAATGTCTTGGTTTGCGTGCTTGAAAATTGTCCAAGTTTGCATGCCGCAAATATTGATCGGTTAAAGTTTTGGGGCTCATTTTATCCCTTAAGGGCAAAATTTAAAGTCCAAATTGGTTTTCATGCCTAAAAATTGACCGGCTAAGGAATTGAGTGTCATTTTAGCCCTCAAGGGTCAAATTTGACGTCAAAATTGACAAAAAATGACCAGAAACACCTTGGATTGCGTGCCAATACATTAGTTCTAACGGAAAGTTAATGGAATTAACGGTTATTTTTGCTTTGTAAGGTCAAGTATGGAACCAGCGCAATAATTGAGGGTTTACCAATGGGAATAAAAAAAACCGAGGGTCGCCAATGGGAAACTCGAAAAGTTCTAAGTTACCATTGGGAATTTCACATTTTATTTTCAGTATTTTACCTGCTCTCGACTTTGAAACTTTTTATAAATTATTTTCTTTTCCCCAATACTCTTCTCTTCCAACAACTCCAACAAATAAACCCTTTTGCTTTTTCCAATTTTTAATTAGCTTTTAACTACCTTCTTTTATTTTAATACCTACACCTTACCCTACACTGACACAAATACCTTTTTCATTTTTTGTTTTTTTATATATTGTACTTCAACAACGAGAAATGCGTCTCCTTTTTTCAATTTTGTAATGTTATAATATGTACTTCACGTCCTACAAATGCAGCTTCCCTTTTTGCTTTTACCCATTTATCAGGCACCCCCCAAAATTTTTGTTTTTGCTCATTAGTCCTTGTTAGTGGCTTTTTGGCCACTAACTGTTAATGTTTTATCACAACTCTTGTCATTACAACTGCATATAGTTTCCTTGTAATATTATCTCCTAAGACTTCGAGCATGATATGGTACATGCATCTGTCATGTGAATGTGATCTGAAATCGATTCAAGCCAAACTCCACCTACCCTCAGAAATCGAAGACATGACCCCTGTGCAAACAGTGACAAAAACAAGATGAAGGCGTATCAAATATGTCATTTAACATGTAGGAACAGATAAACCAATAAATTATAGAGAACCTGGTACTCATTTTGTTGCGCAACTGCAAACACAAGAAGAGACAAAAAAGATTCATGATTCAAGCGGATCTTCCACACATCACCCCGAGAGTCGACTGCATGATTTTGCTTGAGACCCAACTGTTTATCGATGATGGAGCAACCACAAATGTTCGCAAATAGAAGCGCCTCCATGTTTATCAGTTTGGTTTGTTCGGTGTTCATTTCACCTTTGTAGATCACTTTCATGTATATTGTATAGGGCTGCCAATTAATCATAATTGTATTGATGAAATCATACTAGAAAACAAAATAGGGAAAAAACATTGCAGCTCCTTCATGTACGTCTACCTGAATGAAATGACATAACTTGAAATGCCCTCCTCATCTTAAAAAATTCAAAGACCCTACCTTGTCTAGTGTTTAGGAGCAACGCATAAGATGATGGTTGATATATTTTCCAATATAATTAATCAACATTTAAATTTCGATTAATAAAATGTGACATTTTTTAGTAATTTAAACTGTCATACTTATCTATGGAAATTCCCAGAAGAATTGAACAAACCTAGCGTTTGGCGAAGTGTTGAGCGATCTATTGACCTCTGAAAGAATGACAGTCATAATTAGAACTAGGGGGCACAAGCAAAGATCTATATTTCTCTTCTCTTTCATAAGTTCAGGGTTTCTTCTTTGTGTTGTTCTTTTTAAGATCCTTGATATAAGATCAATCCAATTTTCCATATTTAGAGATGTGGCATGATGAATCTCACAATCAAAGAGTAATCAAACTTAAGCATCTCCTATGTCAAATTGCCCATCATCAATTTTCAATGGAAGAGTCACCCTCTCACAATTGGATCTCCAGGCAGAGAGTTTATATAAATTTCTCTCGAGAGAGACAAGATTTTCTAAGATAACGGAAAATCATAAGGTGCTCCTCATTCTCTATTTTTTTTCCAAGGAGACGGCCAAGAGGGGAGGCCTCACTAGGGTTTCCGCTCATCCTCAAATGTTTTGATGCTTTGCATAATTGTGCCGTTATTATTTATATAATAATTTTGACTTTTTTAATCCTCGATCCAATCCAGCTTTTTCAAGTCCTTCACCATTGAACACCCCTATGTAAGATGGTGTATTTAAGACTATTTTTAGGGCAAAGTTTTTATTCTATAGTTTCAAGTTATTATATTGGTTCTTCTCTATTCACAAGATAAAACTGATATTTTGAGAAAAGGAAACAAAAAACAGCTAATGATCATTCACGATTCCATAAATTGTACGTTTGGACTTTGGCCTAATATTGCCCAACCTGCCGCGTCTAATAACCAGATCTAGCACTACACATGAGAGACAAAAGGATAACATTTGGGTGAAAATATACACCACTACTGGTTCACAATCATGATGGTTATACAATGAGCTCAATTCGCAGTACAAAGATAAAGGCATCAAAATAGCATACATGTTAAATTCACAACCTACCCTAAGCACTTGCACCTTGAGAGATGACAGCAGCTCATATGTGCCAGTTCTTTTATTAAGCTGCTGATTATTTGGTCCTAAACTAATTTTCCACCCTCAAATAAGATATTTGAGAGGCTTTAAAATCTTCGACAGTCTAATTAACAAAATACAAATTTTCCTCCCTAAGAAAAAGATCATTTGTACAAGCTACCCTATGAAGTTGAGAGAACCTCAATTATTTTTTGCACCCAGTTGGGAAGCCTAGCTAAGTGAATATACAAAGGATCTGTACAATCTGAGAAAGAACAGAAAACAAAGGTGCACAATAGAATCCTAACCTGCTAATGAAAATATACAAAGGGCTAACTCTGGTTCTTAATAATCCTAACAGTGCTGTAAAAGCGCTTGAGATCCTTCATCGCCTTCTCTTCTATCTGGATGGAACGGATAGAAGAGGGTGAATCCACCTCGGGTTTAAACCAACGGCTTGGTGTGCCAGAGTCAGAGGGTGATCCCTGCCCAGTAGAAACTGCAAATCCAGTTGTTCTTGTTTTTGGGCTATGTGCAAGAAACTGATTTTTACCCTGAAATCAGAAAAATATAAGGAGCAAATTAAACATGGTGGGAGAGTTCAATATTATTATGAGGTCAGTTAGGCCATGACCTTCCTCGAGCTTTATAGTTAAAGGTTATTATGAGATCTCAATAAAAGTTCTCAAATAAAATGACAACATTAAACATTATGCAAATCAATTTTATTTTTTCAAGAAAAAAAAATCCTTTTTCAAGTCACAGGACATTATTTAATTAGCATATTAGTAATAACATCATTAGACTTGGTTATACTACAATAAAATATATACCAAAATTCAGTAAATCAATATATCAATATGATAATGTCTTTGCCACCCCCATCCAGTAATAGTAACTTCACGCTTCATCCCTGACAACTACCCTCGTCCTAACGTCAGAAATTCTAACTTGAGCAGCACAGAGGCATTAGCAACTGTCACTGCCTGACAATAACTTCTTAAACTTAAATCAAACATTTAAAAGGGTAACTTCAACTAGACCCACTAAACAATTTCTTACTAAAACAACAGGAAATCAAGACTCCAAACAATAACATGAAGAGGAGGACGTTCTTAATATTGCAGGACTTCTCAGCAGAAACAGAGAAACAAAAGATGCCAAATGCTCAGTACAAAAAGATTGTGGACAACTTTCAACTACTCCTAAAGAAAAGGTTATAATTTCCAAATTAGACCATCCAAGAAAATGTATTACTTTTTCCAAAATACTACCATAATGGTATACTAGAGACAATCTTAAAGACTTAAACTACCCAGAAGATATTTCTGACTTGTCCAACTATCTCAAATTGCAACTTACCAAACCCATGGCACATATATCTGCAAAACTTTCCAGATTTCATAAAGAAACATCTTTTTCAAGATAGGAGGGTACTGAAACAAGAAGTACAAGCACATGATGCATCTATTCAACTTTAGGCATGCACATATGAGCACAAAGACAACAAAATCAGCCAATACTAACAAGATATTCAGTTTGGCTTTCCATTTCTGTACTCACTCTTGGAGAAGGAAAGGAGGCAAGTGTAGTAAAACAAGAAAGATGAATTAAAAAGGCACCATAGCATTATTCATCAATACCTGCTGCATCTGTATGTCCCTAAGAGAAGGCCGAGAAAGGTGAGGTGGGGTTCCAGAAGCAGCCCAAGGAGGAGTGCTTTTGTCTCCATCCGATAGCTGTGATGTGCGAGCTGGCACCACGGGTATCGGGTTAGAAGCCAAAAAAGAACCTAGCAAGAGTTTTCCATTACTTGTATCAGGGAGCTCTCCCGGCTTATCTTTGATTCTAACAGACAACTTATTGGTCGATTTGCTTTGCTCATTTTGGATCTCACGGAGAGAGGCAGACATCTTTGAAACCTTAGATCCACCCCAAGCTGGACCTTCACATTTGGGTGACGGCGGTGGCGGTGGACTAACAACTTCTTTGCTAGGTTCATCAAGAGCACCAGTCAAAAACATAGAGAGTCCGCCCTTCCTGTTCTTCTTCTTGGTTGCCACTGCCAATGAACCTTTACTCTTCACAGCACTCAGAGAGTCTTTCTTTTGAGAGAGATTCGGGGAACCTATGGCAATTGTATCTTCAGGTTCAGCTGCAACCTGTATTATGATGCCAGATTAGATCAAAATTCAGTAAATTAATAAAAAAATTAAACTTGCCCCGATACCCCTGTGAATACAAACAAGCTCCACAATGAAGATATTTTGAGCGAATTGCATGACCAGCCAACCTGAAGCTAGTTGATTAATCATAATAAACTTACAAAACCATATATATATAGGATCAAAGATACTAAGCAAAAGACAGTCAGAAAAGATCTTAATTGTTCTCGTAGGACAACAGCTGCCAAAGTGTGGAACATCTACCTATTTCCTGCCTTTTGTCCTAATCTACGTGTCTGCAGAAAGAAATGATCAAATTCCACTAACCACCACCTGATTGGACCTAACATCACAGTTTGCACACTCAAACACACATCTCATCAGTTTTCACAGGTTTGAAGCTAAAGCTATGCATGGCCAACAAGGAACAAACATATACAAAGAAGAATGCATAGGAACTATCACCTTTGCCTCATTCAACTTCGAGACATCGAGGTCCCCAGCAGCCTTCAAAGGGCTTGACTCCAATTCGGTACCGGAGTAAGCATCCGTCTGACGTTCCTTTTGTTTGCTCTTTTTCCTCTGCTTTTTTGAAATCCCGACCTTACAGGCCCTACCATCTGCTACAGCCAAAGCTGATGATTTTTCCGTTACTGTCTCAATAGGAACACCCAGCTCTATAAGTGAACTCACTAGCGCAGGTCTCGATTGTAGCTTTGCTATCTGCTGGTCATCAAGGACATGCCCCTTGGATTGTTTCGCCTCAAGAACCTCAATCTGTTGCAACTTTTTCCGCAAAACTCTAATTTGCTTGCATGATTCCTCATCACCATCATTTAAGGGCTGCAGAAAGTTACCAAATCTACGATAACCAACTTTCTTCGCCGTGTCTGCCACAGTGAGGTTATCCCTGGTCCTTGGAGACTCACTATCACTATTTTCCTCATCACTGTTTATGACAGCAGGAAAAGTAGCTGTTGGAGTAGGAAGTCGACGGTAACTCCATGACTCAGACGATCTCCTATCCAGCAGCTTCTCAATATGAACTAAGATATCCGGCGAAGCAGTAACAACAGCACTTAATGAGACCATAAAAATATAGTCAAGGTTGCGGATGACAATCTCCTGCAAGTACATTCCATGTCAGATAGAGAAATGATATTGCCAAACGCCATATAAGGGAAGTTTAACATTCTACATGACATGCAAGTTTCTGTTCAAAAATTTTGTTATGACCAGTACACCAGTTGCATCATGTTCCAATTTTATTGACTGAAAACCTCTCTTGATTTTTCTGCTCACACGTGCAGCTAATGTAAATTAAGCTTCCTTTGTCCACACAGAAATCAGCTGATGCTATTTTATAAAGTGAGCTAGCGCGCAAGAGCAGTTTGCCTTTTGGCTGAGATCAACAAGCAACCTTCATGTAACCTTTTCAAATTTTGTATGCATTAACTAAATTCTGAATATTGCCAAAAGGGACGCAAAGAGAAGAAAAGGAAAATAACACCATCTATATAAAATATGGTTGAATCATTAAATCAGTCCCAGGCAGCACAAACTTTCAGTTTCAAATTCACCTAAGCAGCAACCCGCATTTTCATGAGAAAAATGAAGGGTCCCAGAATCCATTTGCACCTGTGGCGGAAACTGGAACCTCAAGAAATAAGAAGTTGGCATGGTGCAAAGGCAACGTAGAGTGTATAATGTCATTGTATTGACAGTGTTCAGTAATATCAGTATCATTAAACATATCAGGACTACACATGGTCATGAAAGATTAAAGCACCAAACATCAAATGTGGCACTGAAGTCCCCTATTTAATTGCCTGTTCAAAAGAGCCTCTTTACAATTGCATTAATAAGGCTAGAATGCATCTTTAACTTGTATAATAAGGTTGGTTAAATCTGATCACCATAACCAGTCTAGACAGTAGACATTACCCTCTTACAGAAGTATAATCCCAACTAATTGAAAACTCCTTCCAATAAAAATCTAGAGGTTTGTATTGCACTCTTGTAGGATGAAAAAACTGTGCTACATGAGGCCTTTACAGCAGGACACGTATTATCGAAAAACAACAACAACAACAACAACGTTAGAGCCTTAATCCCAGTAAATTGGGGTCGGCTACATGAGTTCTTGGGAGAAGATGACAAAAAGATAATAAAGTGCCAGCCACACTCCGTCAACCAAAGTAAAAACCCCCGTAGATTACAATGAAAAAAATCAAGGAAAACTGCATCCCACAAACCTCATGAACGTTAATCCTATTCGTGAAACTTATGTAGTTCCTCTCTAATGACAATTAAACATGCATTTTTTAGGAAACACAAAATGGGAGCTTACACATTTGCAGCATATATCACTCTTTCCCCAATGTCAGATTCTAACGCCCTTAGCAAACTATATAATTCTATTAAAATCCAATAAACATTAGAAATCATACCAAAACTTATCACCTCACTCTAATCTCACATAAGTTAACGGCCACAGTACCATATACAATGAAAATCATCCAATTATCATTGCAGATATTGGAGGCTTGGAGCATAATAGAGACTTATAGTAATACCTCACAGTAGTTCCGGAGGTCATCTGCTCCCAATGTATCTGCAATTTCCAACATTTGCAGAGCATTACGTGGTTCTACCAAGCACTGTGCAGCCACTTTCTCACAAAGGCCCTTTAAACTCGGCACTAACCTGTCACCAACATCCTCCTTCTCCAAACTAGATTTAGCACTGTCAGACTCCATGTCATTGTACATGAATCCCTCATCTAAGTCTCCCAATACATTGTTGACAGCAAGGCTTGGATTTTCACAGTCCTTGACAGCATTGACAGGATAAGCAGGATGATAAGTGGAACCAACAATCAGTAAATGTGTTTCGCCCACTGAAACCGTGGTTGCCCTTTTTACACCATGAAGCCTAGTTACTGCTGGTGGCTTCTCCTTACATTTCTTCCCGTCCCACATGTAAATCTCACCAGTAGATGTAACTGCCGCATGCCAGTACTTCCCAGCAGAGATACTGACAATTTTCCTTCCGTTCAGATAATATAACTGCGAAGACAGAAAATAAAAAAGAAGAAAATATACTAATGTTGGTAAATATTCTGCTATAACAATGAAGTCGAGAAGATAGACTCCATATTTAAAATACAAACCTGCTGGCATTTAAGGTCAGGATCAGATGAATCCCAATAAAATAGGGTTCCATCATCAGTTAAAGCCATGCTATGCACCATACCTGCAGCAACAGAAATCACATGAAGTCGTTTCATCCTGTGAAACTTCATTAAAGCATTCCCATGTTTCTTCAAATTCCGGGCAATGATCACACGTCTTGGAGTTACAAGTCGATGACCCCAAGTGAATACCTACAGCCAAGGGCAACAGAACACCACTAAAATGTCTAGCAATCCAAAAAAATTGCAATTTTTTGTCAAACATGCATACCTCTCCATCTGCGCCCAAGACCACTGTATGATATTTTGCAGCGCTTACTGCTGTAAAGAACTTGCCTTTCAAATATTCAACCAATCTTGGAATATTATTGGAGCCAGAGTTTGAGGTACCATAACCAAGTTGCCCTTCCTTGTTACAACCCCATGTGAAGACTTCACCAGCCTCAGAAACAGCAGCAGTGTGCTTATTTGCCGCAGCAACAGCCACTATTTTCGCCTTGAGAGAACTAATCCTTCGGGGAGTAGGTTGGGTGTCTACAGAAGCATAGCCAAGTTGGCCCTCTGGAAATATAGATCACCGGAGATAATACAGAATATACATAAGTGACGATATAAGTAATAAGTTTGACTTCCAGCAGTAATGCAATTTGAAGTAAAGAGAATATTAAATAAGCAAGCAAACGCAGTAAATGCGAACAATTTTACCCCCACTAAGCACCAACTTTACACCTTAAATATACGGCTATACCTCTATTGGATCCCCAAGTGAAGACCTCTCCACTTTCAGTAGCAACGACGGTGTGATGTTTGGCAGCAGCAACTGCCTTGACCCGTCGAGAACCAAGGCCTGAAATCACTTGTCTGGGTGTAATTACTGCAGCTTGTCCACTACAAGTAGACAACACATCCAGAATATCAGCAATGTACATTGTAAATCCACCAGTTCATTAAAATGAAAACACAGAGCACAACTCAAAATGCAAAGCGCAATAACACAGGATACTCTTGTTATCTTTATGAAACAATGATATATAATCCTTTAAGATAGTCACAAAACTCTATGCCAAAACACTGTAAAGAGGGCGTCTTATAAATCCTTAATCTGTTAGGTGAACACGGCCTCAAATGCTTGGGTCTTGAAAGCAGTGTTTGACACATAACCGGAAGTTAGCAACCCAAATACAACCAAACTCTGATCCATTTGACAGTCTTTTAAAAAGGATCCAATTTTCTAAAATTGAGCATAGCCCAATATACCTGCACAAACCGCCCCCTCCCCCCCTCCCCTCCAACACCTCAAATCAATTTCTATTTTGAACACTTTTTCTCTCTTAAAAGATCATCTGTCTCTAGAAGTGTAGAGGCCCCTCAGTTGCATACAGACGGGTACGGTTACGGGTCCAATTTTAGGTACGGATACGGAGAACGGCAAGATTTCGACATTTTAGGACACACATATGCGTATCCATACAGGAAACCTACCCTATCGGGTACGGGTACGTGACCTGAAACCACTTTGGGTCTTAGAAAAAAGGAATAGTCGTTGAGAATTAATCTTAGCCCTTTAATTTATTAACTACCAAACACGCCAATCATTTGTATAAATGAATGTAACATCTTTTTAAGGATGGTAGGGATTTTTCCATAAGTCCAAATGTAGGTCTCCTTGTGGTGGATTGCTCAAGAAGGTACTAAGGTAGATAAATTATATTTTTCTGCCATCACGATGAGGATAGAGGTTATCTTCTCTACCATGGAATTAAAAGCTATAAGAGTTTCCATGACTCAAAAGAAAAGTTGTCTCTTTCACTTTTAAGATCTTTAAGCTTTAATGCTATTTAGATTCACATGGAAGGTATCCCTCTCATCTACAATAAGCGAAAGGTAGCTATATAAAAAGTAGGTAGACAAATATAACTAACTCAAAAATAGTTTGTGGCGAACTCTTCCACAGTTTGCACAGTAGACAAAGATACATCCATGCATAAAGTCCACTCATTCACTCTTCCCCTTGTTCACAATAAGAAGGATTACAGGAAATCAGCACAAGTCTACACTTTCAGACGGTCCAAGGACCAACCTCCATATAGATATTTCAAGAAAGAAAGAAAACAGCTACCTAACATAAATAAATCCCTTCAAGCCCTTTGGCTTATTATAAACAAGAGGGAATCCTTACACACACATCAAGATAAAAATTGAAAAATCTCACCGACTTAGAAACATATCATTACTTCAGGAACCAATCGAGCTCCTTTGCAGCTTATAACTCAATGGCAGACAAAAAATCTACATCCTCATCATGCCAATGAAAAAAAATAGTCCAAAAAGTATGAACGGTGGAGAATGGAGATCATAACTTAGTCAAATTAATGAGTTATGCCTAGATCTAGGAAATATGATCCTCTCCCCTCTCTGATTCCACAACAACTAGATATTAAATAAAAGGGTTCGGACATTCAATCTACGCCATCCATATTTAAGTCGAGAACCTTTTTTTGGTATTGAAGGACTAACTAGATCCTTTAGATTTCTTTTGATTTTCTTTATCTATGGATGAGGAAGAGAGAGAACAAAGATTTTCTCCTTTCTTTTTCTTTAAAGAAATGGAAAAATTGACTAGTATAATCTCTACTATTGGCATTCCACTAAAAATAATCCCAACAATGAGTTATTTCAAAAAAATCTCAACTATATGAGAGGCCTTCCAAAAATGCACCGTGACCTGAACAAACCGGTTTAGCAAGTTAAAAGTGCCGCGTGTCGTACTCTTATTGACCATCTACTAAAGTTTTTTATTTTGAATTTTCTTATCACCTCCCTTACCCTCTTCCTCCCCCACCCGACTGTCACCCCCTCCCTGACCACCCCAACCCCCTCCCCCAAAAAAACCCCACGCACTGCCACCCCTCCCTCGACCTCCCCCCCCCCACTGCCACCCCTCCCTGACCTCCACCACCTTCCAGAAAGAACCCCACACACTGCCACTCTATCACAGACCTCCACCACCCCCTGAAAAAATCTCCCACGCACTGCCACCCCTTTCCCACCCACTGTTCACATGGTGGTGATGGAGGCAGTGGATGGCAAGCATCTTCTTCGTCAAAACTTAAGGTGTTTGGAGTAGGTAATTGATCAGAAGAACCACAAAAAAAGACAGAATTAGAGCTTCTGGAATCAGATTCCATGCTAGAAAGGGGAGAGCTTTCCTTGTCCAATTCAAAGAAAAGGCTCCCATTTTCACCTCTGGGTTTCGTGCTTGGATCAAGTTGAGGCTGAGATTTACCCAATTAAAACCGCTGATTCAAGTTCTTTGCATCAATATTTTTAACCCTGTGCTTTGGCTGTTGTTGTGCCTTTGATTATCCTTGCTGTTATCAGAATTAAATGTGGCATTGGCATTGCTGTCGAGATCAGCTAATCCATTGCTGTAATTATTAGTCACCGGAAGCACAAAAGTAGTAGGGGTAGTAGTGGTGGCTGATTTTTTCAGGGGTGTGGGAGGGGAGGCCTGATTTCGGGGGTGCGGGAGGAAGTGGAAGGGGAGAGGGGGTGGTGGGTAGAGAGGAGGTTTGGTGGCAGTGGCGTAGGGGAGGAAGAGGAAGGGGAGGGGGCTGGTGGATGGGTGGATGGTGGAAGGGGTGAGAGTGAAGGAGAGTGAAAGAAGAGGAAAATAAGAAAAAAATACCTGTTTACAGGTGACTAGCATTTGTGGAAAACCTTCCCTATAGTTGGGATTATTTTAACATAACACATAATTGGAATTATTTTTAGCGGAACGCCAATAGTAGGGATTTTTCTAATCAAATTTTCCTAAAAAATTGTGAAACAGATATACTTTTTTTTTCTTGTAATATATATTTTCGTTAAAGTGCAAATTTCAACATTGTAAAGGTAAAGTGAAAATTGTAAGCCAAGAAAATGTGTTCGCTATAATATGCTATATAGATTACATTGATAGATATTGTGTTGTAAGCTTTTTCACAAATATTTATTTTAAAGTATTCCCTTCAAGAATATCTCTAACACACCCCTTAGACCTTGTCAATAACCCCCTTACAAGCACCTCCTAACACATAAACTCTTCCATATTTTGTCAACCTAAGATCAAAAGACCCATCAACCACTCTTCTTTTTTCTTTATTGAATATTTCCCCAGCAACCACTATATAAATCAATATTTAATAAATTAAACTCTAATTCATAAAAAGAAACAACAAGAAAACTAAACCACAAAAAACAATTCTGTTGAGAATTGAGATTGATAGAATGGACAGGAATAATTGTGAACTGTAACGGTTTATCATTCGAACTGAATTTAGAGATCATGAATATCAAAAAATTTATAATTATGCAAGATAGATTCACCAATCAAAATATTAGAGAGAAAATATATATTTAGAAAATCATTCTACATGATAATTAAAGGGGAGAGGCAGAAGAGTATACATAAGTGTGTCTACCTGTGAATGTCAAACTCTGGATGTCCAAGGCGGCCACCCCTTCCAAATCCCCACGTATAGAGTTCTCCACGAACAGTAACTGCTACACTATGGAACTTTGAAGCAGAAATTAACTTAATAAATGAACCATGAAGCGCGTCCACTTTGCATGGTAACTTTTGTATGTGAGCATTTCCAGTTCCAAGTTGGTAGTTAGTACCACTGCCCCAGCTAAATATCTCAGTAGTAACTGTTAAAAGGAAAAACATAATTCAACCATCCAATCATGACATACAATAATCACTGAAAGACAGTTAAAACAACCTGAAGCACGCTGATTGCCCAGGATCTGTGACAGAGGTCCAGAAAGGAGATCGATTGGGGTTCGTAATTTGGAGTCCTCTATAATAGTGGAAGCCCCAGACTGCAGGAGAACACTTGCCACAGCAAGGTGACCAAAATGCAGAGCCCTGTGGAGACTGCTCCATCCCGATTCTCCATCCTGAAAAACGAGCACGAGGAAGATGAACAAGAGGCAGAAAAGGGGGATTTAATGGACATCCCTTTTATTTGTCACCTAAAATCCTTTACCGAATGCTATTAAGAAATAAGGACATGCTCAGAGGATGGCTAGGATGAAAATAAATATGTCCAAGCGGTAATACAACCCAAAGACATCTGCATCTGACCCACAAATACAAGTCAAAATGACTAAGGTTCCAAGTTAAATATGTTCTACAATACAAATAGTAGCGTCCAAACTTAGAAAAGGTCTCCCACCATAACTACAATTGGAGGAGTTAAATCAAAAACTAAACTAGATATTATAGAGAGGGAAACGCACCCTAGCATCAGGGTCAGCACCAGCTGCAAGTAGCCTTCTAACAACAGGAATGTGATTTCTCCAAGTAGCAATATGGAGAAGAGTAGCGCCACATGCATTCCTTGAGTTGATATTACCACCATTCTTCTTCAGTTGGGCCAAAGCTAATTCAACATCAGCCAAGCAGCCTTTGCTCACAACAAGCCATATATCTTTCTGAGTCCCACCTAAAATAGATTTGCGTCCATGACTTTGAGGACTGTGCTTGTGTCCTTGGGGTGATAACGAACCTTCTACCGACATTGCTTTGAGCTAAAAAGCTTCTGTGCGATGAGTTGAAAATTTAAAATCCAAAACGTTTTAACCGGCAATGAACTTCACCAAGTAAAACAAAAACAATCCCCTACTGCAAACCTATATAGAAAATAAGTTGGGAAAATACACAAAGATGCACTGTCCCTCTAAGAAGATTGATGCTGCTAGTCCATCTCCATGATTGCTGAAAGGAACAGCCTGTTCAGGCTTAATCAAAACTACGCCATAATTTAAGTGAAAGAAGTAGAATCACAAAAGGAATATCATCATCAAAGGAAACCTTTAAGACACTGTTATCATCGCCATATTCTCCAACAAAATTATAAAAAGATCAGTACACGATCCAGTTGCTAGTTCTCATCAGAATTATTGAGGCATCAACATCTCCAGATCAACTAATATGTGCTGCAAATAAAAGTCATCTGTTAGGTCAGCACATAATAAGAAAATTACCAAAAAAAAAAAAGCTTAGAAATTATCTACAAAAACATTGACACCTAATACAGGAGATCATCAAAGGACTCATCAGAAAACAGAATTTAGGTAACAGAACAGCTAAGACGAAATGGAAAATTGTGGGTCATCTACAAATAACACATTGGCATGATATTTTTAGCCAGAGAATAGACAAGCTCACAAACTCAATTTTAGACTTCTGGCCCGCAACAGTGTAGGTTCACTCAAATTTCTTAAACATGAAGTCCCTAAGCAGCTCCTGTCTTGCAGTTTCTAGGTGTACTAGATAAACCCATAGCCAAATTTAGCACAAGTATAGAGAAGTACAGAACTGCATACATATGCATCAAAATAATAATAGCACCACAATTCTTTTCACAGATTGAAATTCATTTCACCCAACAAAAGAGTAAAACCCCATTAACATCTCCCCAAGTCATTTGCATACGAAGGACAATATATATGAATGTAACATATCATGAACTCAAAAAACTCTATCAACTTCCATAACTATAACCATCAAGGTTTAGATCACACCTGGAAACTAATTCCCTGTCCCTTAAAAACCATTTCAAATTTCCAATTATTTGTGTTAAAATGTCAGAAAAGTTAGTTTAACTAATTGAGATTTCCAGGAATCCTACTAATTCAGAAAGAGCCAGTCCAACTCTAACAATTTAAACTTCACATAAAAAAAAAATACTGGGCAACACAAATCCAGCAAAATTAACAAACAGAATAGACAAAGGACAATGTAGCAAGCAACATCAATGATCCCAGAAAAAACGTAATCTTTACAGATTATTAACAACAATTATCATCAAACTACAATGAATTTAACATGTACTACTACATTGGATCTACCAAGTTAAAATCAAACACAACCCAATTCAGAAAATCGAGAAATTAACACCCAACAAAAGGCAAAACAAAATGTTAACTGATAAATGTCATAATGCGCATTCAAAGCAAACCCATCAAACAACATATAAATCCCATTACACCCAACAAATACAACAGAACAATAAATTGTAAAAATTCGAAGAAACATAAATTTACAAAAACAAGAATTACCCATATGAGATTTAAGGGAAGGGAAGTAAAAACCTGAATTAATTCGGAGAATTGAAGACGGTTGAAGAAATAGAAATGAGCAAATCAGATGAAAAATTAGCAAGTACTAAAATTTCTTTCTCCTTGTTTGAAAATGAGGCAGTGCTATTATAATAATGGTGATTATAAATCTGAATTGGGTTCACAAACAAAAAGAGTAGAGAATCGGAATATGCCTTCAAACCCAAAAGAGTATAAACGGAGAAAACAAAGGCGAGGAGAGATAAAATCAGGATCGGGTCCAAGGGCCCAAGGGTATTTTTGGGAAATGGGTTAAATTTCGAGGTGCAACGTAGATTGGAATTATTAATGGACACAAATGCCATCAAAGAATATCCTTTGTGTTTTACGAAATTCGTATAACGTTTAAATTGCTTAGAGATACAACGTTGAAATTTCAAAAATATCGAGTACAACATAGAATTCCGTAAAATACAGGAGCACTACGTAGAAAAACTCTTTCTTTTTTGGTATTTGGGTTATTCAATGGCATCTGCCTCTCCCAGTATTTTTTTTAAAATTTTGGATTTGTATCCGACTTTAAAAATTCCAAATCGTATTATTGAACTTTTAAAATGTATCTTTTTTTTTGTGGCAACTTAACACCTTTAAAAAAAACTTTTATAATTTTTCTGACAATTTAAGACCTTGAACTTCCTTGTAAAATACAACCTTGGCCTATTTTCATGCGTTGATCCACCGATTTCGGTGTTAAACTTAGGGTTCGTTTGATTCAACTTATATTATCTTATCTTATTTTTTCTAAAATAAGTTAAATTAAGTTGAACATTTATCTTATCTTATCTTATCTTATCTTATTTTTGAAATAAGTTAGAATAAGTTGAACAGAACAGAGTCTTAATGGAACCATTGAGACACATTTTAAAGCTTAGAGTTATTGCTTAGGATTTTTTACAAGTTGGGATTGGATATCAGATATGGAATTCCAAAAAACACCATGGTGTGCTACAACCTATAGGGCAAAAAAGTCTACATTGGCCAAAATTTAGACAATTAATGTACACCTTTAAGTTGCTTTTTATTTATGATCAAAGTTTTTCAGAATAAGGCCAGTCAAAAGAAAATTTTAAGAATATGGATAGAAAAATCAATGCAAATAATTCTTAGTTAGATAAACTTAAGCCAAATACTTAACTCTGTAGAAACCCCTACTAATTTTTAAAAGGAAACATTGATCAGAATAATTCCAACTATGGGTCGTCCGCTTTTAATAATCTCAACAATTAGTTATTTATAAATAGTCTCAACTATGGGGAGACCTCTTCCAAAAAATACTTCATTATGATCGGTGACCTTTAGTTCTGCTTAAAAAACTACTCTTTTTCAATATCCTCAACTAGTATTTTTGGCCCGGGTGATTCCCCAGGCAGTTACAATTATCAAATATGTTATTATTCATAAGTTTCATAATTGATTTTATTAGCTTTTCGTAATTTTATCTTTAGTGCGAAATTGAAAATTGAACGTTATATCATGATAAGTTGTTTTAAAAAAACTTCCTAAGGAATTGGGATAAAACTAACAATGTCAATGGATTTGGGGGTAAGAGAATGTTATTACCTTAATAAAAAGTGTAGAGATCAAAAAGTTTTTTCAATATCCTCAACTAGTATTTTTGGCCCGGGCGATGCCCCGGGCAGTTACAATTATCAAATATGTTATTATTCATAAGTTTCATAAATGATTTTATTAGCTTTTCGTAATTTTATCTTTAGTGCGAAATTGAAAAATGAACGTTATATCATGATAAGTTTTTTAAAAAAACTTCCTAAGGAATTGGGATAAAAATAACAATGTCAATGGAATTTGGGTAAGAGAATGTTATTACGTTAATAAAAAGTGTAGAGATCAAAAAGTTTGACTATGTCTTTATAATAATATATAATTATAGGACTTTATTATGTTTTACTTTGAAACATTATACATTGAAATTGTACTGGATTAGTGGTTAAAGTCTCACATTTCATTTCAAAGGTCATGTGTTCAATTCCTAGTAGCTACACATTGTTAATAATTCTTATGACATCATGAACATATGTATTAGAAGATTGAGAAGAGTGTCACGTAGTACCGTTCCTTTGATAGGAACGCCTTTTAATATATTTGTATAGATTACTCCTTGTCATTAACCTTATTGATCCACCTTTTTATTATTATTTTTGATAGAGCACCCCTATTAGGCTATTACCTTTGTGTCCGGATCTTCTCCAAGGTTCAGTTGATAAAAGTGGCTTTTAGTTGCAATATATAATATGGCTAGGATTAATAAACAAACAATTGGAAAGGAATAAAAAGGTGTGTGAGAAGTAGAGATGGCAATGGAGTCCAGGACCATATCCGGACCTGTTCAGCCCCTACCCTAATTTAAGGTTATGGGGCTTAATTTTTTGGATCTTATGGGTAATGGTAGGGTATGGGTCTTGATACTAATCGAGTAAGGGTAGGGTAAGAGTCCACTTCTCAAATACCCAACCCTATCCATAAACCCGCCCAAAGCTAAAATATATATATTTAATTTTCTTAAATTAAAATAAATAAAAATATATATATATATATGCACTCTCATAATCTCATCTTATACCAGTATCTCACTATCTCGCTCTAAACTATTTTCTTTATTCATATTTGGGTATATGAGACTTTTAAGATGTGGAAAAACTATTTTTTCCTATATAATACTAAGATATTTTGTGTGCTAATTGACAGCTTTATATAATGAATTATGCTTAACAATTATATTGAATTGTTTTTGTATTGGACCCATTCTAGACCCTAGACCCCTACCCATACCCTATCGGACTCTATGGGTACGTGTAAGGATTCTAAAATTTTTTACCCTATGGATAGGGTATGGAGGGGTGTCAGTCTCGTTCAGTGGGTGGGTCTGGGTTGGCCCGAGTTGGGTCGGATGTATTTGGGTCAGATTGTATTGAATCAAACCTTTTCTCGGACCGGATCTGGGTTGGGTCGGGGTCACTTAGGTCGGATCCAGCCTGACCAACGTATACTCGGATGTGGATTGGGTATGGGCCGGACCATTTCGGCTTGGCTCTAATCGGCTTTGGGTTGCCCTGGGTCGGATTCTAAATGGGTTTGTGCGGATCAAGTTGGATTCAGATGAACTTGGGTCGACCCAAGTCGTGTTCGGGCGTACTTGGGTCGACCCAAGTTGTGTTCGGGCGTACTTGGGTCATCTCGGTCAAAAAACGGATGAACTCTTGGTTTGACCCAAACCGGGTTCGGTTGGAATTAAGTCAGCTAAATCATGTTAGGGTGGACGTGGATCGGGCCATTATATGTTTGAGTCCGTCCGCTTCGGGTCATCAGCGCTATCGGACAAGTTTAGGTCGGTGCACACACACATGTTCACATATATATGAGACATCAAATATGGTTTTTATATATTATAAGAATATAGTATATTATAACTTATAGGAGATGTCAAGTTTGCTACTATGATTGTTATATTAAAGGTTACTTAAATTAGTGCTTGTTGCAACTTATATAAGATTTCAATTATTACTTTGATGAGTAATAATTGTATAAGTACTTGTATAAATAAACTATCTATGAAATTAGACGGAGGTAATACGAATAATCGAATTGTTACTATTGACTATAAAGTTAATCACAACTGAGATGATCCCAATCGACTAATATTTAATGCTAGCAAAGTCCTGATTCAAACCAAAGATTATAATAATGGTATCGATATACCATAATGTTTATTGTATATATTGTCCTATCTTTTTACATATGTGAGCATAAACCAACTATTTAGTCGGTGGGACTTACCATTTTAATATTGTATGGTATTGGGAATCGGGTTAATGTATAAGTACTTGTATAAACAAACTATCCATGAAATTAGACGGAGGTAATACGAATACTCGAATTGCTACTATTGATTATAAAGTTAGTCACACCTGGCATGATCCCAATCGTTCATGTTAACAAAGTCCTGATTCAAACCAAAGATTATAGGAAAAATTAATTTAAACAGTCCCAACTATGGGCGTCCTGACAAGAACAGTCCCAACAATCGTTTTTTATTGTTCAGTCCCAACTTTAAACCCCCCTTTACAATGGTGGTCCGAGTCGACTGATGACTTGCTAAACCGGTAAAAAATCCCTATTTTCCTTTTTTTTCTTTTTTTTGACCTGTTTCTTCTACCTCCTCCAGTCTTTCTCTCTCCTCCCTGCCACCCCTCCTCTTCCCCAGCCACCCCTCCCCTTTTCTCTCCCTTCCACCCAAACGACAACCTCTCTCTCGTGGCTTATCTCTCTCACACCCGAAACCCCAAGTCCGTTGCATTTTCAGACAATATTTTCTCTTTCCTTTTCTGGGTTAGAGCAACTGCAGTATGTTGCTGCTTTTTTTCGCCATTAAAGTAAGTTTGAAGCTCTTTTAGTAAGATCCCACAATGAGATCTCTTCCTTTATGCTCAAAGTGGTAAGTTTTTTTTTTTTTTTACTTTAATTTGAATTTATGTACAATTTTTTCATTTTCATGCTTTTTGTTTTGCTGTTCTTGGGTTAGTTTAGTTTAGTTTTGCTAGTACTAATTTGCTTTCTGCAAACTGTTTTTAGCACTTTTTTTTTGGGTTAGTTTGTCAACTTGTTTTATGTTTCTATCATTATTTATTGATGTGATTAGTAAAAGGATTTTCTGGGTTTATCTTTTTGCTTCTTATTTTAGATTAATTTAGGGATTTAAGATCTGAATTTATTTGGTTTGATTGTGTTTAATTGGCAGATGATGCAAGTTAGTAGTACTAAAAGTGTGTTACTTTTATGGGGTAGTTTAGTTTTTTTTCTTCATGATCTGAATTTGAGTATGAAAATGACTTTTTATGTAGTAGTCATAGTTCAACAGTTGAGTTTTAGGTGCTCTTTTGCTTCTTTCCTTCGTGTTCAATTCTGTAAATTGTGCTCTTTTCTTATGCATAAACTTGTTGAGTGTAACTATTGGGACATTAGATTTCTGGCTGTAGAGCTGCTGTCTTTGTCCATTTTGAGATCAAGATTGTTGAGTGTAACCATATAAGTTTATTTTATTGTTGAATTTATAGGATCAAGGATAGGTATCTGCAAATGGCGTCGAAGTCATTTAAGCAAAGTGTTCGAATGTATCATCGAGCACGGATGCATATGAGTTGCAGCAACTCAGACCTCCCTTCCTGGGGATGCGTGGCTGGGGAGGGGTGGCAGGGGAGGGCTGGGCGGGGAGGGCTGGGCTGGGGAGGGGTGGCTGGTGGTAGAGGAGAGGAGGAGGGAGTAGTGAAGGAAGGAGGGAGGAAGAAGATAGAAAAAAAAAGCGAAATTACCTACTACAACAGGTTTTTAACCTGCTGGGACTACTATAGTAAAACACCCTTCAAAGTTGGGATTGAACAATAAAAAACGATAGTTAGGACTGTTTTTATCAGGGCGCCCATAGTTGGGACTGATTAAATCAATTTTTCCAAGATTATAATAATGATGGTCTTAATGATGATAATAATAATAACAAAAACAACAACAGTAATAATAATAATCATAACGATGATATTATTGACGTTAATGATGATAATAATAATAATAATAATAATAATAATAATAATAATAATAATAATAATAATAATAATAATAATAATAATAATAATAATAATAATAATAAGATAGTAAGAAACATTAGCAAATTAATGTTGTTCTTTCTCTCTTAATTCCTCAAATATCATTGGCTAATAGAAGAGCACATGGATCACTCATCATAACCATTGATTGAAACTACATGAAAGATCATGACCGTTGATTATAAAAGAAGCATAATCAACCTAAAATATTGTGAGATAACCGTTGGATTTAATCCAATGACTCACAATTCTCTACTAAAAAACCTAGGATATAAAAGAAACCATTAATCCTCCCCATTCAAAAACCCTAGCCTCACAAGTCTTTCTTTCTTTCTTTTCTACACCTCTGAAGGTATTTTCGTTTCGTTAGATTATTGAAGGTATTTTCTGGGTTTGTGATTTTTTTTTTTTTTGCGTTTATCTTGGGTGTTTTGGTTTATTCTGTTTCAGATCTGATTATATTTCGTTTATATGTTCCTGCCAAGATATAAATTTTATGATTATGTTGACATGTAATATTTATGATTTTGTTGAGACGTAAATATTATGATTTTCGTTGCTGGTTTTGTGATCTAAAATTTATGATTTGGAAAAAAGAAAAAGGAAGAAGAATAGATGTAATTTTTTTTTCAAAAAAACGTGGCTTTATTTCTTATCATATGATAGTCTGCACTTGAATTGAAGTACTTGTGGAGTCGTTAGTTTTGTCTGTTGTTATCTTGGGCCAGTATGCTATCTAGGGACTTAAGGAGGTATTTTAAGTTCTTTTCAAGGCTTTGTTCATTTGAACATGTAGAGAGTTTGGAGGCAATTTCCGAGGCTCTTTTCTAGTCTATACTAATATATTAAAAAGCGTTCCTAAGAACGTATATGTGCCACGTGTCATCATCCCTCATTCAGTGACATTTTATCCACGTCTTTCTCATATAGTAAAAAAAAGAAGCATTGTTAACATGAAGATTCGAACCCACAACCTAAAGTATGAAAGAAAGATATCCAACCATCACTCTACCATATTATTATTGCTTATTTAATCAAAAATAATGATGATATATGAATGAAAAACTTTTGAACTCCATATAATGAATGAGATGACTTTTTTAAATGAGTATGAGATACTTTATTTAACTACTACTAAATTGTAGCACAGAGAAAACCCGGGGCATCGCCCGGGCCTAAACACTAGTTATGAGTTAAAATGTTGCACTGCACAGCACGGCTGAAATCTGCCGGAGATTTGTATGCGTTGACTAAGTGGCCTTTGCGGATGTTCTCTAACTTAAACCCACAGTAAATTTATGGGTTCATCTCTTTGGTTTTTTTTAATGGTCCGCATCTTTTAAAGCTCTTCTTTTTTGAATATTGACTCAGTTCAGTCTACTTTTGTAGACTCAGTATTTTATCCATTGCCCCTGATTATACGTACATTTGGTGTTCTTGACTTGTGATGTTATATTTTCTGCCAGTTATGGATGCCAATGATGATCATGCTTCCATGATTTGTTCAAATTCTGTTGATGATCATGCCCCTGAACTCGTCTCCCCTACACCTACTGAAGATACATCACTGTTGGCTCCTTCAGTGTTGGCTAGACGTACGTCAAAGGTTTGGAACCATTATAATATGTTTGTAAAAGAAGGTAAAATTTTTGCTACTTGTAAGTATTGCAATATAAAAACTTATCGTGCTGAAGGTAATCAAGGTACTAACAACCCAACTAAGCATTTGAATGTTTGTGAACCTTATTTAAAAGTTAACGCTGATTCTCCACATAATCATTTTAGCCAAAAAGTTTTTTGTCGCATGTTTGCCGAAGCAATCATGTGTCATGCATATCCACTCTCTTTGGTGAGCATGTTAAAACTAGGGCATTTTCCTATTTAAATCCAAATGTTAGGCATATTTCTAGGAATACCATGCTTAAGCATTGCACAAATGAATATCAAGTACTCGGAGGCCATTTGCAAAGAATTTTGGATGGTTTAGATTGCCGAGTTTGTTTTACTTATGACTTGTGGTCTGCCATTAATCGTCGAAGTTATTTTGTGCTTACTGGCCATTTTATTGATGCTTCTTGGACCCTTTGCTCCAAAATTATAGTATTTAGAATTTGTCCTGGTCCACATAATGGTAAAGATATGTGTAAGTTTGTTCTTGATTTACTTGGTGAATGGGGTCTTAAAAACAAGGTATTTTCCTTAACTTGCGACAATGCCTCTTCTAATGGTGTTATGGTATCTGAATTAAAGAAAGAATTTAATAAAGTTAATGGTTTGCCTTGTCTTGGTAAGTTTTTTCATGTTCGGTGCTCTGCTCATATTCTGAACATAATTGTTCAAAGTGGCTTGAAGTTGATTGATGATTCTGTTGTGAAGTTGCATGACCTTGTTACCTACATTGCTCTTTCTAATGCTAGACTTACCAGATTTGATGATTGTGTTAAGTATTGTAATTCTCAATTTTCTGGTTCTTTGGTAGCTGATGTTTGTACGCGATGGAACTCTACTTACCTAATGCTTCGTAAGTGTTTGGAGGGAAGATAACCTATTGATAGGTTCATTGAAAATGAGCATGGTTAAGTTATTCCATCTCTGATTCTGATTGGGAAATTATTAAGCATGTGTGTGATTTCCTTGAGCCATTTTATGATGTTACAATGCTGTTTTCTAGTTCGGAGTATCCCACTGCCAACTTGTATGTTGAGAGTATTGTAATGATTGAGAGCATTTTGGTTCATGCTCATAAAGACCCATCAAATTGCGTTCGTCAAATGGTTGCACCTATGTATGAGAGTTTTAACAAGTTTTGGGAGAACTACTCTTTGGTTCTTTCAATTGCTGTCATGCTTGATCCACGTTACAAAAAAAAATTATGATTGAACTTTATCATAGTATGTATTATGATACTGAGTGCGAAGATAAGGTTGCAGAGGCTCTACAAGCATTTACTTTACTGTATACACATTATTATAATGCTTTCACCCCGTCTTCTGCTTCTTTTGTGAATTATGTCGAAACTGATACAGCTGGTGCAAGTGTTCCGAAATCATCAACATTTCGTTCCTTTAAGAAGCAAAACCTCGGAAAGGTTGATATATTTTCAATTATTAATTTTTCTGCATCAATTGTTTTTTTGCCTCTCTTGTTAGACTTTTGGTGCTAATGCTGCTACTAGTCGAGGCATTCAATCTGATATTGATGATTACTTTACCGCCCCCCTTACTCCTGATGAAGGGAAAAACTTCGATGTTCTTGCGTATTGGAAATTAAAGCTCACATGGGAGTTTATCCAATTTTTGCTCGTATGGCTAGAGATGTTTTAGCCGTTCCTATTACTTATGTTGCCTCGGAGTCCTCTTTTAGCGTGGCTGGTAGAATATGGACCAAGTATAGGTCAAGATTGCTGCCAAAAAATGTGGAGGCTTTGGTTTCTTGTCAAAATTGGATTTTTGGTTATGGCCCGGTTGAGGAATAGGGTCCTCTTGATATTGTTCCTGATAAAGAACCTACTGATATTGATTATGAATCTCTCCCTTAAGAACGTATGTTATGTAATCTTAAATTTAAGAACGTATGTTAATTAATCTTAAATTACTTCCTAACATATTTTTACTGTAATGTGCTCCAGCTCCTGCTGCTGTGGTTGCTCTGAATGGTATCATTTTGCTGCTGCACCATGTGGTATTATTAATTTTTGGGTTAGTTGAAGGATGGATTTCTATATTGCTGTGATGTAACTGTATTTGATGGATTTTCAAGTTCTTTAACAAGTCCCCCTTGCCCCTTGCGCAATGACTCTGTTGTTGTTAGACTTAATTTGACTCCTAAAGTTGAAATCACATGTGCTTTGCCCATCGTTGCATGGTTGCGGAGCTACTTTGGTTTGTCTTTGGGAATCAGTACTCATTTGCTTTTGTTTAGGTAAGTTTACAAGACAACCAATTGTGGATGCCCATGTAGCGTTGCTGGCTTCCTTGTGGTATTTAGTTTTAGTGTGTAATATTTTTATTATTTAAGTTAGTATAGGGTTAATGTTCATACAAGTGTGGCTGAAGATTCGAGTTGGGATCTCAACAAATTTTAGCAGTAGTTTAGTAGTGTTGTCATATTTCAACTGTTTTTGAGTGAAAATCAATGTAATATTTTTATTATTTAAGTTAGTACATTAATGTGACATTCTTGTATTGAATACTTGGATAAGTTAAATGATAAATTTCCTATATAAATATACTCCATGATAATTTCTACATTTGTCATTTTTCTAGTTGTTCAATGAACAATTCCAATTTTTTTTGTATATATGAAATTTTTGCAAATTGTTATATAACCTAATAAGTTGTTTTTGTTTAAGAACAACTTAATTTCGAAGTGCAAATTAAAGAATTAATTTACAGTAGTTTCATTTGTGTGGACTAGTAATTTTAATAAAATTGATTGATGTTAATAACAATTTATTAATAATAGATAGATTTTATTAATAATAACTTTTTATCTTATATTTATAAGAACATACACTAAAGTTATCCAAAACATATGCTATTGATAATGTGGGTTGGTAATGAGTCGGGTTTGTAATGGGTCGGGTTATAATGGGTTGGATTACAATGGATTGGGTTACAATGGGTCGGGTTACTATGGGTCGGGTTACAATGGGTTTTTCCAGTTCTGATTGGGTTTAGGTTGACTTTGGGTCGGACACAGATTGGGTTCGGATTGTGGTTATCAAGTCCAACTGGATTTGGGTTAAGTTTGGGTCGGTAACAGATTGGGTTGGGTTCTAATATGCTCGGACATAACTGGGTTGGGTTGATTTCAGATCGGAACAGATCAGTCCGAGAGCCTGATTATGTCAGATCGAAACGGTCTGGATGCGGTCCTGATGTAGGTGGACCCGTGGGTTGAATTGGTTTTTGACATCTACATCCATAAATTAGGGTATGAGTAAGGGTATAATCTTACCCTACCTAACCTACACATTGCCATGAGAAGTGACAGTGCTGACTGTTGGAAAAGCGAACGGTCCATAAGTTATAAGAAACACAAAGTTAGAATGATTAAAAGTGGACGATTCAAGGTTGAAAATACTGTTGTTAATTATTTTTTTAAAAAAATTAACATGAACTCATGAAGTCATAAGGTTGTACCAAGTAAGTGTTGGCCCAGTGGTGATGGGGACTGGCTTTGGTAGGACGAACCCGTGTTCGAATTCTCGCAACACCCTTGGGAGAGGAATGGAACCAAACCCCCCCGAACTTGGCCTCGATCCGGATGTAGCCAGAAGGGTGAACCGGGTGCAAACACCAAAAAAAATGAAGTCATAAGGTTGAAAAAATACTGACGTGCACGAGACTAGGGGTGCTTAACGAGCGAGCCGAGCCCGAATAGCACTAGGCTCGGCTCGAGCTCGTTTAAGTTTTCAAGAGCTCGGCTCGGCTCGTGAGCTCGCCGAGCCTGGGGGAGCCGAGCTCGGCTCGAGCTCGTGATGAGAATTCGTGGCTCGAGCTCGGCTCGTGAGCTCGTTTAGGCTCGGCTCGTGGGCTCGTTTAGGCTCGACTCGTGGGCTCGTTTATGCTCGGCTCGTGGGCTCGTTAGGCTCGGCTCGTGGGCTCGTTTAGGCTCGGCTCGTGGGCTCGTTTAGGCTCGGCTCTCTATTATGGGCTCGAGCGCGTTTAGGAAATTTATTTTGCAAACAATCTGTATAAAGTGAGTTTAATGATTCTATCATCATTGATGATTCCAATAAAACAATACAAAAGTTTCGCATATTGCAAACAATACAAAAGTTCTACAACAATACAAAAGTTCAACAACGATAATATATCAACCAACACATATACAATATATTACATAAAATAAAGAGTTCATTCTTTTCTCAAGGCAATGTCATTCTTGTAAGTTGCCATATGCTCCAAAGCCTACAATGCCCGCTCCATGCTACTTCCAATACACCATACAATCATAAGTTAAATAAAAAGATTAGTCAAGTTCTAAAAATACAATCATAACTTCTCTATCTTTTTTTGTTTTCTTTTTCTTTTTAATTGTTTTAACCTTTTCTTTTAATCTTTCTTCTATTATATAGCTTAGTTAATATCTTAAAAGAAATAATTAATATAATTTTTAATATCTATAAACAATTTTTTAATATATAAACAAGTTTTTAATATAAAATATTTTTTTAATATAAAATAATTTTTTTAGTATAAAATAATAATCGAGCTGTTCACGAGCTTTTCGAGCCGAGCTTTGCCTAGCTCGGCTCGGCTCGTTTATGTCTCGAGCCGAGCCCGAGCTCGAGCCGAGCTTCAACGAGCCGAGCTTTGACCGAGCTTTGACCGAGCCGAGCCCGAGCTGCTCGCGAGCCTGTCAGGCTCATTATCACCCCTACACGAGACTAAAGGGTCCGAAGAAGTCTTTGTGATTTTAATTATTTTCAATTACGTCCGGCTGTGCTTTTTCTTGTTTTCCTTTTACATCTTTTGCTATTTGTTTTGACTTTTTGTTAGCGTCAAGCATATTTTCAAGCCTTTCAGTTTATTTTTTCTTTTTGGTTTCTATAATTGTTTTTGTTTTTTGTGGTGTTATTTTTGGCTTTTCATTTAAATAACTACGGAACTATACCAAATGTCATATGGCTCTTACCCAACGTGTCTACGTTGCATGAAATACATAACACCTCTGTGGAATGATTTGGTCTTCGTGCCGTAAAACTAATTCTTTTTTTTTTTTTTCTTTTCTTTCTCACAAAAACTAGTTTTCGTTTGAATTAGCCAAATACCATGTTTTTTTTTTTGGCAACAAGACCACGAGAACTAACATAGGAAGTCCTGTCTTGTCTTAACAGCTAAGTCATGAGCTTGTTGGACATGGTTCTGCAGACACCAAATTTCGAACCTCTTCTTCGGATAGAACCCCTTTTTCGGACAAATAAAGGTTTTGACAAATAAAAATAACAAAATCGTCATGCATCGTGGAGCGTGCTCCCCGAAGCGCGAGTTTCATTCCATCGCACGATTTTCCATTTTTGCGTATTAGTCATACAGTTTTGGCTTAGAAGTATAATTTTCGTGAGTCGTAGTCAATAACTACAACCACCGTTTTAATAATATGATTCATAATATAATCATGCTCGTCTTTATTAATTTAACGAGTTTTCGTTAATTGTCTTAATTAAGTTAGTCTTTCGGAAAAATGAAAAACGAGTCGCGATTAGGCGTCGGAATTTTAGTCGTATCCCAAAACCGGTACTAATCAGTTTTCTTGATGGTCAAGTCATTGTTCATTTGATAAAGAATAAGAATATATTCTTTATCCACTAAACCCATCCTTTATCCATTAGTTAAAGAATAATAATCATGAAAAGATGTGAGAATAAAAATATTTGTATTTCCAAAGAGATTAGAGTGATGTCATTAGGGTGAGGTCATTAGAGTGATGTCATTAGGGTGAAAATTTTGATTTTCTACCTCTTTGAAACCCTAATTCACTTCCCTCATTTCTCTATAAATACCCTCCTCTTTTCACTTCAAAACCAAGTTGTAAAAAACACAATTCAACTTCACTCTCATCTTCTCTACTACTCTTCTTCTCCTTAATCTTTTTAGCTAAGTAAAAGTCTTAATAAGTAAGTAAGAGAAGTTCATCAAAAGAAGAAAAAAACACAAAAAGAGTTTAAGTTAGTAATTAAGCGGATTTAGAAACTCACTTATAAATTAAGAAAATCACAAAAAGGTAGAAAAATTTGCAAAAAAGGAAGTGCATCATTGAGCTAGCAAGGTAAAGTGGAAACTCTTGTTTATTTTTTTGATTATCTTTTTAATCATCTACTAACATTCTCCTTGTTTTCTTCTTATCATTTTTTTTAATCTTTGGAGTGATTTGGGTATGTGGAAGTCATAATAGGTTCCCAACCTTAAATCACCCCTCCTAGAATAGTCACCTCTAATGGGGTGAATCTTAGGAAACAATGTGATTATGTGATTTTCCTTGATTAAGTTGTTATTTATAACAAAATATGTTTTCATAAAAAAATTCAAGATAAGTTGTGCATAAACATCTCCATAACAAGAAAATGTGATGCCGTAATTATAGTCAGTTTTACTTTCCTATGTTATTTCATTTTTTCGTCTTCATTAACTAATTAGTTCATAGGCTTTAATATTTTTCCTATGAAGTGCAAGGTGTTTCCAGCAACTGGGATTTGGAATTTCTAAAAAGACGAATTTTTGGTAAATAATTAAAAATCATACAACTTTGTTGTGCAAAACTGATTTTGTCCAGTACTACCTAGGATTGTTCTTTCATTAAAATAAAAAAATGAAATCATTTAGATAAAACTAAAAACATCAAGTTTGAAGAAAACATCAGTAGCTTTTCAAAAATATAAAAATCATGTTCATATGAATTTTATACAATTTTACATCATTTTTACGAAATCATTCATGTACACCACTAAATTTCATAATACTGATTTTCTCTTTAGTTAAGAAAACAAATAAAAATGGTCCTACAAATGTCCAATTCAAGTAACAATTCCCAGTCTAGTCTTTCAAAGTGTCTAGAATGTTCATACCAAATTTCACTTCAAAATAAGTTCAATAAGTCGGATATCAAAGAACGAATTGAATAAAGGTCCTGTTTTGACTTGTTTTGACATAAAATTCACCATAATTCAAGTGTTCACTAAAAACTTGTGAAATTTTGATACAACATAAATAACTCACTGGTCTATCCATAGATGTATCATATGCTCAGTTTAACACTTTTTACAGAAAGTTATGAGTTTTGTAAATTAGTACAAGAACAAAAAGGCAATCTGGAAAATGAAACAAAGTAATTAATTCAACTTTCATAAAAAAAAATATTTTCTTTTCATATGAAAATGTGAATAAAAAATTATGAATTCCTTAAGTTTATCTTAAAATGATTCATTTTATCATGTAAATAAAAATCAATAAAAATTGTCATAAAAAATCAAAATCAAAAAGGTTAATTAATCTTTAATTTTTCACAAGTTTATAAATAAACATGAATTCCAAAGCCCATTCAAGGAAATGAAGATCAAGGAACATCATGGTGAAGATCAAGATTGAAGATTTGTATAGATCATAGGTTTTGTACATTTTGTTGTAATAATGATTCTTTGTAAATAGTTATTGCATCACTCAATTAATAAAAAAACATGGAGATGTTTATACATAATTTTCATAAATAATTCCACAACTCTTTTTAATAATATGAGCAACCAATGTTACAAATATTGCATGTTGGGCCAATATATCATAGTATATGAATCAAATGACCCAATCTCAATTAAGAGGAAAAATTGCAGATCTAACTAAATTAAATTGTATGATGATCCATCTTACATTTTAAAAATGTGTTCTCCATATTCAAATGGATTAATCATATAATTTGACATAATTAGATTGGTAATTATGATCTCCGAATTGATGTTAGGCCGTTTCACGTGTCTCACTTTAAATGGCCAAATTCCAATTAGCCAAACACAAAACTCCAAATTCAATCTCAAATTGATCATTTCTCTCCAAATGACTTAATAATCTTCAATTAAGATTATTTCTCAAAAGCCTTCAATTAGGAAGCAAACCTTCTAAGACCTTTCGAAAATCATAAACATGATCACTATTAAGGTGGTTATTTCAATCCCCGATTAATCGCTAATTAGAGCAGTTGACACAAACGTCTTTTAATCACTAATTGGAGTGATCACCTTAAAACCCTAATAATCGTTAATTAAGACGATTATTCTTCTCATTTTTAATCACTAATTAGAGTGATTATTTCAAACCCTAATAATCGTTAATTAGGACGATTATTTTCCTCATTTAATCACTAATTAGAGTTATTATCTTAAACTGGGTTAACCACCAATTAGGGTGATTAGCTTAACCTTTCATCATATCTAATCACTAATTAGAGTGATTATCTTCAACCTCAATAACCATCAATTATGGTGATTATTTCCTAACCTTCATTGTTAATCACTAATCAAGGTGATTATCTTTCCTTGAATAATCACTAATTAGGGTGGTTACTTATTTCCTTCCTTATTAATCACTAATTAAGGTTGTTATCTTAATCCTTCATATTTAATCAATAATTAAGATGATTATCTTAACCTCATTTCAATCACTAATTGGAGTGATTACCTCATTTAAAACAGATTTGTTTAATTCTAAAAGTGAATTATTCATAATCTATTCCCCCCTCTTCTTTCCCCAGTGGAATTGGCCATTTAGGGTGAGACATATGCTTTTACTACGACGGTTTTGATCCATGAGTGGATTCAAATCCCGCAATGATTGGTACGTAGTGCAACTTCAGTGCGCAAACCTACCATGTACAAATGATATATTGGTCCTAAATAAAAATGGTTAATGTGTATATGTGCAAATTATGTGATTTTCTTTCTTTTTAATAGCCATGATTACTTTAAAATGGAAAATAACGCATTTAGTAAGTGCCCGTTCTTTAGAACGGAAGAGGAGACGAGTTCCAGACATTCACACCTCTTAACCTAAACCCCGAACCCTATCTCATGGTATGAAAGACCAATTTTCAAAAAAGCCTTATCCATATGAAGTCATCATCGTTTTAAATGATTTTTCTTGAAATTAATTTTAAAACGATTTGTTAAATAAATCTGTCCCTATTCAGATATTAATAGGGTGGCGAATTTCAAGTTTTCAAAAACTTAAAGTCCAATGAGAGACTATCGTGGGATTCAGACCGTTAATTAAGACAGTAAAAAATCAGATACCACAGGCTGGCGACTCCACTGGGGAAAGAAGAGGTTTAAACCTGAACAATGCGTTATTTTCCATATGTATATATAATAAAGAAAGTTAATCATGGCTATTCATAATTTAATTTTTGTATATAGCATGCTTGTGTGAAAATTACGTGTGCTTGGTAGTTTAATCGATCCATACACGTGCACTCTTTTTAACCATTTTCTTATTAGGTCTGATACCTCTGTCTATTGGCAAGGGTCATAATTTTAGAATGACAAATTAATGAATTAAGGGCGTAAAACTTGCATCCGCGAGCTATTGCGACCGGCTCTGTCAGGAGCGTCCACCCTCGATGGACATAATGGAAGTGACTCGAGGCCACTTTAACAAAATCTCTCCCTAAATAAATCACCTTTTAGTTGACTTCTAGGACACAAGGATCAATGCACAAATGTCCTTTATTTATTTTAGTTATTGAATAAAAAAAAAACTTTCAAAAAATTCCTCAGTCCGTTTTCAGTCAGTCAATATTTCAGTAATCATTAAGTGTAGCTGAATTGCTATCGAAATGATTATTAAAATATTAAGAGTATTTTTGTTTATTTATCACAAGAGTCATGTAAAAAAAAAATGTGTGTGTGCTCACCCATTTTCAAAAAAAAAAAACTCATATTTACTTCATAATTCTTTTCCATTCAAATTGGTTTTTTCAAAAAAAAAAAAAATTAATTCAAATTGATTTTTCAAAAAAAAAAAAAATTTCTTCTAAAAATTTTTGTTTTGAAAATGAAATCCCAAAAAACAAAAATAAAAAATGACAAGTCATAATCACGAGTTCAAAACGTGTCATGTTTAGGAATTAGAATGTAATTAAAACTGTATAGTTTGAAACAAGAAAAGTCTAGTCTTTTAGGATTCACTACAAAAAAAAAAAAAAAAAACCGTGTAAAAAAGATAAAATCAAAAGGGATAATCATTTTCGGAAAAAAAAGGAAAATTCTTCCATTTCCTGCTAAAAACACATATAAAGAAAAATTCATCAGTCATTGACTAACATTGTTAGTGTGTACATTTCAGGTACTTCAAATTAGTCTAATACTAAGAGGTGGAAAAGACGTATTCAAACAGGAGAATACATGGCCTGACGCCTAGCAAACTGAACTCGAAAAAGGTTGAGAAAAACCCGAGTACTTCACATTAGTCTAATCCTAAGAGGTGGAATAGACGTTTTCAGATAGGAGAACATATGGCATGGCGCCCGGCAAACTGAAATCTGAAAAGTTTGAGAAGTACTTGAATCATTTAATTGCTTTTATATTGTATTTTGTAGGTAGAGCTACGTGCGGCTTGATCCCCTAAAAAAAAACAAATTTTTTTTTAATGTTGTAATGCATCTATCTTAGCTTTCTCTACTATGTAATGTACTAAAAGGGGTACGTACGCAACTCATTTTTTGAGTGCAGCTGCAAAAAAAAAAAAAAAAAAGTAAGAAAAATTATGTGAAATTTCATATATCAGAACTACGTTGGGCCTGATTCTCCATTCAAAAAAATCATCACCGGAAAAATTTCTTCCCCAAATCCAAATCCACTTATGGAGATACGTAGGCAACCTTCGAGTGCGGCCCCTTTTGCATTTAATACTTTCTTTTGTGGTTTCAGCACTTAATTGCAATCAATAGATGCAGACCACTACAAAGAAGAACGATATATAGGGCATTATAGTTTGCCAAAATGAGGACACATGCCTCGTTATACCTCTTTTCTCTTATTTCTGTAGTAGCAGGAAATGGAAGGATATTATCAAATTGATTTTGAAAAATGTTTGTGTATTATCCCAAAAAAAACAAAAAAAAAATGAGTCCAAGAGTGGTAGTCTAAAATGTAAATAAAAGTTCAAGACTAAAAAATTAATAACAAGTCAAAGAAATTTAATGAAAAATCTCAAAACAAATGATAGAGTCAAGGTTTTACACCTTTTAATAAATGATAACTGAAATTGGGGTAAAAAAAAAGAGAGAGAATTTTCAAAAGATATCATTTCTTTCATTCCATGCAAAAAAGAAGAAACAATGTCTGGACAAACTTCCGTGTTAACTTTTTATCTCATTTCACAGGAACTCTGCCTGGGCCCGCTCAGGATCTAGGCTGATTCGCCGAAGTTCTGACCATAGTGAACGTTCTCTGTTAGTAATACTATCATCCTTGTCTACACCAGCTGTATTCTCTGCTACACGTCTCAACAACATGTCTGAAATTCCGAACAACGAGCACCAACAGAACTCTACCCCTCCACCTGATCCAACGACTGAGCTCCGAGGACTTGTCCAGGTCATGCTTGACCGACAGGATAATATTGAACAAACTGTGTTAGGCATAATGCGCCAAAGCACCCAGATGCCTCCTCCTCCTCCTCCTCCGGAGTCGGAAGTAGCTTCACCTTTTCATCTTGAGCCTTTGAACAATGGAGAGAAATTCCCACTAAACTCGAGGAAGAAGTAGTCAAGCTTAAAAAAGTCTTAAAAGGTATGACTAAGGCTGAACCATGAATGGATATTCATGGATTAACTCTTTTTCCGAAGGCACGATTACCTCATGGTTCCAAAATGCCTAATCTGACAAGGTTTGATGGGACCGGTAGCCCCACCAATTTCCTGAAAATGTATGTAGGGGCAATGAGTCCCTGGGGAGTGGAAGAATCCTTAATGGCCCAACTGTTTCAACAATATTTAGATGGTGCTGCAGCACATTGGTTCCTCAACCTTGAAAATGCAAAGAAATCCACTTGGGCTGACATAGTCAGAGAGTTCTCAAACCAATACAAGTATAATGAAGAAATTGATGTTACTAGAAGGGATCTGGAGACCACTTCTCAAAACCTCAATGAGACATTTTCTTCATCCATCACTCGATGGAGAAACAAGGCTTCCAAAATGATGAGTAGGCCTAATGAAGAGGAACAGCTGCAAATGGTTGTGAAAAACCTTCTTCCTGTCTATCAGAAGCATATGGCATACCAGTATTTCCCGACTTTCAAAGCTTTAATTGCTACGGGAACTTTAGTTGAGGATACTGTGAAAAGGGGAGACATCAAGAAAGATGAACCTATTGGCGGCACTACTTATAATGCGAAATTCGAAAATAACAAAGGAGCCCCAAACAATGATTCAGCAGCTCCTAAGACAACTAATGCGATCCATGCCATCGGCGCATCGTCTGCATTCCAGTTGCGACCACAAAGGAACTTTACTCCTTTGAACATGACTTATTCCCAAGCTCTCTCCAAGTTAAAAAAGGCCAATCTCATTCAACCCTTGAATCCACGCCCACTTCCTAAAAATCCTTACCCTGGTTATGACCCAAATCAAAACTGTGAATACCATCAAAGCCCGAGGCATAATACTGAAAACTGCACTGCTCTAAAGCATCAAATTCAGAACCTTGTGGATGATGGAAAACTTTCTCTGGGATCCATCTCCAATAAACCAAATGACTCTCAGCCTAACATCACAAAAAAAAACCCTTCCCAATCATAAACCCTCATTTGCCATTAATGCCATCTCTGCTGCTTTGGACGGATGCGATCCAGTTCAGTTAATCCACAAGACAGTTCCTCAAGTGTATGAAATGCCGATAGCCGTAGGTTACAAGTGCATGGTCTATGACTATTCCACTCAAGAAAAAGTCAAAATGATGCCTTGTAAAGACCCCAACTTCACTCTCAACAAAGATCCATTCTCTGACATGTGTGGAACTTTAGATTATGATGGTGCCTTCTTCATTTTGGACTCTGATGCTGATGAAGATGCCTCTTCGGTCTTAATAATTGTGGAGAAGAACACTGGAGGACATTCCACCACTCCAAATACATACCAGCATCCCATTTGGAGGATGAAAATCCTTTGGAGGTATTGAGAAGGAAAGAAAAGGGCAAAGAGCCAATGATAGAAGAAGGTAACAAGGAAGATGATGCTATCAAGCGCATGAAAGAAGTAAATGCTAATGTTTCCATCTGGAAATTGTTAATGCATTCCCAGCTTCATAGGGCAGCTGTTCTAAAGCATCTTAATGAAGCCTCTGTAAGCTCTTCTATAACACCTGACCAGATGGTGGGGCTCATTCATGGGGTAGATCGAACTCTCATGTTCACAGACAATGATCTCCCTGACAATATCAACCACAACAATTCATTACACATCACTATACGCTGTAATGGATGGGAGATACCTACGGTGTTGATCGACAATGGCTCCGCGATCAATGTTTGCCCTCTGCGTGTGCTAACAAGGCTTGGGTATTCAAATGAGGATCTAGTACCATCCAACCAGGTGGTCAGAGCATACGATAATGCTAAGAGAGAAGTATTGGGTTTGATCAGCCTACTCATTGAATGTGGTCCCGTGGCAAGGAAGGTATAATTCATGGTCATTGACATACAAGTCTGTTTTAATTTCTTGTTAGGAAGACCATGGCTGCATGAAATAGAGCAATAACCTCTACTCTACATCAGAAGGTAAAGCTTCTCACTGATCAGGGTGCGGTGAATATTTCTGGTGATCCAGAAATTATGACCATCTCCAACGCCGGAAAATTGGTATTGTATCTGAACGAAGTGGAGGGCACTAGGTTGGATGGTTACACTATCCACTATATTCTAGCAGCACCTGAAAATTCCGGGATGAATGAGGTCCCAGCTGCCACACCAGATGCAAGCGCTGAAGAAACAGAACCAGAGTATAGTGAGGATGACGAGGAAGAAGTGGGAGCTCCAAGCATGGACACTCATGATACCTCAATTGAAGCACCAGAGGAATCCTGTATCGGCAATCCTCAAGACAATGATGATCATGACTCAAAGAAGAGATCTAGGACCGACATGATTTTGACCTGGACTTTAATGTAGTATGCCCTGTTCGAGAGGTTCACACTGAGTCACTGATTCTCTTTCCAGGATATCAACATGAAGATCACTATCATGAATTACCCCAATTCAGAAAATTTGATGGGAACAGTGATCCTTTTGTCCACTTAGTGGGATTTGTGAATGCCTTGCATCCATGGGGCATACTAGAGGAAGATTACCCCATGCTGTTTGACAAGAGTTTAGAAGGACCAGCTCTGGACTGATACTATTCTTCAGATTGTGTAGATAGGGCTAGTTGGGAAAATGCTAGCCAAGCCTTTGTTAATTGGGCTCTCGAGCATAAGCAAACTGATATCAAGAAGTTCAAGCTAGTCACTTTGCGTCAAGGCGGCTTGGAAACCTTCTCGCACTTTTGTTCGAGATGCACTCATATCCGCACACAACTTCGTTTCCCTATTACTGATCGGCAATTCATGCTCATATTGCTGCGGAACCTAAACGATTTCTATTATCGTCACATGGTTACTATCAAATACACCTCCCTCAGCCACATGGAACAACATGGTTTCGACATCGATACTCTGAAATTGCAAGAAAAACGACCTCGGGAAGATCTTGAAACTCCCAACACAAATTCGAGAGTATATGCTAAGATGGATGAACCATTGAGTATGGTGTATGATCGTCTTCAGAGGCAAGGTATACTTCAACTTCCAGCGCATGTGCACTGTTTACCCTTTCTTGGAACAGACATGAGCAAATTATGCTATTATTGTCGTCAATTTGGGCATGAAACTGATCGATGCCATGACCTTTACTACAAAGTGCAAAGCCTGATTAATTGAGGCATCATTAGTCCAACCCACAAAGAACTACCTGCAAAGATGGTGTCATCACGTCCGCGACCGCAATCCTAAGTCGTTATCTTTCGCAAACTGGTTGAGCAAGGTAAGATTCATCCGCTTCCCAGACGCCTAGGGGCAAGTCCAGTAGGGTCAGATCTTCACAAGTACTGCCAATATCATCAGTTGCATGGTCACGGCACAAACCAATGTCATGCTCTCAGCTATTGCATCAAGCAAATTACCAATATAGCTCTTGTCTACCGCAAAGCTACTTGATCATCTTCCAGAATGAGAAAAGTCTTCAGTAAAAGTCCAGGGGGTTAGCCCATAAAAAAGAAAAAATCTTCTTTCAGCTTGTTAGTATTAGAGAACTACGTGCAGCTTGAATCCCCATTATCACTTACACTTGCATTGTGAGATCACTCCACCTATGTAACACCTGGGGTACGTAGGTAGCTCAATATGAGTGCAGTTGCTTTATTAAATAAAAAACTTTAGTTCTTTCTAAAATAACGAACTACGCTGAGTCTGATTCCCCACAAAATGCACTTGGAGCAATGGGGATATGTAGGCAACCTTCGGGTTCGACTCAAATATATTAACCATTATATTTCAGGCAATGTGATCAAATTTCAAGATGCTAGTCATCACAGGAGCAATTTCAGAATGCTGAATTAACGCATCAATGGGGATACATGCCCTAATCTCTATATTTTCTGTCTTTGTTCAAATATTAAGCAGGGAATGGAAGAACAAAAAAATTGTTTTCAACCCCAATGACAGTGAAATCATTTAAAAAGGTCAAAATAAAGTAAAATTAAATAAATAATAAAAAAAGCAAAATTGCGAAGGTGGACCATGCCAGTCAAAATATGGCAAAGTTGTTTTCAAAAATTTTCTTTACTCTGCAATGCATTCTGCAATATATATGTAGCCTTCTTTTCTTTTAATTCTTTTTCTCTACCTTTAGGTCCAAAAAGAAGAAATTTGTTCCTTCTCTAAGGATGACCAATTACCGTCAGAAAACAAACACCTCAGCCCTACCCACGAATGCGATCAAAGAGCCTGTAGGGATTGCCATGCAACCTCTGTCCAAAGGATTTCAAATCATGATGAAGATGAATTATACTCAAGGAACCGGATTAGGGCATGATGGTTGGGGAATGAAACAACCAATCCCCGTAGTAGACAAGCAGAACCGAAATGGATTAGGATATGATCCAAGCAACACTTCTCAAAACACCAAAAAACCTTCTTTTACCCTCAATGGTCATTTCGTCCTGCAAGGAGATACGGAGCCTTACCATGAATTTCCAGAACCTTGGCTTAGTAGGAGAGAACAGAAGATTTTACCGGGATTGGAGATATTCTTCAATGAGGCTAGGAATTTGGACTTAATCAAAAGTTGCTTTGTCCAAAAATAAAACATGAAAAAAGAAAATGACTGGGTGGATAATCTGGAACATGGAGTCCTTAAGAAGCTTTTCGCTTCTGAGTCCTCTAGGGAAGGGGATTTTGACCCAGTATCTTTGATGATACCTTTTGGCGAAAGCATTGAACATAAGTGGAGTGTTGAATGTCAGGAAAAAGACGGGCCTATAGAATTTAAAATGATTTTAGGAAACCATCCTCCACATCCATCTCATGAAAATACCTTTTCACCTCCTTCAGATGGATATCATATTGATAGCTCATCCTCTAGCCAATCTGCCTTAGATACCCAGTCAGAAGACTCTGATAGTGAGGAAATTGAGTGAACCTTTATCTAAATACATTTGCATGCAAGATGTTATTTCTGACAGTAAATTTAATAATGATGAATCACTTGATACAACTGAAACATACATAAAACCCATGGAAGAATCCATTGTAATTAATATTGGTACAGAAAATGCTGTAAAAGAAGTCCAAATAGGATCATCCCTCTCCCCAACTGAGCAGTCTATGTTTATTGCATTATTAAAAGAGTATGTAGATGTGTTCGCAAGGTCTTATGCTGATATGCCTGGTGTTAATAGAGAAATTGCGGAACATCGTATTCCGTTACATCCTGAAAGCAAGCCTAAGCAGCAAAAGCTCCGCCGAATGAAGCCAGAGGTTAGTCTGAAAGTGAAAGAAGAAATCCAGAAACAGCTTGATGCCGAATTCATCCAAGCTGTAAAACATCCAAGTTGGCTCGCTAATATAGTGGTTGTACCCAAAAAGGATGGGAGAGTTCGGGTATGCATTGATTTTAGAGATTTGAATGCTGCGTCACCAAAAGATTGCTTTCCTATACCCCACATCGATGTTCTTGTTGATAGTACGACTGGTCATGCAATGTTTTCCTTCATGGATGGATTCTCAGGGTATAATCAAATACTCATGGCTCAAGAAAACATGACAAAGACATCTTTCATCACTCCATGGGGCACTTTTTGCTATCGAGTTATGCCTTTTGGTCTCAAGAATGCTGGAGCCACATATCAAAGGGCTGCAACCACTATCCTTCATGACCTCATCCACGATATTGTGGAGGTTTATGTAGATGACATGATTGTGAAAAGTGAAGATCGTGAGGGGCATATTCCTGCATTAAGGTCCTTCTTTGAAAGAATCAGGAAATACAATTTAAGGCTGAACCCTCAAAAATGTGTGTTTGGCGTCACTTCGGGGAAGTTGTTGGGATTCATTGTCAGTCAAGATGGCATCAAAGTGGACTATGAAAAGGTAAAAGCTATTCAAGGACTACCTCCTCCAAAAACAGAAAAAGAAGTAAGAGGATTTCTCGGCAGAATTCAATATATCAGCAGGTTCATCTCACAACTCACTATGAGATGTGAACCTATATTTAAGCTGCTTAGAAAAGGGGCATCCCATGAGTGGAATGAAGAATGTCAGGTAGCTTTTGATTCTATGAAAGAATACCTTTCAAATCCACCTGTTCTAATGCCGCTTAGACCAGGAGAACCTCTGATTTTGTACCTTACCATCACAGAAACGGCTATGGGAGCTCTCTTAGCCCAATATCAAGAGGGAACAAAGAAAGAGGTTGCCATATACTATCTCAGCAAGAAATTCCTTGAGTGTGAGACAAGATATACCCCACTAGAAAAAGTATGTATCTCCTTGGTCTATGCAACGAAGAAGTTGAGGCATCACCTTCAAGCTCATACTACCTATTTGATCTCAAGACTTGATCCAATCAATTATCTATTTGAAAAACCCATTCATAGTGAAAGATTGGCAAGATGGCATGCTATGCTTTCTGAGTTTGATATTTAATGTGTCAACCAGAAATCTGTTAAAGGACGAGCCATATCTGAAGCCCTAGCAGAAGGACCAGTGTCAGGAGATGAGTATGATGATGCATTCCGTGATGAGTACTTATGCTTTATAGACAATCCACGATGGTGCATGTACTTTAATGGAGCCTATAATAGGAGAGGTAATGGAGCAGGTGTTTTGTTAGTAGATCCTGATGGAGTCCATATTCCATTTGCTGTCAAGCTGAATTTCCCAACAACAAACAATACAGCCGAGTATGAAGCCTGTATATATGGAGTAAAGTCCGCCTTGGTAGCAGGGGCAAGACATCTTACTGTGTATGGAGATTCTAATCTCATCATATCTCAAACAATACGAATTTGGAGGGTTAGAGATGAGAGACTTCAGCTCTACACTAAGTACCTTCAAGAGTTGATCCCTTATTTTGATGACATCAGCTTCAAACATCTTCCTCGAGAACAAAATAGTTTCACTAATGCTTTAGCCAATCTCGCTGTTAATTTAACATGGGAAAATGGTACAAAGATCCATTCAGTTTTAATTGAAGAAAGGAAGGGACCTACAGTGATGGTAGCACAAATTGTCTCCGCGCTAGTTCAACAAGATGATGATGATGATGATGTCTGGTACAAGGATATCAAGAATTTTCTGGAAACAATGCAATATCCAGAGGGAAGTAGCAAGAAGGATCGTATAGCCATCAGAAGGCTAGCTGCTCATTTTCTCATACTAAAAGGCAGACTGTATCACAAAGGGTTTGATGGTACTCTACAATTCTGCTTAAAAGATAGTGAAAAGCAAGTCATCATGGAGGAAGTTCATGGAGGGGAATCTGGACCCCATATGAATGGAAGGATGCTGGCTCGTAAAATTTTGCGAGCAGGTTTTTATTGGAGCACTCTAGAAGGTGATTGCATCAGCTTTGTCCGCGCCTATAAGCAGTGTTAAGTATTTGCTAACTTCAATCATATGCCACCTGTGTCATTACATAATATGACTTCTCCTTGGCCGTTTTCAAGTTGGAGCATAGACATAATCGGACAAATTCATCCAAAGGCTTCAAATGGGCATCAGTATATTCTTGTAGCAATTGATTACTTTTCGAAGTGGGTTGAAGCTGCATCATTTTCAAAGCTAGGGGCAAAGCAAGTCTTGAAATTTGTGATTAAAAACATCATCTGTCGGTATGGCATACCTTTTGAAATCATCTCTGATAATGGATCACAATTTGAGGGTCATCTAAAGACCACTCTTGCAAAATATGCAATCAAGCATCATCAATCCTCACCTTATCGTCTCCAAACAAATGGAGCGGTGGAAGTAGCCAATAAGACAATCAAGACTATTGTCGCCAAAATGCCTGAAAAGACTAGGGAATGGCATGACAAACTACCATATGCCCTTTGGGGATACAAGATATCAATTAGGACTCCAACAGGAACAACCCCGTATTCTTTCGTTTACGAGATGGAGCCAATCTTACCAGTTGAAGTGGAGATACAATCTCTTAGGGTCATAGCAGAAAGTGAAATCTTGGAAGACCAGTGGCACAAAACTCGCTATGATGAGCTTGCATTCGCAGATGAGCGCCAACTACAAGCATTGCATGACATTCAAGAAGGTGATCTGGTTTTAAAAGAAAATAGAGCTCCGTTGCATGATCCTAAAGGAAAATTCAAGCCTAACTGGTCTGGACCATTCCTGGTCAAGCATGTCACCACTGCTGGAGCAGTGAAGCTAATGGATTTTGATGGAAATGAGTTCACCCATTTCACTAATCTTGATCAGTTGAAGAAATACTACGCTTAAGCATCAAAGTAATTGTAATTGTCATGATCAAGTAACCAATCAGTTTGTGGGTTTTGTATCCTATTTGGTTATTCTTAATAAATATGCCACGAATTTCTAGATGTTCATATGATGTATGCAAAAAAAAAGAGAGAAAAAAAAACAACGAAAAAAAAAAGAAAAAAAAAGAAAAAAAGGGAAAAAGGAAAAAAGGAAAGACGGAAAAGAGAAAAAAAGAAAAAGGAAAAATGATGAAACATATCTTTGATTGTTAAGGTTTATATGTTATGCTTTTATGTATCATATGATTTGTTAATTATGATTTGCATGTCATATTTTAATGTTAAAGTGTGCACGTGTTTAGAATTGTGTTTACATTGAATTTCTCACAAGCAGATAATTTTCACAAACAGACCTTTTATTCATCCCAACTGGGGTACTTCATTTCATAATAAAAAGACATAAAGCCTTCATTTCCTACAAGCTCAAAAAAAAAAAAATTAAAAAATAAAAACAACATAGAAAATAAACATGACAATTCTCTCAAACCCTTCTCCTCTTCATGGTAGGCCCGTCTGAATCTTTGTCTTGACCAATATCCGCTAGAAGCCATTGAAGGTAATCTTCATCAATCAGTGGAAAGGAAGGTTCCGGTAGCGCTGATATAATTTTAGCCCCATGCCATATAGTGGGCATTCTCTGAATACCACTCATATCAGCCTCATAAGTGGTACAAGATGGAAGAACCTGGAGGGCAGGAATATGCTCTTGCTTCCAACCAATTTGCCTTAGACATCTCCATGGAAGGTAGAAAGTGACTTGGCAAAGCCCGGGTAAATGTACACCTCTGTGACCAGAATTGAAATATACAATTGCACTAATGCCAAGGTGGCTTGTGACCCACTTTATGTCTTGATGTAGGAAAAAAATCCTCCCACCCACCATTTTTGCTAAGTTGATAGAAGAAAGGAAGAAGACCTCTCTCCTGGACATGACTAGTTTTATAAGTAAGACTCTTGTGGGGTTTCATGAGAGAAAAATTTTCTAATATTCATAAATGAAGGGCTAATGGACATCCCTTCACAAAGCTTTGAGGGTTTCTTTTGAGTTCATCTAAGCCCAGGAACATTTCCCCCAAAATAAGTGGTCCAAGACGACCCCCGCTAACAATTTGAGGAATAAGTGAAAGACACTGAACATGGCATATATTTAAAGACCATTTAGTGAGGGTACTTCCTAAAATCATAAGAATGCAAGCATTTTCTCTAGAAATCCTATAATTGGCATTGTTAGAAAATTGCCAAGTGCCAAATTGGAATGTCAATAATAAGTTGACAAGAAATACCTCACCATATTGTAGGTAGTTTTCATGAAGATTTTCGGGAAGATGTAAAATCATTGATAAATCTTCCGAGATCCTGGTAGGAGATCTAGGCGTGATAACAGGACCATTGGATGGTAAGCCTAATAAACCTTCGATCTCTTCAACAAGGGGCACAATCTCCCGGTCTCCAAAGCGGAAGACATGGCGAGTTTCATCCCACAATTTGGAAGCATCATGAATCATGTCGTAACAAATAGAAAGTGAAAGCAAAGGCATAAGCACCTTAGTGAAGCGGGAAGAGGAAAAGGATTGCCTTGGTTGCTCCAAGTTTCTTGTGATCCCCGAGAGTTGTTTTTTCTCCCCGCTCCGCATTTCATTAGCTTCTTCATAAGTAAGAACCATTTTTGTGAAAGGAAAATTTAGAGAAAAGATTGAAGTAGTGGAAGTGGTGCATTTGGAAATGAAGAACTATGCCCCTTTTATAGATGGAGAAGATGATCATCCATGATTCATGCCATGGACAATAGGTTTGAGTATTGTCCATAGGATAATAAGGAGCATCCTTCACAATGGTTAATGACCAAGCATTTGTGGTATGACAATTTTCACTAAAGCCGAACATAAAAAAAACTGTGTCAATGATGAATCAAGAACGTTGATACACATGGAGTCATAAGAAGTAAGTAATGGTGACTTGACAACTTGTTTGTCATCAAGACCATGAAAAACTATAAAAAGCTAGAATCGACCTGTTAATTGTCGGAATTTCTCGCATTAACAAAAGACAAATGCATAAGACTAAAAGGAAAAAAGAAGACAATAAAGTCGCTTTTTGAAAATTTAGAAAATTAATTGGGATTTTCTATTTAAGACGACGTTAAAGTCGCATTTTCAAAATTTAGAAAATTAATTGGGGTTTTCTATCTAAGACGACGTTAAAGTTGCTTTTTCAATTTTAGAAAATTAATTGGGATTTTCTATCTAAGACGACAATAAAGTCGCATTTTCAAAAGAAAATTAATTGGGATTTTCTACTTAAGACGATGAGAAAGTCGCAATTTCAAATTTTAGAAAATTAATTGGGATTTTCTACCTAAGAAGACATTAAAGTCGCATTTCAAATTTTAGAAAATTAATTAGGATTTTCTACTTAAAAACGACGATAAAGTCGCATTTTCAAAAGAAAATTAATTGGGATTTTCTATTTAAGTGTAATAAGGAGTTGTTAACATTTTGATTTTATTATGCCTTGCGTTTCACCGCTTCTGTAACACTCAAAAAGTCGATGCAACGTAGTTTAGACGTGTATGGTTTTTGGGGGTGTTACATTAAGACGACGATAAGTCGCATTTTCGAAATTTAGAAAATTAATTGGGATTTTCTACCTAAGACGACATTAAAGTCGCATTTAAAACTTTTAGAAAATTAATTGGGATTTTCTACTTAAGACGATGATGAAATTGCATTTTCAAATTTTAGAAAATTAATTGGGATTTTCTACCTAAGACGACATTAAATGTCGCATTTAAAACTTTTAGAAAATTAATTGGGATTTTCTACTTAAGCCGACAATAAAGTCGCATTTTCAATTTTAGGAAATTAATTGGGATTTTCTATTTAAAGACGACGTCAAAGTCGCATCTCCTATTTTAGAAAATTAACCGGGATTTTCTATTTAAAGCCTCAACAGAAATCGCAAGTCATGATAACTATTTTCTACGGAGAATATGTTATCTCAAATGAAATTTTCTGTCAAAATTTTGTGTCTTTTCAAACATTGGCCATCATTTTCTCCAAAATTCGACCAATGTGGGGCATTCTGTAGACACCAAATTTCGAACCCCTTCTTCGGATAGAACCTCTTTTTCTGATAAATAAAGGTTTTGACAAATAAAAATAACAAAATCGTCATGCATCGTGGAGCGCGCTCCCCGGAGCGCAAGTTTCATTCCATCGCACTATTTTCCATTTTTGCGTATTAGTCATACAGTTTCGGCTTAGAAGTATAATTTTCGTGAGTCGTAGACAATAGCTACAACCACCGTTTTAATAAAATGATTCATAATATAATCATGCTCGTCTTTATTAATTTAACAAGTTTTCGTTAATTGTCTTAAGTTAGTCTTTCGGAAAAATGAAAAACGAGTCGCGATTAGGCGTCGGGATTTTAGTCGTATCCCAAAACGGGTACTAATCAGTTTTCTTGATGGTCAAGTCATTGTTCATTGAATAAAGAATTAGAATATATTCTTTATCCACTAAACCCATCCTTTATCCATTAGTTAAAGAATAATAATCATGAAAATATGTGAGAATAAGAATATTTGTATTTCCAAAGAGATTTGATGATGTCATTAGGGTGAGGTCATTAGAGTGATGTCATTAGGGTGAAAAATATGATTTTCTACCTCTTTGAAACCCTAGTTCACTTCCCTCATTTCTCTATAAATACCCTCCTATTTTCACTTCAAAACCAAGTTGTAAAAAACACAATTCAACTTCACTCTCATCTTCTCTACTACTCTTCTTCACCTTAATCTTTTTAGCTAAGTAAAAGTCTTAATAAATAAGTAAGAGAAGTTCATCAAAAGAAGAAAAAAACACAAAAAGAGTTTAAGTTAGTAATTAAGTGGATTTAGAAACTCACTTAGAAATTAAGAAAATCGCAAAAAAGGTAGAAAAATTTGCAAAAAAGGAAGTGCATCATTTAGCTAGCAAGGTAAAGTGGAAACTCTTGTTTATTTTTTTGATTATCTTTTAAATCATCTACTAACATTCTCCTTGTTTTCTTCTTATCATTTTTTTTAATCTTTGGAGTGATTTGGGTATGTGGAAGTCCTAATAGGTTCCCAACCTTAAATCACCCCGCCTAGAATAGTCACCTCTAATGGGGTGACTCTTAGGAAATAATGTGATTATGTGATTTTCCTTAATTAAGTTGTTATTTATAACAAAAAATGTTTTCATAAGAAAATTCAAGATAAGTTGTGCATAAACATCTCCATAACAAGAAAATGTGATGCTGTAATTGTAGTTAGTTTTACTTTCCTATGTTATTTCATTTTTTCGTCTGCATTAACTAATTAGTTCATAGGCTTTAATATTTTTCCTATGAAGTGCAAGGTGCTCCAGCAACTGGGATTTGGAATTTCTAAAAAACGAATTTTTTGTAAATAATTAAAAATCATACAATTTTGTTGTGCAAAACTGATTTTGTCCAGTACTACCTAGATTTGTTCTTTCAATAAAATAAAAAAATAAAATAATTTAGATAAAACTAAAAACATCAAGTTTGAAGAAAATATCAGTAGCTTTTAAAAATATATAAAAATCATGTTCATATGAATTTTATACAATTTTACATCATTTTTACGAAATCATTCATGTAAATCACTAAATTTCAGAATACTGATTTTCTCTTTAGTTAAGAAAATAAATAAAAATGGTCCTACAAATGTCCAATTCAAGTAACAATTTCCAGTCTAGTATTTCAAAGTGTCTAGAATGTTCATACCAAATTTCACTTCAAAATAAGTTCAATAAGTCGGATATCAAAGAACGAATTGAATAAAGGTCCTGTTTTGACCAGTTTTGACATAAAATTCACCATAATTCAAGTGTTCACTAAAAACTTGTGAAATTTTGATACAACATAAATAACTCACTGGTCTATCCATAGATGTATCATATGCTCAGTTTAACACTTTTTACAGAAAGTTATGATTTTTGTAAATCAGAACAAGAACAAAAAGGCAATCTGGAAAATGAAACAAAGTAATTAATTCAACTTTCATAAAAAAAATGTTTTCTTTTCATATGAAAATGTGAATAAAAAATCATGAATTCCTTAAGTTTATCTTAAAATGATTCATTTTATCATGTAAATAAAAATCAATAAAAATTGTCATAAAAAATCAAAATAAAAAAGGTTAATTAATCTTTAATTTTTCACAAGTTTATAAATAAACATGAATTCCAAAGCCCATTCAAGGAAATAAAGATCAAGGAACATCGTGGTGAAGATCAAGATTGAAGATCTGTATAGATCATAGGTTTTGTACATTTTGTTGTAATAATGATTCTTTGTAAATAGTTATTGCATCATTCAATTAATAAAAAAACATGGAGATGTTTATGCATAATTTTTATAAATAATTCCACAACTCTTTTTAATAAAATGAGCAACCAATGTTACAAATATTGCATGTTGGGACAATATATCATAGTATATGAATCAAATGACCCAATCTCAATTAAGAGGAAAAATTGCAAATCTAACTAAATTAAATTGTATGATGATCCATCTTATATTATAAAAATGTGTTCTCCATATTCAAATGGATTAATCATATAATTTGACATAATTAGATTGGTAATTATGATATCCGAATTGATGTTAGGCCGTTTCACGTGTCTCACTTTAAATGGCCAAATTCCAATTAGCCAAACACAAAACTCCAAATTCAATCTGAAATTGATCATTTCTCTCCAAATGACTTAATAATCTTCAATTAAGATTATTTCTCAAAAGCCTTCAATTAGGAAGCAAACCTTCTAAGACCTTTCGAAAATCATAAACGTGATCACTATTAAGGTGGTTATTTCAATCCCCGATTAGTCGCTAACACTAGTGGAAAAAATGCTATATGTCACAACACAACCGCTGCGGTCCCTAAAAGAACCGAAGCGGTAAATCCTCGAAATTGTAGGTGGGAAACTTGGGAACACAAACCGCTGCGGTTCTTAGAGAACCGCAACGGTTAATAGAAAACCGATCCGGTTTTCTTTTAACTGCTGCTGTTCTCTTAACCGCAGCGGTTAATCTTTTTTTTTTTTTTAATGAGCACTGAGCCCACGAAATTGAGGGCTGAATTGAGCCCAGTTAATACGAGAATTTACCGCCTCTATAAGACGTGGGAGCCCACGAAAGGAGGCCCACGCATCTCTCTCCTCTTCAACCTCCTCTAAACCCGCCAAACCTAAAAATTGGGCGTCGCCTAGGCTCTCCTCTCTTCTCAGTCATCTTCCATTCTTTCTCTCTCTCTCCTCCATTCCACTCTCCAACGACGAACAGAGAAACCAAAACAAATTTTCTCTCTCCTCTTTTCTTTTACAATAAACCCTAAATTGATTGATTAGCTTAGAATATGCTCCAACAACACGTTATTAGTTCTATAGATTGGACGCCATCTCTTGTAGTTGCCCTAACAACTAGCGCCGAAGATTCTCAAGTCGCCGCTGCTAGAGAAGATGGTTCTCTCGAGATTTGGCTTGTTTCTCCTGGTTCTATTGGTTGGCACTGTCAATTGGTATGTTTTTTTTTTGATGCGATGTTTTTTGAATTTTGAAGTTTTGTGATTGTTGATTTTTCAATTTCATTTTCGTTGTTGTTTAATGTTGGTATATTATGTTGGATGATTTTAGACGATTCATGGTGATGCAAATTCGAGAATATCGTCGCTTGTTTGGTGTCGCACGAGGATAATCCTTCTGGGAGGTTGTTTTCGTCTAGCATTGATGGGTCGGTTTCTGAGTGGGATCTTTATCAATTGAATCGAAAGGTAGTTTTGCGGTTTCGGTTCGATACAGGATTTTTGAATTGCTATTGGATTTGGATTCATTCAGCTCATTTGTGAATAGTTTTGTATTTTTGTTTTGTGATGGCAGACTGTGCTAGAATCGGTTGGGGTATCGATATGGTAGATGGCGGTGGAGCCTTGTAAGAGTAAGAGTCCTATGGGAGGTTTTGAACATGAAGCACATTGCAATGGGAATGGGGTTGTGATTGATAATAATAGTGAGATTAGTGAAAGTAGTGATGATGATAGTGATGATTCGTTTGAGTTTAATGAGCAATCGTCATTGGAGAATCGCCGCTTAGCTCTTGCTTGTGATAATGGTTGTGTTTGATTATATACCAGTGCAGGGGGTGGGGGCGGTGCGGGGGGTGGGGGGCAGTGCGGTGGGGGGTGGATGGCGGTGGGGGGCAACGGGGCGGGGGCAACGGCGGGGGGTGGGGGCGGGGGCGGTGCGGCGGGGGTGGGGGCTAGTGCGGTGGGGGTGGGGGCCAGTGCGGGGGTCGGGCGGTGCGGTGGGTGGGGGCAAGTGCGGGGGGTTGGGGGTTGCTCCTGATGGTCTATTGTGGCATATAAATCATTCTATTTCTCGACATTTCAGATGAGTATATATAGGACACTGGACATTTCAGCTTGTATGTCAGTACTGTTCTCTATGATGTGACTTTGTGTTATGTCCAGATTAAATCGAAGTTGTAATTTTGTGCTGTTTGATCTTTCTGCAGGTGTGGTAAGAAGCAAAGCGGTGTTTATCTGGATGGGGGGTTGCTGATGGGTTTAGGTCTTGGGGACATATTAGTTCCCAGTGTTCTAGCAAAATCTGGATGGATTAAATACTCTTTCTCATTGTGCTTAATGAAAATGGTTCTAGATTATAGTAAATATTCTTATGTATCTAATTATTATTTTTTTTGGTTTTTGGGGTGCTTAACCGCTGCGGTTTTGACCGAAAACCGCAGCAGTTAATCATTTACCGCTGCGGTTTTGACCGAAAACCGCAGCAGTTAATAGATTAACCGCTGCGGTTTTGGGTCAAAACCGCAGCGGTATATTATTAACTGATGCGGTCCGGAACCGCAGCAGCTAAAATTTGTCTACCGCTGCTAGTCCAACCGTTGCGGCCAAAAACCGCAGCGGTAAGCCCGGTTTTGACCGCAGTGGTTGAACTTTATTCCACTAGTGTAATTAGAGCGGTTGACACAAACTTCTTTTAATCACTAATTGGAGTGATCACCTTAAAATCCTAATAATCGTTAATTAAGACGATTATTCTTCTCATTTTTAATCACTAATTAGAGTGATTATTTCAAACCCTAATAATCATTAATTAGGATGATTATTTTCCACATTTAATCACTAATTAGAGTGATTATCTTAAACTGGGCTAACCACCAATTAGGGTGATTAGCTTAACCTTTCATCATATTTAATCACTAATTAGAGTGATTATCTTCAACCTCAATAATCATCAATTAGGGTGATTGTTTCCTAACCTTCATTGTTAATCAGTAATCAAGGTGATTATCTTTCCTTGAATAATCACTAATTAGGGTGGTTACTTATTTCCTTCCTTATTAATCACTAATTAAGGTGGTTATCTTAATCCTTCATATTTAATCACTAATTAAGGTGATTATCTTAACCTCATTTCAATCACTAATTGGAGTGATTACCTCATTTAAAACAGATTTGTTTAATTCTAAAAGTGAATTATTCATAATCTATTCCCCCCTCTTTTTTCCCTAGTGGAATTGGCCATTTAGGGTGAGACATATGCTTGAACTACGACGGTTTTGATCCATGAGTGGATTCCAATCCCGCATGATTGGTACGTAGTGTAACTCCAGTGCTCAAACCTACCATGTACAAATGATATATTGGTCCTAAATAAAAATGGTTAATGTGTATATGTGCAAATTATGTGATTTTCTTTCTTTTTAATAGCCATGATTACTTTAAAATGGAAAATAACGCATTTAGTAAGAGCCCGTTCTTTAGAACGGAAGAGGAGACGAGTTCCAGACATTCACACCTCTTAACCTAAACCCCGAACCCTATCTCATGGTATGAAAAACCAATTTTCAAAAAAGCCTTATCCATATGAAGTCATCATCGTTTTAAATGATTTTTCTTGAAATTAATTTTAAAACGATTTGTTAAATAAATCTGTCCCTATTCAGATATTAATAGGGTGGCGATTTCCAAGTTTTCAAAAACTCAAAGTCCAATGAGAGACTTTCGTGGGATTCAGACCGTTAATTAAGACAGTAAAAAATCGGATACCACAGTTTCCTACTTACCTTATACAACTCACAGAACCTGAAACTATTACACAAGTTATCTATATCCGTACTAACATTATAAATGTCTACTAGCTTATGTCGATGTTTGAGCACTTGAATGAGTTGTGCAGAGTCAGAAAGGACCTTTATTTCATTTATCCGCCGCCTCTTTGCTTCTATAAGTCCTTTTAGAAGAGCGTACGCCTCCGCTTGGATTGCGGACGATGCCATGACCCTGTCATTACCTTCAAAAAGCACACATTCTCCCTTAACTGCCTTCCATCCTATTCCTGCTGAGCTATTCCTTACCCCTCGTTTTTTTCATGCCCCATCAACTTGCATTATGCAGCAGTGCTGGTTAGTGCAGATGGTGTCATACTCTTGGACTCTCAGCTTTTTTCCCAGGTCATCCTGCTCCTGGCTCTTCGTTTGGTTGTATTTTCTGAGTTGCACCTTGGGCCAAATACCATGTTAAACTCTAACATTGAATGATGTCATCTTAACAAGTGGTGTAAATTCGAACACCTGAATTAATATTGGATCAGTATTTAGCAGTTTTCTATTCATTAGGTCAGATTCAAATGGGTCAATTTGTCACGTTTGGTCAGGTCAATTTGGATCGGGTTACTATCGAATTAGATTGAAACAGATCAATTTGACAGGTTGGATTGAGTCAAGTCCATTTTTTTTTGTTGATAATCTGTAATTTCGTTGCACCATAAGACCATCAAAAGTTTTACAGTGAAAGCCAAGAAAATACGTCACCTAACTTAGACTTAGAGCAACTGTAACACCCCAGAATTTCAAAGCGGAAAAGAAAGAAATAATAATAGTATTAATAGGACGATGGCAGAAACATCGTCTTCTGGGAATGTCACTACTACAAGAATAGTATTTAAATAACTAAGTGATAAAAACAAACATAAGTAAGTACTATAAGTAAATTAATTACTTAGATTAAAATCGAAATGAGAAAACTATCTCAAACTAAAGAGAAGTCTAGAACTAAAACCCCTAATAGATTATTTCTCGCATCTCAACCCGAGCCCAAAATCAAAGAAAATCCCCATCAACAAAACCTGCAAAATATACAACAAATATCCACAATCAGTGGGGAGTAACTAGCAGTTCTCCCAGAACAAAAGAAATCAAAGCATGATTCAGACATAGATTAATAAGAAAGGAAAGCATAAAGTCAAGTCAACTACAGTATGCATCCACTTCCATATAACTCACAAATAACGCAAATGAATAATAAATAGCAAGTGAGTTGGATAAAAATAAATAAATCATCTCAAGAGTACTTTTATAAAAATATAATATAGGTAAAACAAGTTATTGAGTCAGAAACCGAACGCTAGTGAATCGCAATTCACTTCCTAAGGTTTGTCAGATCGCAATCTCCAGGTCAGTCTATGGGCTTACGTTCCCCACTTCCTGTGTCTAAGAATGGCCAAACTCCCGATGCAGGGTAGAACACGCAGAACTCCCTGACCTCTCGGACGACAACAATTAACCCTGGTGTACCCCTAGTTCGCAAACCAGGTGGTTGGCATGTTCTTCACCGGGGACTACATCTATCCCACCGGATGTTCTTATCTCAAAATAAAATCATAAATATCATCAAAGTATCATTCATCTCAAAAATATTCGTCAAAAGGGATGCCACCCGGCCTTATACCCATAATTCATCAAAAGTAATTTTTTTCAAAAATCTTCAAAGTAGTAACTTACAAATTTACAACAAATATCTCCAACCACAATACTTTAAACATCACTAAGCATCAACAATGATAGTGAAATAGTTTTACAGCACTAACAACATCAATAAAAAATGCATCACCAATTAACTCCAAGGCTTATTAAATAAATGAATAGTATACAATTAATCATTTTTACATAAATCAAAAATAAACATAATGATACCAATAATACTTACAACAACCTACTAAACACCAGCAACCAAGAACATAATAAATTACAAATTATTTCTAATTAACAAGCTCTCAAATAATTTAAAAGAGTATCCTCAATTTCACAACAGAAACCCAATAATAATTATTAAACTAATAAGTTCGAGCAGTAAAATCACACAAAAATTATCATATGACCCTAATGGCTCTACTGACATGGTACAATTTTTATTTATAATTTCCGGAATCCAAAAGTAATTTTAAAAGTTACTATACAGATTACTCAATAAATAACTAAAAATATAAATAGACTCCCAAAAATTACCAAAAATTTACACAACATGAATAAACTCACGGAAATACATATTATACAAAGAAATGAATTTTTCCGCCTCCATACAAAGTTTTCATGATTTATATACTGATAGAAACGAAATTGCAAAAACAGATATATCAATTAAATAAACTAGTACACAGTAGGAAAAATTATTATAAGGCATGGAATACATACTACACATACAACATGATCTAAGAAAAATAATTTCAGCAATTTTAACATCCGTTTAATAATTATTATGCAATTTAGCCAAAAATGCACAAAACACCAATTAAATCAAATAAATACCAAAAATCATACGAAAATTATTTTTCTCTTTACAGTAATCACACAGAATGCATCAAGTATATTCATGTCAAATTTCGTCAATAATTTCATTCAAAAAGTATTTTAAATAATTCCTAGCGTAATAATCTAATACCGAATAACACTCTAATCACTATGGTTCTAAGATAACTACTAGTTACCTGGAACGTCGGGAGGAGAGCTGAGTCTAAAGAGATAGTTAAGAGCTACGCATACAATCCAATTCATCTTCTAACCCCAAGGCACAACGAACGAGAATTGAAGCAACCAGTCACTAGGCATTTTCTTCTTGAACTTTGATAAATCTCATGACACACTGCTCTGTTCCGACCATGATTCCCGGTGATCAAAAGCTCAGATTCTAAATCGCTCCGGTCAGAGTGTAGAACAAGATGTTATAAACGTTTTTTCCAAATTTCAAGACGATCCAACGGTTAGATCTCCGGCTACGGTTATTTTCGTGAAGGTGTGACAGGAAAAACCGGGTTGAACCTTTCTATTATTTTCCTCTTCCTTTTCTCTCTTTCTTTTCTTGAAAACGGTGAGGGTTAAATGCAAATGATGCTGAACTTCTTTTAATAAAAATCAGAATTTTATGGCAAGGAAAAATGAAGGGTTTAGGAGAAATGATTAGGGGGGTTATGGGGGTTACAATCTACCAAGAGTCACCAATTAAAAGAAATGAAATAAAAGAGGAGAAACTTCTTCCTTCTCCCTCCCCATAGCCGGCTGTCCAAGCCCAAGTATACCAAGAAGATTTCGGCCCAAGTCATCAAAGGTCCATGCATCAAAAGTCCGTCACGCGATAAATCGATAAATTCCTAAATCGCGCCTAAACTTTGAAAATACTTAATAATGAAAATAGCTCTAATAAATTATATTATAAATATAAATATAATAAACACATTAGCACACCACATGCGATGCAACATTTCATCACCAAGTCGGTTCAACAACATTACAAAAACGCTACGCGACAAAACAGCATCCTAAACGCCTAAACAAATAACGAAATTAATATAACCTTTAAAATAAATAACTAACAACTTAAAATATATATATATATATATATATATATATATATATATATATATATATATATATATATATATATATATATATATATATATATATATATAAATATATCACAACATATAAATATATACACACATTTTCACAACACGTTCCAAAATAATCTAAATAATAAATTATTGATTTTTACGAAAAATATCATTTTAATGTAAACAAACACCAAAAATAAGGGTGAAAATTACGGGGTGTTACAGCAACAGTTGATTGAAATTTTTTTTATCGGAGATACATCAAATATAACCCATTCACGAATGAGCCAATGATCAAGTATTTTAGATCCAAGCTAGAAACTCTAATTGCCTGTGAATACCTTGTTTGGCAAGAGCGTCAGCAATGTCATTTGAACTTCTGACATGATGGTTTATGGAGAAGGAGAGCCACGATTTTAGTGAATCAGATGAAGTTCAGCTGAAAAATCAGATTCCGAGGACCCTTACTTGATGAGTTGCACCAATTTACAATATTTAGTGAATCGGGTTCAAGAAAGGGATTTGAGATTGAGAAAACACGTGTTTAGTTAGTTATCAGATTTTTGTGAGTTTGTGAAAACATGTATAGAGCTATTTATCAGAATCTTATGCGATTGTGAAAATATGTTTTAAGTTAATTGCTGAAGAAACTATTTTCGATAAGTGTGTGTGTTAAGATAACCATAAAGGTATTTCTTTTTCCTCTGAAAGACATTCGCTTTTTATCTTAACAATCACTATCGGTTATCATTAGCTACTTATTGAAGAAACAGGGAGTATAACTCCTTTACTTTTAGCCATCATACTATTTTCTAGAATGAATTGTATACTAGCGTAAGCTGAACTTGTTCTTTGAACCTGTCGTGGTGGGGGCATATTGTTTTATGATTTCTAAATTGTGATTTATGATATTTTGGTGTTGTAATAAGTTCTGACATCTTTGTTTAATTTTATTATGTACTTTATTTGCTCCGACTCCAGCAGGTAACAACGTCCACTATAATTAGTTCATGTGCTTTCGCTGATTAGGTCTAAATATGATTAGCTCGGTTGTGTTTAGTAGTGGGTTGTTACAGGTGGTATCAAAGCCAAGGATTCTTTTAGAAGCAAATGATATTAATTACTTATCTTCATATAAGAATTTGTAAATCGTTTTCAAAATACAAAAGTTTTGAAATTAACGTAAAACCCGAAGGTTGCCTTTTGATGTGTCGAGTGATAATTGTGTTAGGACGTGATAGACATCTTCTAGCGGAAATTGTCCAAACAATCTTAGCCAACATTTTCACCTCATTTGGGAGAATCAGATATTGGAAAGCGAGGATCTATGGGAAGAACCTGTAAGTGACGCGCTTAAAGTAAATGTATATGGAAATATGGAACTTAGAGCATGAAGTATGTGATCTAACCCAAAACACATCCAGATATTTAGGCGTATATGATTATTAAGACCCTATCTCCGTCTAAACCATGTGAGACACCTCGACGCACTTTATTGCAGGTTGATAACTAGTATGTGGCTACGGAAGGCATGCAAGGTGACAACACCACCATTAGAAATGTGAATAAGAACTTGATTAGGTGCCAGGGGACACTAGATTAGTTACAACGCCAAATAGAAATGGCCAAGGAAAATTGGTGAGAAGGTCGTGTACCCAAGAACAACTCTAAGGTAAGTAGCCCTGATCTCGTACCTAAAGCTCCATTTTCCAAGTAGCAGCGATAGCAGTACTATTACGACTCGTGTGACCTACGCGGAAGAGGCAAGATAAGCAGACAAATCACTGGGGCATCTAGTTGAATGTATTAGTTTGACATTATCGAAATTATCATGTGTATGCTTGACTTTTCCATTATCTCAATGTGATGGAAGTTCCACGTGTGAGTCTATTATAGTGTAAATTATGGAACGAGCAGTTTTAGGAATTAAGAATGTGTGTGATTATTCTTGAGTATTGTTATTCTACCTTGGTGCTAAGTATATGAACCCAATGAGCAATGGAATTAATCGATAAGGAAAACTGTGTATTTATAAATCCCTATATGACAAAGATGAACATAACACATTCTTGTAACCAAGCGGGCAAATAAGGTACATGAGAGGATAAATAGATCCGTCAAATTCGAGGAATTAATCTCTACCGGAGGTAAGAACAGATGTCATTAGCTAGATACAAAAAAAATTGTGAAGAATATTCTGATTTGCTCCTAATTGTTTTAGTAATGGAAGAGTAAAAAGGAGCAAGAACTTTTGAAAGGCTTAAATCTAAATACTAGAAGAAAAGTGGGTTGTATAGCAGTTTTGTAGGACTATATGATCAGGGTCTTGAATATGAGCATATCGAGCAAAAGGACAATACCTCTCCAAGAAAGAGGAAGAATAATGGAAAAAAACTAAAGAAAAATTTGAATAAATAGCTTGAAGTTGGGATCACTTGAGCATCCATGACACTCGTTACAACAAAGAGGAACATTGTGGAAAGAATTTCGAAGGGAAGAATGTTTGTTTCAACTATGAGAAAATGGGGGATCAAATCAAGAAATATTCTATGCTAAAACCGAGAAAGGAACTAAGAGCAATCAAGATCCAAGGAAAGTATTACTACCAAAGTAAGCAAGGAGATCAAGCTCTGAGTGAAATAAAGGAGGAAGACCATCCAAGACCCAAAGGTAAGCTTTTGCTATAAAAGTTAAAGACCTACAAGAGTATATTTACTAAGTCGAGATAATGCGATAGCCGGGACTCATAATATGTGTGAATCACCTTTTATGTGTCACATTGTTTCAGGGCATTGTGCTTCGTCATTCGATTATGTTGCATCAAAGATAGGATTATAAACTATGTATGACACCATATGACTTGAAAGTTAGTATATTGAATAAAGTTTACGTCTGAGGTGATTACATGCTAGAGAAGTGTGATATTAGGATAGTAAAAGAAATTTTATGGCAGTTTCGATTCCGTTTGATATAAGAGAGTATGATGTGATTTTAGGAATGAATTGGTTGAGTAAATTGACCTATCATAGTTGTGAAATCCAAACCATTTTGAGAGTAAGCTATAGTTTGTAAGGAAGACAAAGGGAAGAGCCCAGAAAAAAGGCGTATGTGCCAGATAATAGGAATCAGTGGAAATAAGTTGAATAAAAAAAGACATCTCTAGTACAAAATGATTTCGGTGAGTTCCAGAAGAACCCCAGGATTACCCTACTAAGGGTTATGGATTTTCGTATTGATCTTATTCCGGGTACTACTCCCATCTAAAAAAAGGTCCATATCAATTGGCGCCGGCGGAAATAGTGGAATTAAGTAGCAAATAAAGAGATTACTGTGGAAAGGATATATCAAACCGAAACATGGTTGGGAAGCCTCATTCTTTTTGTTAACAAAGAACATGAGTCATTGAAGTGTTTCATCGACTATTGTGGGATCAATAAGGCCACCATACATGAATATCTACCTAAACAAGAGATTGTTCAGTCAATAAAATGGGCTGAAATCTTCTCCATGATTGACCTTAGGTCTAGATCTCACCGACTACTGCAGGCGATTATGGTATTCTTAAGAGTGCATTCCAGACCAAAATGGGCACTATGAGTTTGGTAATGACCTTTTGGGGTCAACCAATGCACCTACAACTTCTATGGATCTAGTGTAGCACTATTTAAAGCCATATTTGCATGTATTTAAAGTGTTATTCACCAATAATATTTTAAATTATTTTGGGAACCAAAAGGTCATGAAGGTTACTTGGGAACATAGTTAGAAATAGTTTCAGAGCAAATACTACACATCCGATTTAGCAAGTACAACTTGGGATTATAAGAAGGAAATTTCTGAAGATTTAAACCAAGAATAGCCAGTGCTCCGACTTTAATCTCTACCCTGGTAGCAGAGGCGTTTAAAAATTAAAAGCTATACCTCCTTGGAGGAACTAAGATGCGTACTTATGCAACACAATAAGGTGGTAACATATATGTTTCGTTAGTTGAAACCGCACGAGAATATTTCAAGTGTACAACCTTAAGCTCGTAAACTTGGTATATATGTACATTGAGTTATATCGATGCTACCCGCATAGGGTTATGTGTATGGTATGTGTGCTCCGACTATTGAAGGATGTTGAGTCAAGAATTAATGCTCTTTGAGTCGACCTGATCAGGGAGGAAGAATTTCAGAGGATGATAAATGCTATGATTATAAGACCCAAATTTTATGAGGAGATCTGAAGAAAAGTCTGAACATATATGGATTTATTAGAGATTCGAGATAGAGTCATAAACTCAAGATTTCCAAAAGTGCGGACATGAAAAAATAAAAAAAATTAGGTAATGAAAGTGTGTACCCAACAATGAGAATTTGGAGGAAGGAATACTTGAGGACACCATAATGGTCCATTTTCAGTCCACCTCTGAAGCGATAGAATGATTCAAGATCCTAAGAAATTTTCATGGTAAGAAGACCTCAGAAGTGAAGTATCAAAACACACATTGTGAATATTTAAGTAAGGTAAGAGTAAATGTGATAAGCAGAGAATGCCGAAATTACTACAGCCATTCCAAAATGGAGTGGAAACGGGACTTCATGGATTTTGTCATTAGTTTATGTAGATCCATAAGAAAAGAATTGAGTTAATGTGGGTAATTGTGAACCGTCTCGCTGATACCGCAGGCTTTATCGTCGTATAGGGAAAATGAAATTTCAAACTCGTGGGGTAACCGCAACCACCATCTCAGAATGAGATTTTCTTTTCCTGTCTCACTTGGGAATAATTTGCAAGAAGCATCGGAAAGACGTTAAGTTAAACACTGTCTTCAGCCAAGGCAACTTGAGCATGTGCGTAGACTTCAAGGATCAATGGAAGAACGGTTAGCCATGGTTGAAGCAATCTACCACCAATTATTGAGCCACTAAACAAACATCACCAAGTGAAGCATGTATGGTCGAAAACGTGAATCTTGATTGTTAGAATAATCTTAGGAAAAGTGGCCGAGTGAGACCTCACCTAAATTAAGGAACTATGGACCAAGACTACATGGTACGTGAAACAATAAGATGCTCACAACTGACGGAAGATATGTGCAAATATCCCAAGAAGAAAGTTGAGTACTGTGAAAGGTAGAATAAGTAATTCGAAGTTATATTCTCCCAATAAAAGGTATGAAACGATTCGGACTATGAGAGCATCCAAGCAGGTTAATTGGCCCATGTGAATTATAAAAAAATGAGATGAGGTAACTTATGCGATTTCGTTATCAGTAGTGATAATTTGAGTTCACTATATGTATTCCATTCCCAGTAGCGAAACACAATCGAGATCCATCTCATAAGTAACATGCAACCCTCTGCTGCTAGATGAGGTATCGACGTGTGAAAAGAAACCACCTTGTATTTGGATTGCCAAGAGAAGTTTTGCCTAAGCAAATCATTTATTTGGTTAAGGGTTATGGGTTAAGTATGGCACATGAGACGTAACTCCGAAAAAGAGATCTCGCATTAAAAACCGCTATTCCATCTTTCCTTAGTACTGCTGAAAGTTTCGGGACGGAACTTCTTAAAGGGAGGAGCGTGTAACAACCCAAGTTAATTAAGAAGGTTTAAAATTAGAAATATGAATCATTAATCATAACCCATGTGATTAGTATGTTATTAGAGATTAATAGGAAGTGTGTGATAATGAATTTTGTATATGAAAATTTCTTTGTAAAATGAGTATTTTGTGTTGATATATTTGCGTGTGATTATAAGTGTGAGATTCATGAGCTAGCGAAATTTGTGTAATAGGGTCTTAAGCACCTTCATGTATTGGTATGTGTGATTTGGGATTAAGAATTATTTAGATAAATTATTAGAGATAAGAATGGAAATTTTTTAAGGCAAAGTGCTCATGTCCTTATGTTATAAGGTTAATATTAGAGGAATCTTTGAAAAATATAAGGGCTTAAGCTTAGGTAAAAAAGAGGAGCTAACCTTATTCAGGAAAGTCGTGTGCCACGTGGGGTCCTTAAGCCACTAATAGGATGTAAAATTTTTGTTATTAAGATAATGAAAGTAATGAAGGAATAACAGATTATGTACTTGTTGACTAGTTGTGGGTAAAGGACCTTAATGCCATTACTAAAGGATATAATTAGAGTAAATAGCCTATTCATTACCTTCCTTATATAATTTCCTTTATACCACATAAAAATAGCACAAAATCACAATTGTTTCCTCCTGCCCAAAAGTCACCTTTCTATTTCCTCTTGCTCACCATTTTTCACGGGTATGAGCAACTTACCTTTGCTTATTATTTCCTTCTATTTTATCTAGGAATTGGTTACATGCAAGTCTTGAGTAGTGTTCTAGACATTAAAATGCATAGTAGGAAAGCTTTATTTCGTGCATAAAGGCTAAGGGAATAGGAGAAGCAGGGTCATCTTCCTCACTAACAAAAACAATAAGTTCTATGAAACTTTTGGGTTAAGTAAACCACTTATCTTAAAGAGATTCTCACGAAATTTGGTGTGGATGTTAATGCATGTTTAAGGATGTTAAAGAGCCAAAGAAATCAGCTCTAAGATAAGGAATTAATCAAGTTATAAACTTTGGAGTTTAAGGTATACAAATTTACTCCATTTGGGAACTTAGGAATTTTCTATCTTTGTAAAATTCTTGGAGATAAATTATGAGCAACGAATTTGAGCCAAATTAGGATTATATTTCCTGTATGATGTGTTTTTAATCTATTTTCGTTGTTGCATGTTTGATATATTGAGTAAAGATATGATTTTTTTAGCATTTAAATGAGGTTTGTGTTAGTTAATCGGTTTTGTGAGAAAATTGTATGAGCTTGTGTGTAATTTTTGTGAAGCTTGATTTGGCATGAATAGGAAGTAGGCATTTTGGATTTTTGATGTTCCAAGTGTCATTTGATGAGCCAGAGATTTGCATAAGAATTTCTAAGTGATTTAAACACAAATTGTGATAAAAGAACACCTTGTTTTCCACAAAAATTATATTTTAAATCACAAAAATTATGCAGTTGAATATCGAAAGTCTTGAGTATTTAAATGTGGCGATACGTTTGTATTATTTTTCCAAGATATTTAATGAAATTCATGCTTACGAAATCATGATATAAATTCTTCGAAAATCACATGAAAATCAATTTTGTCATAGATACAATTTTATGAGTTCTAATTTTGATATATATATAGAATCATAAATGCAGTAGATAAGCTAGCAATAATAGTATGCTAGTGGAGACCAAAGGTACAAAACGGTTTAGCTGTTCCAAGGAATTCCGTAAAAACTCAAAACAAAGAATTTCATACTCCATTTTCAAATTTCTGAAATCCTTAGCTATAAATCGTATTTTAATTGATCTAATGCCAAACATGGCAGTCCCCTAAAATGGGTGTTTTGAGTTTATAATATGATATGTTGAGTCATGTAGTGTTTTGATGATTGCAAACAAATGATGATTATCTAACTAACATGTGTGTTTGAGATGTGCATATTACATTAACATAAAACAGGTCATGGAAGGTTGAATAAATCACATCATGAAAGATTTCCAACAAGTGAAGTTCCTAACAGAATTCCTATAAGGAACGCAAACAGAGCGGTTCCTAAGTACATCCTAAGAGGAACATTGAATATGAAGTTCTGGAGCAGTTTCTGAGCGGGAGCAGCAAAATGTCGTTTCAGAGTTGAAACAAGAAGTTCCTGAGCAGGAACTATGAGTGCGAAGTTTCTTAAAGGAACTAGCACATCGAAGTTCCAGAGGCGGTGGAGCTATCAACATGCGGTTCTTGAGTTGGAGCAGCATGGAGCATGAAGGCAGAAAATATGAGTTTATTTTCTAGGATTCATGTAAGTATGTGGAATCGTGAAAGGTAATAAAACAAGGTCAAAAGGAACTAGTAAGGTCAAAAGGAATTCGTGGAACTAATTAGAGTCAAAAGTATTTAAGAGTCAATAAGTCTGATGCATATTATTATCTCAATCAATAGGAATTTATATAGAGTTTGTTTCTTAATAAATCTCTACTTGGTTAATTATTTTGAGATAATATGTATTAGTTATTTTAGGATAAGATTTAGTTTTTGGAAAATAAAAAGCCTAGCTTTATAATACGTATAATGAGTTTTGTTAAAGAAATTGTCTGTCTGTTCCTCTCTAAGGAACAGACGTGCTGGTACTATTAATCTAAGTTAAAGGAACGAAGTAGCAGTTAAAGGCACTAGGCGTGTAAAATATTGTGCAACGGTTAAAAGGAACCTGTTGAGATTTTAAAGGCTAAATTTTAGGAAAATGATTTTATGTGGTTTAAATATGATTTTAGAGGAAAATCTTTTATGGAAAAGATTTTCTCTTTATTCCAAAATAAAATCATTTTTGGATTTAAAAGAAAATCCTTTAAAGATATGATTTGAATAAAAGATTTAATTTTGGATTTATTAATTAAAATAGTTTTTAATTAAAAACCGAATTTGAAATATTGTTGCATAAGTAAATGCTAGATTTTAGGAAGCAGTATTTGTTACACACGTTCAAGATAAACGTGGAGTTAGTGGTAGATCATGCAGCTTGTTCCTCAAGCTAAGGAACAACATGGGTTAATGCTTTAAACCACTAACTCATGATTAATCCCACGTTTATTCTAAATGACTGCTATAAATATACAAGTTCAATTAGGTTCCAAATTATTTGACTGGTGTCATTCCATAGTGTCTGACTTATGTCATTCCATAAAGTTTGGCTAAAGGAATAATGTTAGAAAAGAATTATATTTTCTATTCCTTGTTTGAAGTTAGTTCTAGTGAGTTCCAAGTTCCTACGAGTACCATGTTCCTTTACAGTTCTTCAATTTCTATATACTAGAGTTAAACTAAATTATAAAGTGTCTGTATTTGAGTTTGGGTTAAAGGGTGTGAGTGAACTCTTGTAATGCGGACTTGGTGAAGAGTTTGAGTGAATTATTGTATCAAGTTCGAGTTAGGAATTTGAGTAAGTTCTTGTTGTTTATGCGTAGACTTGGGCTGAAGTCTGTCTAGGGGTGAAGGGTTTGAGTAAACCTTTTGTGAAGAGTTGTGGGAACTATTGAGAGACTTTGAGCTAAGTCTAGAGTTCCTAGTGGAACTTATGAAAGTGTTAGAGTTCGTAGTGGAACTTGTGAGAGAGTTGGAGTTCCGAGTGGAACTTGGGCATGTAATAGGTTGTAACAGAGGAGGTTCCCCATTATAGTGAAGAGTTTAAATCCTGAGGAGGTCGTGGTTTTTCTTCTTGTATTGAGACAAGAAGTTTCCACCTAAAAATCTCTCTTGCACTTTATGTTCCTTATTGCTTATGTTTTAAATTCCACATTATTTGGGCAATAAAAGTTCCACACTACAATTCACCCCCTTCTTGTAGTGTTCCTTTCAAGTTAACATGATACATCTTTGATCTAAAATAAAAAAGATATTCGCCAAGAAGCGGAAAACCCTACTTAGCTCAGGAATTTTGTAGCCTTTGGATAAAGTCTCTCGCGTAAAGGTTTTATTGAGTTGCTCTTATTAGCTCCTCATAATCATAATACCTGTGGCCTAAGCCACTTATATGTTAATTAAGTTATCAAATGATTTGGTAAAAGAATCTGGATTCTAAAAACTTTAATTAGCAAAATATGTGATTTAGAGTTGTGTTTATTTTTTAAAAGAATTGGATTTTCTAGATGTCTTATTTAGTGGATTTGAGATTTAGGGATATGTATTTGAATTTGTTTTATGGGAAATATGTCACTCTCAAAAGCAACAATAACCATCTATATGACCTCCTGGAGAAGAGCTTAAAAAAGAAGATCAAGTTCAAATTCATGAAATAGAAGTTCAACTCAATAAATATGTGGAAGCGAGTTGCTATGCAATTAGTAGGAACAGGCAGTTTCATACTTCCAGTATTCGAGTTCCTTGCCTCTAACTAGAAGATAAGAAGTACTCCTGCGATTTATTTACAGTGACATCGACAAAGGAACTCTATACAGGTTAGTTGTTGAGAGGAACAACTAAACAAAGGTATTGACTTTGAGGAAACTTTTATTCATGTAGCCAGGTCATAAGATAATTGTATATTATGTTCTCTTGTTGCTTACATGGGATTTAGGTTGTTCCAAAAGGATTTTAAATGTGTTCAAAATATATATTTTTTTTTTAAATCTATGAGGAGCAACATCAAGTTTCATCTTGAAAAATGATTTCAAAATTCACAATAATTTTTTGTCTTCAAGAGGAATTGACTTAGTGGTTGTACTTAGTTATATGGATAATATTTTTGGTACAACTAACTATTTTATGCAACGGTTTTTGCTAACCTTATAAGCAAATGTGTACGCACGTGAGCATGATAAGGGAACACAACTACTCTCTTGGAAGATAATGATGCAAGGACAAAAACATGTCAGAGAACTTTTGAAGAATGATTAGTATGAGTCGAGTTGGAATGAAAGTTTCCATCAGATGTGAAGACATCAAAATGATGGAACTAGTAGTTCAGGAATTCAAAAGTAAGTCATCAAAATCATTCCAGTACTTGAAAGTTAATATGCATAGTGAAATATTATGTTGTTACTATTCACATTGTATCATGATTAATAAATTACATTGTTAAATTATTAATATGAATGCATAACTTTTATAAGTCTTGCTTTACATTATGTGAATATATGTTCTTTATAATTTCACCTATTCATGGACTGTTTAGAGGAACAAGACTTGATGAAGTATGACTTGAGTGTAAACATGTTCTTTTCCAAAAGTTTTGTCGAATTGGGCTCTTACACATATTAAAATTGAAGTGATTATATGCACACTTGCGTAAATATGTTACACTTAATTTTTGTGTCGTAAAGGCATACTCACTTGCCTAAGAGTGTTAGAGGTCTCATAATAGAACTATGGATGCTATCAAACATGAAAATCCTTAGTTGTCAAAGGTACAAAGAAAGAAACCTTGATGGAACAAGACAGGTAAATTCCCATAATATATTTCTTTAACTTTTAGAGGGAACAATCATATTCTTAGCTAACTATCATCAGTTCACACCACATTTCTTCAAATACCCTTTGATTGATTAATTCCTAATTCCATTCATATCCTGTCACTTTAAATCTCCTAATTTCCATGTGCTCTAATTTAAATTCATGATTTTTATGGTTCAACGATGCATAAAGAGTGATAAATGGTAAATACATTTTGAGGGGGAAGCTATGGAAGAAGTGAGAAGCAAGTACTTTGTGATTTATCAATCGGTCTTTTCACCAAATACCCCTGACAAAAAAATATATTCACCAAATACCCCCCACTTTTTTCAAAATTCACCAGATACTCCTGACCTTTAAAAAAATTCACCAGATACCCTTTTGTTGACGGACGTTAGTCTTCCGTTAGCGTTTATTTACAAGTTTGCCCTAAGTCAACCCAATTAGCCCTAAGTCATACTAATTAGCCCTAAATCAACCTAATTAGCCCTAAGTCAACCTAATTAACCCTAACTAACCCTAACCTACTCTCTCTCCACTAAACCTACCAGCCCCCACCCCCTCCCCAACAACCCCGCCCTACCCCCTCACCACCACCGCCCCAACAATCCTAGCCCCACCAGGCCCTCCTCTCCTCCCCCTCCCCCCCACTCCCACTAGCCCCTCGCGCCTCCCCCCCCCCCCCCCGCCCCCGTAACACCCCCCTAAAATTAATTGCAATTCGTTGTGCGTCTTGGCCCCTGTTTTCACGAAAATTAATTGCAACCCCCGAAATTTTTCAAGAGAAGCTCATGGCGGGTGGTGCAACTGATAGTGGCTGGTGGTGTCGCTGGTTGTTTGTGCGAAGAGAGAGAAGGGGAGAGATGGATATTGACGATGAGTGAGTGACGAGAAAGGGAGGGGGTTGCGGATTCGGGCCCGGCTGGTTTTGTGGGGTTGAGAGTGAGGGGGGCGTTGCGGGGCTGCGGGGGGGCGAGGGGGATGCGGGGGGTGGGGGGAGGGCGGCTACGGGGGTGGGGGGTGGGCTGCGTGGGTGGGGGTGGGGGTGGCTGCGTGGGGGGGGATGGGGGAGCCGAGGGGATGGGGGAGGGGGTGGTGGAGTAGGGGTTATGGGGGGCTGGTGGGGTTGGGGGTGGGTTAGGGAGAGAGAGATAGTTGGGTTGACTTAGGTTAATTGGGTTGACTTAGAATTTTTTACGGGTTTTAGGGTTAATTAGGGTTTTTTTATGGTTATTGACTAACGGAGTTAACCGTCGTTAGTCATTAAGGGCATTTGGGTAATTTTTTTAAAGGTCAGGGGTATCTGGTGAATTTTGAAAAAAGTGGGGGTATTTGGTGAATAAATTTATTTGTCAGGGGTATTTGGTGAAAAAACCGATTTATCAATTGATGCTCAAAAAGATATATTATTAGATAGAACTAATCATATAAGTTCCTAATGATGAAGGAATGATAAGGAACTCAGGGGGAATAAGGAAGAAATCGATATAAATGTGACATTCTAGGAAAAATGCAACAACTTGTAATGACACTCTTGTTTAAAAAAAGAACAATAAACAAGTGTGATCAAATCTATATTATTTCATAGTAGTCAATATTTGATATGGTTATGAAGATGCTTACTCATGAATTTGATGATTTGAGAAGAAGAACATAAGCGAAGAATGGAAGAACTTGATTATAAAGATGGATTCGTTCAAGTTTCTTCACTCAATGAGTTCCTCACGATTGGTTGGTTGGTTGAGTAAAAGTGAACTTGATAGATATATATCAAGGTGAATGTGTGTGGGGTTTGGCAGAGATTTCAAAAGTGTGAGGTGAAATGATCAACTCTAATAATTGTTGAGAACATCTTATATATTAAAAATCTAAACCATAGAGCACATAATATATCTCAAGGTCCCTCTACTCAAATTGTTCCATAAACTTCTTTAATATTTCTTTGAGCCGGAGATTACAATGTCCTATCTCTTGATCCATTCTTGACTTTCAAATCTGATTTTTGCTTGACTTTTATTTTCTTGTTCGTCAAGTTCCTTCCATGGTTTTTGAAGTTGGGTCTTTGGATTGTGAGTTGGAAATTCGTGTAGGACGTGCATCCTAAGTTTGAAAAATTGAGATTCTTGAGGCTTTTGGGACTAACAAGTGTTTAACCATTATGGTGGTAAGTGTAACATATAACAATATGTGTATATGATTTACGTACCTAAAACAAATGTGTGTAAGATGATCCTTTTCGATAATGACAAAAGGGGGACGAATATGTATGATGCTTATGGTCAAGTATAGTTAAGTCTAAATCCTTATATAATGAAAAGTTCTTTGTATGATGTGTTTATCTATGTTGATATTTCCTTCATATACATGCATGACTTGTTCATTAAGGGGGATAGATGTACATCGTTTATTGCTTAATTTGTGATAAACATCATTTGTTTGTCATCATCAAAAAGGGGAAAATTATTGAGTCATGTAGTGTTTTGATGATTGCAAACAAATGATGATTATCTAACTAACATGTGTGTTTGAGATGTGCATATTACATTAACATAAACAAGTCATGGAAGGTTGAATATATCACATCATGAAAGACTTCCAACAAGTGAAGTTCCTAACAGAGTTCCTATAAGGAACGCAAACAGAGCGGTTCCTAAGTACATCATAAGAGGAACATTGAATATGAAGTTTTGGAGCAGTTTCTGAGTGGGAGCAGTAAGATGACGTTTCAGAGTTGAAACAAGAAGTTCTTGAGCAGGAACTATGAGTGCGAAGTTTCTTAAAGGAACTAGCACATCGAAGTTCCAGAGGCGGTGGAGCTATCAACATGCGGTTCTTGAGTTGGAGTAGCATGGAGCATGGAGCATGAAGGCAGAAAATATGAGTTTATTTTCTAGGATTTATGTAAGTATGTGGAATCGTGAAAGGTAATAAAACAAGTTCAAAAGGAACTAGTAAGGTCAAAAGGAATTCGTGGAACTAATTAGAGTCAAAAGTATTTAAGAGTCAATAAGTCTGATGCATATTATTATCTCAATCTATAGGAATTTATTTAGAGTTTGTTTCTTAATAAATCTCTACTTGATTAATTATTTTTAGATAATATGCATTAGTTGTTTTAGGATAAGATTTAGTTTTTGGGAAATAAAAAACCTAGATTTATAATACGTATAATGAGTTTTGTTAAAGAAATTGTCTGTCTGTTCCTCTCTAAGGAACAGACGTGCTGGTACTATTAATCTAAGTTAAAGGAACGAAGTAGCAGTTAAAGGCACTAGGCGTGTAAAATATTATGCAGCGGTTAAAAGGAACCTGTTGAGATTTTAAAGGCTAAATTTTAGGAAAATGATTTTATGTGGTTTAAATCTGATTTTAGAGGAAAATCTTTTATGGAAAAGATTTTCTCTTTATTCCAAAATAAAATCATTTTCGGATTTAAAAGAAAATCCTTTAAAGATATTATTTGAATAAAATATTTAATTTTGGTTTTATTAATTAAAATAGTTTTTAATTAAAAACCGAATTTGAAATATTGTTGCATAAGTAAATGCTAGATTTTAGGAAGCAGTATTTGTTACACACGTTCAAGATAAACGTGGAGTTAGTGGTAGATCATGCAGCTTATTCCTCAAGCTAAGGAACAACATGGGTTAATGCTTTAACCACTAACTCATGATTAATCCCACGTTTATTCTAAATGAGTGCTATAAATATACAAGTTCAATTAGGTTCCAAATTGTATGACTGGTGTCATTCCATGGTGTATGACTTATGTCATTCCATAAGGTTTGGCTAAAGGAATAATGTTAGAAAAGAATTATATTTTCTATTCCTTGTTTTAAGTTAATTCCATTGAGTTCCAAGTTCCTACGAGTGCCATGTTCCTTTACACTTCTTCAATTTCTGTATACTTGAGTTAAACTAAATTATCAAGTGTCTGTATTTGAGCTTGGGTTAAAGGGTTTGAGTGAACTCTTGTAATGGGGACTTGGTGAAGAGTTTGAGTGAATTCTTGTATCAAGTCCGAGTTAGGAACTTAAGTAAGTTCTTGTTGTTTATGCGTAGACATGGGGTGAAGTCTATCCAGGGGTGAAGGGTTTGAGTAAACCTTTTGTGAAGAGTTATGGAAACTCTTGACAGATTTTGAGTTAAGTCTAGAGTTCCTACTGGAAATTATGAGAGAGTTAGAGTTCCTAGTGGAACTTGTGAGAGAGTTGGAGTTCCGAGTGGAACTTGGGCATGTAATAGGTTGTAACAGAGGAGGTTCCCTATTTTAGTGATGAAGAGTTTAAAACCTGAGGAGGTCATGGTTTTTCTTCTTGTATTGAGACAAGAAGTTTCCACGTAAAAATCTCTCTTGCACTTTAAGTTCGTTATTGCTTATGTTTTAAATTCCACATTATTTGGGCAATAAAAGTTCCACACTACAATTCACCCCCCTCTTGTAGTGTTCCTTTCAAGTTAAGATGATACATCTTTGATCTAAAATAAAAAAAATATTCGCCAAGAAGCGAAAAACCCTACTTAGCTAAGGAATTTTGTAGCTTTCGGATAAAGTCTCTGGCTTAAAGGTTTTATTGAGATGTTCTTATTAGCTCCTCATAACCATAATATCTGTGGAATAAGCCACTTATATGTTAATTAAGTTATCAAATGATTTGGTAAAAGAAACTGGATTCTAAAAGCTTTAATTAGCAAAATATGTGATTTAGAGTTGTGTTCATTTTTTGAAAAGAATTGGATTTTCTAGATGTCTTATTTAGTGGATTTGAGATTCAGGGATATGTATTTGAATTTGTTTTATGGGAAAGAGATTATGTGTGAACTATGTTGGGACATGCCCTAGCTTGCAAGCGATGAAAATTAGGGGTGCAAACCCCGAAATGTGTGGAGGTCAATACCTAGCATATGCCTTAATGAGAATTCTCTTCCCAAAATAACTCCTACAAGAAAGGGGTTTGTGAGATTGAGAAGACACGTGTTTAGTTAGTTTTCAGATTTTTGTGAGTTTGTGACAACATGTATAGAGCTATTTATTAGAATCTTATGCAATTGTGAAAATATGTTTTAAGTTAATTATTGAAGAAACTCTTTTCAATAAGTGTGTGTGTGTTAAGATAACTATAAAGGTATTTGTTTTTCCTCTGAAAGACATTCGTTTTTTTATCTTAACAATCACTATCGATTATCACTTTCAGCCACCATACTACTTTCTGGAATGAATTGCATACTAGCGTAAGCTGAACTTGTTCTTTGAATCTGTCCTGATAGGGGTAGACTCTTTAAGGAGTCCCGAGGTAGAAGTTCAAGCAACCTTAGGATTTGTGATGTGATTGCGCTATGGCAAAGACGGAAGCCTCGAGCATAATACTTGTTTTATGATTTCTAAATTGTGATTTATGATGTTTTGGTGTTGTAATAAGTTCCAACATCTTTGTTTAATTTTATTATATACTTTATTTGCTCCGACTCCAACAGGTAACAGCCTCCGCTACAATTAGTTCACGTGCTTCCGCTGATCAGGACTAAATATGATTAGCTCGGTTGTGTTTAGTAGCGGGCTGTTACAATGTTATCTTGGGTTAGGTAATTTTCAACGTAAAACCAAGTCGGGATAGTCACTTACCTCCAACCAAGACTCATAAAGAGTGTTAACCTCCTCAGAACTAAGGGTCAGGAGGGCCTCGTCAACAGCGTCGGTATAGATCTCCCGAACCGCGTGGCGCACTTGTGCCAACTTCTGGGTGCGGGAACTCTCGGTGAAAGGAACGCCAGCACCGATCTGATCAGCCTTCGTCCTTTTGGCCTAAGGCTCCTCCAACGCAACCATTTCACGAAGGGAATCATTCTCCCCTGACTTCCTCTTAGAGCCCGCAGAGACCCCCGAGGAAGCTTTCTCAGAGGCCTTGGAAATTGTCAGTTTCTCTAGGGCTAAAGCATGTTCAGTCTGCTCTTTCAGCTTTCGAGAACGGGCAGACACCTTCCTTGGCTTCCTGGCCACGGTATCCTGTCGGGGAACCCAAGTAAGCACTAGAGCAAACAAACATATCTAAGTATATAACATAGGTACTTACTGTCGGAGGGGGAGGAATAGTCATCGTCTCTCCCTCCAGCTCAGCTAGTAGCTTCAGGGCCAAAGTAGCGTTGTTGGTGAATCTCTCGGCCATCACGGGTTCCAAGCGATGTCGGGTAACAACTGCAAGAAGGAAAAGGTCAAAACACTTAGTGCAAAACAACAATCATAAAATGGAATTGTAGGCGGGATTACCCTTGTCACAGCTGCGGCTTATGCCCGTCGCCGCCACGAACATTTCGTTCCGTATCTCATGGCGAATAGGCAACCAGAATATGGGGATGAAGGAAAGGTCCCCAGTGAACGTCTTCGGCATCGTAGAGAAGTACACTCCAGCGATTGCCTCCTCCCAAGACATCTAGGGAACCGTTTGATTAAGACCAAAGCGGGGTCCCCCCTCTATAGGAAGTGTCGGTATCCCCCAATCACTGTTGGAATATATGTGAAGGAAGTTCCTCCTAAAGCCTTTTTGGTTAGAAGGGGGATCGCGGACCATGCCTGTCAGCAGGGCCTAGCATTAGGGTGAACATGTTCCGTTAAAGACGTAAACTCGGGGGAACCCCAAGGGAGTCGCATATGACCATATAGCCGTTTATTGTGAGCCAGTTGTTAGGTAAGACCTCGGTGAGAGTCAGGCCATACGCATTAAGGAGCTCTCTAATGAATGGATGCAAAGGAAACCGGAGGCCCATTTGTAGACTATGATGATAAACCAAGACGCATCCCACCGGGGCCGAAAGAACTGTGTCGGTATGCTTCGCGCGAACCAAGAAGAAAGGTCCTGGATCTAGAATTTGGTGGCAACATGCTTGGAGTTCCTCTCCATGTATTTCATAAACAAATTGTCAGGGCAGTAAGTATAGGGGCCACCCTCGGGGTCTAATGGGGGGTAATCTTGGCCAGAGGTGCTCGGGGCTTCATCAATCTCCTTGGACACCATCACTACACCATCAGAAATGTATCTGTCTTAGTAACTACTACTACATGGTGTATATGCGACCAACACATCCCAAGGACCCGGGATTACCCCCTCGTCCTCTTCTATTAGAGAATCCGAAGGGCTAGACAAGGGGACCGCCTCGGGAACAGCCAAAGGGTCCTGGCAGGGTACCCGAGTATTAACTAAAAAGCCATCCACTCCACGTAGTATCTCCTCAGAAAATATATACGGAGAGGAGGCAGGAGTACATGACTCCGACTCGAGATCCATCCTAGGAAGGTCGATCTATCCTTAAATCAATAAGGAAATACAATACTATTAAGAAAAGCGTACCTTCTCGGGATAACTTAGACTCGGGACTGGATCAAGTGCACAGGAGCTCGAACAGAGAACAGGAAGCAGAGAATTCTAGAGAGATGAAATCTTAGAGAGATGAATTCATAAGAGCACAAATGATTTGGGAGTACGGAAAATGAAGATTACTCCCCCCTATATAGACCATTCATCCTCTCTGTGTCACGACAACCTCTGCACTCCTTTCATGGGCCTTAGAATCCTCCCAACAAGGGGGCCTCATAGCCCAACCTCAGCTAAAAAGAGAGCAGGTCTATTACGAATTGGACCCAAAAACCAAGGCCCAATAACAAGTCAACGGTCCAAGGTCAACGATCAATAACTCGAAACACTTTGACTCAGACTCAGCTCAGCTCAAAAGATCGCCTTACTTGGGATCCTACCCACCTAATGGTATTAGCCAAAAATTAGCTAAGTATCTTCAATATGTCCCAACTTGGGAATAGAGGCGCCTTGTCGGCTCCCTGAGTTAAAGCATCACTCTCTCGGCATTGCCCTAGTAGGCTCAGCATATTTGGCTAAGTACACCTACACCCAACTCGGGATCATCATAGGTGCCTCATTGGCCCTCCGAGTTGGTGTGTAACCCTCTCGGCCTTGCCAGGGGGTTCAACACTTTTCCAATATTTGGCTAAGTACCTTAACACCCAACTCGGGGTTACTATAAGGGGTTCATTATCCCTCGAGTTGGTGCATGATCCTCTCGGCCTTGCAAAGGGGTTCAGCACTTGGCCAATATTTGGCTAAGTACCTCAACACCCAACTCGGGATTACTACAAGGGGCTGATTAGTCCCCGAGTTGTTACGTGACCCTCTCGGCCTTGCCAGGAGATCCAATATATAGCCATTTATTTAGCTAAGTACCTCAACACGCAACTCGGGATTACTACAAGGGGCTCATTAGCCCCCGAGTTGTTACGTGCTCGCCAGGAGATCCAGTATTTAGCCATTTATTTGGCTAAGTACCTCAACACCCGACTCGGGATTACTATAAGGGGCTCATTAGCCTCCGAGTTGGTGCATGACTTTCTCAACCTTGAGTTCAGCACCTAGCTAAAAATAGGCTAAGTACCATCAACTCGCCCAACTCGGGATGATAGGGGCCCCATTGGCTCCCGAGTTGATACAAGACCTCCTCGGCATCGCCAAGGGGCTTGGCGCATGACCTACTTTAGCTAAACGCTTAGGGTCATCACGTCCCCGACTCAGGATAATGTCAGGCGAACGATGTTACCCAGCTCGGGGTCGACAATTCCGTACCAAAGGACACAGATCTTCAACTCGGGGCTGGCCCCCTTGCCTAAAGTCGACACTGGGGACGGCAAGAGTTGTCCTTGCACCTTCCCCTCTCGGGATTAGTTGGGGTCAAGCCCCATAGCTTGGATATCGACTCGGGAGCATAGTGTCCTTCCCTTATCGGGATTGGTCGGGGATCAAGCCTCATGGACTTGGCACTCACTCGGGAAAACGGGGGCCCCTAATCATGGCCAGATAGCCCTCGGGAGAGCTAGGAGGACCTCCTTGGTAGCTCTTGGGGTCAATCCAGTAACCAACATCTAAGCGATATCCGAAAATTCCGCTGGACAACTGCCTTCGGGAAGAAGGATCGTTCCATAGCCCGTCATCCTGCGTGGGGCTAATTGTTTGGATCCATGCTTTAGTCAACTGGTCAAATAAAATCACATAAAGCCCACTTAAAGGATCAGTGCATTATGCTCCCAAGGAGCCCATCAACGTTTTAGGTTAAGAAGAGCTTTACCATAAAAGGGAGATAGCTCTCCTAAAAGATGGGATGTTCCCCTTTAGGGTTTCTTGCTTGGGAAATCCCCAACATTATAAAAGCAGCAAGCCCAATCAATGAGCAGGTATTCCATTCTCACCTAACCAAACCAGAGCATCTCTCTCTCCATTTACTCACTTTTCTCTCTACCTCAATCTCAACTGACTAGAGCGTCGAAGGGGCGTTCCCGAAAAAAACCCCGGGCCAGTTTGATTGTTTTGCAGGTCCTCCGGTGACAAGACTCGGGATTTCACTCAAACTCGGGATTTTAGACTGTCCAACCACACTTCACCTCTTTGACTAGTTTCTAGGCATGCAGAAACACTATTAAAACAAAACTAAGTGTTGGGGTAAAAGATAAAACAATTTTATGTTGGTTAATACATCATGTTGGACTAATGACATACCTATTGTTGCTATAACTAAGTTATGGACTTTTAATATTAACTAAATTATGTCATTTGTAAATATGAATGTTAAGTTTAAACAATTTATACTCCTTATTAATCTTAGAAACTTAACTCGACTCATGGATTAATATATTAAATGCTTCTAATAACCTTGGTTAATTATATAATTTGAGTATAAAGCTATAACTATAATAATATTGCTTCATTAATGCTCATATTCACTTATAATGTTTAATTACCTGCTTCGTTGGTATAATGTGACTAAATAATATTTATGGTAATGTTAATTATTTTAACAATAGACTTAGTTAATTAATAGTAACCGACTAATTGGTATTAATTCAGGTGTCACATAATAAACTAATAAAGTACTCTTATAACCAAATAAAATAGTTCTATATTAATATGAATTGTAATTATAATTATTCAATGATTCTAAAATGAAATTAAAGAAATTATTACACTTGTTGGTTGATTAAAGAGCCACCTTTATAAGTTAATAATGACTTAAATAATAGCGACTATAAATTATGAAATTTCTCATAACTTAAAGCAACAAGTATGACTATATAAGTAGGACAATGACAATCAAACGAACCTTATGACTACTAATAGGCTCTAACAATAACTAATTCAATATTTCTTAACATCACAATTCTTGGCTAGATATAAAAAGATAAGGGATATTACAAGCCTCCCCCGTCTATCAAAGTTGCTAAGCAGGATTCTGGGTAACGTCTAGTCGTCTACTGTTAACACCCACACTCCCCTTCCAACTATGTTTTATGATGCTCTATCCGGTGTTTATGCTATGTTATTTATGGTGTGTGCGATATGAAATGTTTGTCTATGTAAATGATGTTTATTAAATGATTTGATGCTATGAAGTATGACGACTTTGATGTTACGGAAATACGATTATGATTACGTTTATGATTAAGCTTACGTTTTATGATTATGATTACGATTATATAATGTAATCATGATACCTAAATAAAGAAACGAAACATGATAAAGTTAAGTAAAAGAGTCTTCTGTTATGTCGGGTCGTGCACGTACCTTCCCGTAGCAACGCCACCTTCTGATGGGGGACAACGTCCTAGGTGGCACCCGCATTATGGCATTATATGCCACCTTCTGATGGGGGACAACGTCCTCGGTGGCTCTGCCTTCTGTTACTATTGGCATTATATGCCACCTTCTGATGGGGGACAAATATCCTTGGTGGCTTTGCCTTTTGTTACAATAATCTATGGCATTAATGCTACCTTCTGATGGGGGACTTGTGTCCTCGGTGGCTTTGCCTTCCGCTGTACTCAATTAACTAATGAAAGTTTTCTGATAATGAATAAGTTGATAAAGGATGATAACGATGTATGACAATCTATACGATTAAGTTAAATGTTTATGAAATAGTTTGACTATATTCTCTTCTCCCTGTTTGCAACTAAAATGAATTGAAATGCTTTTACGATGTTAGGGTAGTATGTTACCAAGTCTCGCCTCATGACGTTTTTTTTCTGTTTTAGGTATGACAGGTTAGCTATGGACCGCTATTATAAAGGATTATGTTGAGGAGACTATGTTTGATTATGGGTTGTTTAGGATATTTTGTATGATGAGTAATCAAGTATTATTTTATGATGAGCATTTGTATATCTGAATTACAATTTTAGGCTAATATGTTATGTATGGGCCCGTAACCCAGAGGCTTAAGTACAGTTTTCGCTGCAAATTAAGGTATGTGGCGGGAGATCGACAGGGGAGGGGATGTGTGCAGGGGAGGGGAGGGGAGGTTGGAGGGGAGGGCGTTGTGGGGTGGGAAGATATGTGGCGGGGTTCAGCAGGGGAGGTGGCGAGGGTTCGGCACGGGAGGAGGAGGGAAGGTGGCGGGATTTCGGCACGGGAGGGGGAGGGAAGGTGGTAGGGGTTCGGCACGGGAGGGGAGGGGGGCAGGGGAGGGGAGAGGGGAGGTGGCGGGGGATCAGCGGGGGGGGGGGGGGAGGTGGCGGGGGATAAGGAGGAGGGGGAAGGGGAGGAAGGAGGGAGGAGAGAGAAAGTGGAGGTAGAATATATAATTACAGCAAAAAAAAGTAAAAATTTTAAAAAAAATTAACCTCTTAAACAGGTTACTGGTTAACTTGGACTACTATTGTAAAATACTCCCCAAAATTGGGACTGAACAATATTAAATTGAAGTTGAGACTGTTTTTGTCAGGGTGTCCATAGTTGGATTAAATTAACGGTTTTTTCACCAAATACCCCGGACAAATAAATTTATTCACCAAATACCCCCACTTTTTTCAAAATTCACCAAATACCCCTGACCTATGAAAAAATTCACCAGAGACCCCTCACTTTTAAAAAAAAATACCCAAAATGCCCTTTTGACTAACGGACGTTAGTGTTCCGTTAACTAATTAACTAATTAACCTAAAAAACCCTAATTAAACCTAATTAAACCTAACTTAGCCCTAAGTAAACCCTAAACACCCTAACTCTCTCTCTCCCTAACCCAACCCCAGCCCCCCAAACCCTAGACCCACCAGCCCACCACCCAACCCCGCCCTCCCCCTCCCCGACAAGCCCCACGCAGCCCCTTGCCCCTCCCCCCCCCCCAGCGGCCCCACGCAGACCCCCTTCCCAGCCAGCCCCCCTCCCCGCAGCTCCCCCTCCTCGTGCGGCCGCGCTTCCCCCTTCGTCACTAGATCCGCCGGAGTCCCCCTCCCACTCGCCGGCGCATCCCCCCTCCCTCACTTGATCTCGCACTAGATCCGCCATTAGCGTTTAAGAAATCCGAGTCATCGACCGAGTTCGAAGGGTGGGGGGCTTGGGATTCACGATTTTGCGGTGGGGGGGGGGGAGGGGGAGCTGCGCTGCCGCACGGGTGAGGGGAGGGAGGGGAGAGCGCGCGGCCGTACAAGGGAGGGGGCTTCGTGGGAGGGGGAGGGGACGCACGTCGGATGGGGAGGGGAGGGGGGAGTGATTTTCCGACGGGGAGGGGGAAGGGGAGGCGCGTCGAAGAGGGAGGGGAGGGGGAGGGGGAGGGGGAGGGGTAGGGGGAGTGATTTTCCGGCGGGGAGGGGAAGGGAGGCGCGAGCTTCGAAGGGGGACGGGGAGGGGGTGGTGGGGGGCCGGGGTTGTTGGGGGGGGGTGGGGTGAGGGTGGGTGGGGGGCCGGTGGGCTTTTAGGGTTTTTAGAGTTAGGGTTTTAAGGGTTTAATTAAGGTTTTTTAAGGGTTTTTAGGGTTTTTTAGGGTTAATGACTAACTATGTTAACCGCCGTTAGTCATTTGGGCATCTGGTGAATTATTTTAAAGGTCAGGGGTATTTGGTGAATTTTGAAAAAAGTGAAGGTATTTGGAAAATAATTTTATCAGGGGTATTTGGTGAAAAAACCGTTAAATTAATTTTTCGTTAAAAAAAACAGAGGTAGATATGATTAGCGATTGCATATATGAAAGAGTTGTAGTCTAGTCACTCCCTCTCAAACAATTACATGGTGTCATCTCACCTGCGATATGACATTTGTATGAAAATGTTCGTGTCACATTAAGGTGTATTAATAATGCGAATTTTACGCAAGCCTCTTATAATTGAGTGATCTATCAAAACACAACCACATATTACGTACGAATTTTCAACTTAGACATTAATCAACTGTATGGAAGAAGAATCGTCTTGAAAAATAATGAACAATTTTCACTATGGTAATTCGTATGAGCTAATTAGCCACCAAAAGAGGCAGCCTCGGTTGAAGCCGCTGATTTACTAGAAACATTTCACATTGCATACATTGTAAGAATACACTTTCAGCAATAGCAAGCCACACTACTGTGTTTTGCTAATAGCCAGTATAATCCACTTGTGGAAGCTTAAAACAACCAACACAACATATGTTACGAAGTTAATTAAGGATTCTTGGCATAGTCATCATTCTTGTACCAAAGCTTAGATTGTTTTCTCATATATGAATCTGTGGTTCACTTGTTGATACGCTCCTATGAAACTCATACTACCTTCATCAGATGGTTGCATCATAAGACAGAAATACTCCTGGCCTTCGGCTGCTTGATCTTTCTATACTGCGAAACCCTTGCTGTGCAACCTCTAGATCACTGTCCTCGAGCATAAAAACAATGTTGGGAAGATTGATGTATCCCTCGAGTTTTCTTATGTAGTAGTAAAGTTGTTGAGGCCTTTCAGGGTCTTCTGGCATCCTCCTGTTCCCATTGGTTGAAAATAGGCAAAATTGGCCTTAACGCTACACATTATGGCGCGGGTGCACCCAACGCCACCAACGTAACTTTGACTGGTAGCCAAAACACCACAAACTATTGGTCTTGGTGCAGCGAAAAGAAAATTATTATGGATTCCACACTGCCGGCAAGAAAAGTGAGTTTTGGCGTCATTTATAACACTAGCTGCACCCAAGTCAACATTTTGCGGGATTCTGATTACTATTCAAATTTGATGGCACCGTGGGCACCTGAGCCATAGTTTGTGGTATTGAGAACAATTTTGCCTTTTTTCAGCCAATGGGAACTACAGGAGGATGCCACAAGACCCTAAAAGGCCTTAGCAGCGTTGCTACTACATGAGAGAACCTGAGGGATACATCAATCTTCCCAACATTGTTTTTATGCTCGAAGACAGTGATCTAGAGGTTGCACCGCAACAGGGTTTCGCGGTGGAGAAAGATCAAGCAGCCGAAGGCCAGGAGTATTTGTCTTATGGTGCAACCATCTGATGAATGTAGTATGAGTATCATAGGAGCGTATCAACAAGTGAATCACAGATTCATCTATGATAGTAAACAGTCTAAGCTTTGGAGGATGGGGGATCAACTTGTGGGAAACAATGGTTGCCCTTTTCCTTGCATTCTTCACACTGGAGCCAGGTGAGTGAAGAAGCAGTGTCAATCGCCAGCTAGTATGATCTAAACAAGGGATCCTTGTTTTCTAGTGTGCCTATTCCAATTTGAGCCAAGTACAGGAGATCGTCGTAAATACCAAAACCCATGACAGGTAGGCGTAGTATTTTAGACTCCTCCCCATATGGCGAGGTTTAGTTTAATAAGCTTTTGGCTGCAAATGTCAGGCTGAGGCTGAGAATTTGTTGAGCACGACCTCGAGATTGACTAACTAGTCTTTCAATCTTCTTGAACAGAGTCAGGTTTCCTAGGTACATTGGTGATCTTGGGGAACTCGGTGTAATCAGCTAAATTTTTAGGCCATCAGCTTCAAAAGGTTTGAAGATGATGCAAGACAATAGCAGCAGAGTGAAGTAACGGAAGAAAATAGTCACTAGTATTGAGATGCCCTTAGTAATTTTCTCTTGCTTTGTTTGAGTTTCTGATTTGCCACAAAGGATATGCCAATTTATAATACTGGCTATATGCCAAAATACACCTGAACCATTATATCTTGGGGTTATTTGGTTATGACGTGACTAATTATTAACGGAAGAAACTACTACCCGGTTCCAATCTATTAGGCATGGTTCCTGGTAGATTTTCAATTTATTTGTCGCATAACTTGTTTAGTAATCTTTTTCTATGTAGTTGCTTGGATAAGTTGTATATAGATATTTTATCTTACAATTTGTGTTACCACTTGTGTGCCTTAATTCTTGGATAACTAAACTGCGTTTTGAAATTTTAATATTTTGATTTAGTTAGTCCCTACACCTACCTATTCACTTTATTCTCTCAAATTTTCGCTTTCCTATAAAGTATAAACTCAAGATAAAAAAAATGTTTGTGGCAAATAAATTGGGACCAATAAGCTGTTCAAATGGGGTTGTTTTTTATTCCAAAATTCAACATACGTGTAGGAAGAATTTTGTTATTATTGCGCATTTGCGCTTGATAAACTGCATTATAGTGGTTTCTTTTTTTTGAAGCGCATTCTAGTATTTTCTGTTTTAAATGGGTGTGCACTGTGCAGCAAGCCAGCAAGTGTACAGGGGTTTGGTTTTTAACTATTGTTAAGATGATAACTTAGTGGAAGGAGGAGCTGCATGTTAAACAGAAGCAACTTGCAACATTTTTGGCTTGGATTTTCCGTAAAAGGAACGACTTTAGTCTTTTGCAAAAAATATTTCTTTGATGCAATTATTCTCAAATGGGCCTGTGCAATTAGGGGCATTGGAAATTTGGAATACCTGCAAGAGCGCCATCGGGGTGCGCAGCTATGTAGGTGCACTAAAAGAGCATGTATGTGAAGCCATATATAATAGCTTCCCTTGTACTAAATGTAATCATTACATTTCTCGGCCTTTTGGCTAGGGCCAAGTGTAAATGTGTAATATTTGTTCTTATCAGTTTAATACTATTTGATATGCATGCCAATTTTTCATAAAACTATTTTCGTTTTTCTTGAAAAAAACTACCCACACAATGTAAATGCGAGTTGTATCAAGTTTAATAGGTTCCATGTCAAATTAGGTCGGATGTGGGGTAAGTTTGGGTCAATACATATCCGGTCAGATTGCATGTCATGGTCATGTTCATGTCGGGTATAGGTTCGGTTCAAATATGTAATTGTCAGATCAATTCGGTTTCGAGTTAAGTATGGATCCGAGTGCCAGTCATAAATAAACAATACCCATTACATGTGGGATCAAAGTGATCCCTTTAGTTTGTCTACTCTAGTTGTTTAGGGCTCATTCAGCATTACTGTCAGTTTTCACATTTTGGTTTTATGAATATAAAAGTCATATAATATAAGGAGTATATAAACTTAAAATTAGTCATACTTATACTAAATATGTCAATTTGGAAAACTGACAACATAAAACTGGAAACTATGGTTTCTGGTTTCCATATTTTTGTTTTTGGTTTTCACAATCTGAAAACTGGAAACAAAAAACGATAACAAATGAGCCCTTAGGGCCTGTTTGGCATCACTATCAGGCTCCAGTTTTTTGTATTATGAGTGTAAAAGCATATGATATAAGGGGTATAATAAACTTAATAAAAGACTATGACGAACAAGTCCTTAATAAATAGTTTTGATTATAAACCTCAAAGCATATCAAGAGCTTTTAAGGTATTACAAATCGAGTTTGTACTCGGTTGTTAAGACGTATAAGAGGATCTGTTAAGCAAACTATGCAGCTGTTGTAGCTTAAATAATCAAAGGCTTACCAGGAGACACATGGATCAATAAGGAGCATCCACGTGTCCCATCAAAAAGAGGTGAAAAGGGTGGTCCAAACTTTGGGTTTTTTAATGATTAAAGAATGAAAGCTCACTTTTGGCCTGAAGGAATATTCAGGGCCCAACTCCCAAAAAACGGCTGCACATGATTGACTGATGCTCAGCTCCCAATCATTATATGCCACGTGTCACGATCTGATTGCCTAGCCAATCAAGTGCCCTTATTTTGGGGTAACCTCAAAAGACAGCATTCAGATCCCAAACACTATAAATACTCTCCTTGAAATAAGGAAAAAGGTAACTTTTTGAACATTGTGCCCTTACTCTGTAAAAATACTCTCACTTTCTCTATCTATCTCTCCTTTCCCTTCTTCACTCCTGATACCTGACTTAAACTTCGGAGGGGAGCCACCACCCAAACCTCCCGGGTTGGTTCCTTTTTCTGCAGGTTTGGGAACGGAGCTTAGGTTCGAATTACCAGATTGGACATCGTTGCACAAGTCTCCATTGAAGAACATCTTGAGGGATAATAGTTTACTTGCCAGTCAAGGACACTAAACAGTAGCCTTGTCTACAAGTACAAATTTGATGTTCCCTAAGAAAGTTTATGAAGAATTACGAGTTCATATGTCAATGCAATCGTACTTGAATTCTTCCAATAAAATGGATTTACTTGTTACCATTGTGGCACTAGGCTTTTCATGCTGATTTTTGTTTTGAAATTTGAATCTGGTGGGGAGCAGTGGATTCTTTATTTTATTTTATTAGGAAAGATAATTGGTCCGAAGACCAACTCCTGCTAGGCTACTATCCTGCAGGACACACCAGCTCAGAGGCTGGGTACAATGCTAAACAGCCCATAAGTAAATACCCCAACATATTGTTGGGATGAGGATTTGAACCCCGGACAATGCCCTTGAATTCGGGGTGGTACTCCACTGAGCTACCACCTCTCCCACATGAATTCTTAATTTTATGTTCAGCAAGGTTCCTGGACCGCCGAGCCAAAAAAAAAAAGTATTGTTTCCTTGATAATAAAACTAAGGTATTTAGTTATTCCAATAACAAATCTAATATGTGATCGATTTGACCGTACACCTATTTTTATTTACCAAAATAAAATCAAAACCTATTTTTATTTATCAAAACATCGAAAAATTACTATTTTTTACCAAATTATGACCCCGATTATGTTACGTATAAACATAACTAGGTCAAAGTGCTGTCAAAAAACAATGTCAAGCCTTAATCTCAATAGATTACAATCAGCTGCAGAACCAAGATTTATCTTATCAAGTGGTCATCCACAAAAAATCATCTTCTTAAATCAATCAATTTTTATATAGATAATAGGTTGTGTAGAACCGAACATTAACACTAGTAATCTATAGTGTGTCCATAAAAAGTTTCAGGTAAAGGAAGGTTTTTCAATGGCTACACTAAAATTATGGCCACTATAATTGAGCCTTTTATTGTTATAAATTCATATTGTCCATTGATTTAATTCACCTTGCAAAATACCAAAAAATTGAAAAAGATGGCCTTTCATAGGAAAGAAAAAAAAAGGTGAACAAATGTGGAACGATTTCCTTCTATTCATAGCTCTTCGGCAAGTCTGCACCTTCCTCTTCATTTTCTTATTTATTTTTTTCTTCCCCTTGAAGCCTTGGGAGCTAGATTGAATGGATAACAGTAACAGTTATGAAACAAAATTTCGCCCATTCAACAAATTGAACCCTAATTCTCTAATTGCCTCATCTATCACTATTGATATATTAATTTACATTTAATTCAATTATAATGACCAGCTTATTGAATATGATCAAATAAATGGTTTAGATTACACAAGTAAAATTTAATTAATATTTGAATCTAAAATCTAAAATTGTATCAATTGTAAAATTGTCCTCAATCATATACTGTATTTCAAATTATGTCATCGTTGCGAAGTGGTAAAAATCTAATTAACATTTACATGTGGGTTATACACATACGCGCCACCATTTGATGAATTCAAAAGTCACAAAGAATATAGGGTCCAAGTTTTAAAAAGAATTACAGAGATATTTAACAAATCAAAACCTCTTAGAAACTACTTAAAAGAAAAAAAAATCACAAGCAAACTCCTGGTATTACCTGGAGAAATAAACGATGATGATGTTGACATAATCTTCAGGACAACACTTCAAACCTGTACCATTGCTTGCAGCATCTGAAGGAAGTTCCGAAATCTGATATCTGATCTGACATCTCACTCCTGAATTTGCTTAATGATCTATCGGATTGGGGATAGCCATGCATTATGAGAATTGAGAACCAACTTGATTGTTCACTTGGAGTTAGCTCAAGATTTCTGATTATGCAGCTATTGGGTCCTGTAATTGATAATAGTTTAAATTCAAACTCAAAATAACTATGAGGTCATAGAGCAAAGGGATATTCTGACATATGAACATCCATATTTGATAATTTGACAGTTACGGAAGTACCAAGTAAAAGCAAACTTGATTATAAATTGAGAAAAGGAAGTAGTCTAAAGAACGCACCTTTGCAGTAAGATTTGACACAGCAGTGTGGAACTTCTGTCTAGTTTTCGATCCAGCAACATGACCGGCCTTTGCAACTTTGCTAAAAGCACCATTAAACCATGCTGCTCCGGCAGTAACATACCTGTACAGAGCCAATACAAACTTTTACCAAACCAATTATTGGATATCATTAAATTATTGTCACATTACACTCCGTATTAGATAACCTTGTTTTTACACTAGAAAATTGGGAACCCAACAGCTAACAACATTAACTGTATAGTAAGAACATTATGTTGTGGAGTAGTAATGACTAATGAATAGATGTTTCCTGACAAAAAGAGTGAGATGGGTTTTTTTTTTTTTTTTTGGGGGGGGGTGACAGAGGTTTCACTATGCCCTATATTAATTAGTTCTTTGAAGAGAATGTTTTCCAGTGGAAATTTTGTTATACAGATTTGGACCTCCCTGACCCAGGCTTACAGGAAGATTAAATCTGGATGTCATTGTTGCATCTGAAACTGAGGCAGCACTCTCAAAGAAACATTTTACTACAAGATACTATGCCTACCCTGCAATATTTCTAGCCAATTAGCCAGAGAATATGAGAGACTCCAACCAAAGTATATCCCCCAATGGTTCTCTCCCTAACCCACCACCAACTCCCCCGGGCAATCAACTGATGAGAGTCATTTCGTTATAAAGGAATCACAATGAAAGGAATTAGGGTCTGATACCGGCTTGACTTGACAGCTGATCCTGTATCATTTAATTTCCTCTCTGCTGCAAACAGGGCTGCCATTGTTTTATCTGAGACCTGAAGTCTTTGGTCCACAGACTTTACTTTCTCATTAACAACTGAAATCCCAACTGTGAGCTTCTCAGTGATTCCAACTCTTTTGTCGAAGGAACTGACCTTCGCAGATGCATTAGCTGTCAAACGATGCTTCTCATCAAATGCTTTAGCCTTGTTCAGAGCATCTTGTCGGATGGCAGAACCTTTAGCTAACATATTGGAAACAACTTCTTGAGCTTTATTTACATATGCTTTGCCACCAGATCCAGCCTGTTACCATAGCAAATTCACGTTAAGCCCATACAACAGTATAGAGAAAGTAATCAGCATATATCATTAATAAACATTAAGGGCATGCTGTTTGGTCAAAATGTTTGCTACACTTAGCCATGAAACACATTATTACACACGGTCCTATGATAATCTGTGTTACTCATACTTGAATGCTCATGTCTGTTGCCATAGCATATTCACTTTTATCCCATAGCCCCACACAACAGTATAGAGAAAGTAATCAGCATATATCAATAATAAACATTAAGGGTGTGGTCTTTGGTCATGATGTTTGCTACATTAGCTGTGAAACGCATTATTATGCGCAGTCCTATGGTAATCTTTGGAACTCCTACTTGGATGCTCATGTCTGACATGGGCACATAACCAACTGTCAAACTCGGGGTATTTTATGATTATTTCCATCTTTTTGGTCCAAAATATAAAGTTTCAAGTGTCCACACCCATATATCAAGGATCTGACGCGAGTGAGTCTGGATAGAAGAGTGACAATCATAAATTCATAATGGCCAAGAGAAAGAAAGAAAATGAATCGACAAGTCCAAAATCTTCATTTCAAATTGCAGCAAGATCATACTAGGTTCTAATTGAAGGAATCAAGTACTCATGAGTTCAAGCCACATAAAAGTAAGTGCAAAAGGAGAAATGTTCGGAGGTTGGTGTTTTGTATGTCAGATCCAGTCAAAGCGATTTTGCAATATACATCAAACAAAGCCAAGGACCAAGAAGTGAGGATCCGGTGATGTGCACATTGACACTGACATCTACAGTCTTGGTTACTAGTCAATCAGAAGATTCAAATTTCTCCATACCCGTTTATTTGAGGGTCCTTTACTTACCTCAACATTCGTGGAAGTATCTTCAGCCTGAGCTGTGCTCACCGCATTTTCCACTATTCTTACTTCCTGAAAGTTTAACAGTCGATCATGAAGAAATAAGAATGAAGATAAATTCATGAGAGTTGCACAGGTTCAGAATAAGATAAGTGACATTACCGTCTCAGATTTTACAACATAATTTTCAGCAAGAGATATAGTCACAATGCGGTCGACTAAAGTTGCTCCCTGCACAGGCAGAAAAAATAAGACAAGCATAGTTATGAGGAACATAAATGTTCAAGCATAAACATGGCAAGATCATTAGTATGGAATGTGTCTATAAGGAAGTACATGCATTTGACTTCGTTTAACTTGTGGTTACAATCTGATGCCAAATATTAGAAAGTGTGACAATTAGAAACTGAAGCTCAAACAGCATTGATCAAGTAGCTTTATGGTTTTGTTTGGACTTAGTGGTTAAGTTTTACTTCCATATATCTCTCTCTATGTATACAAGAAACTTTTATCAGGGAGCATAAAGAGGGCCACCTACGCATGCTATGTTATATAAATGAGTACGAAAGTAAATCTGTACGAAATTATTATTGGAGAATATTTGAAGGGAAAATTCTTATTCTTCAGAAAATAATCAATTAAGCAATGAAAAAAAAAAATAGTATAATATATGGAGAAGTATTGTATATAATATCAGTACAAAATATAGCAAAAGATTTATACATGATCTTAATTTCATGTATCGAATTACTACCTCCATTTCTATTTAATCTACATATTTTGATTTTCACCATTATGTAATGAATTGGGTCTGCTCAATTCACACAAGCTAGCAGCAACAACATTAATGGAAGGAAGGTAAGAAATTAGTGCAGCAAGAAGAGAGAGAGAGAGATAGTTTGATTAACAAAACTGAAGAATTACAAGATAAACATGGCATTCGAGAGGCCAAGGCTCTCCTACTAACTTGACTTCACTCAACAATTTTCTGGATAAAAACTCTCTCTCTCTAGACCCATTCTTTATATAGACAAGGATCACTAACAGAATGATTCACCCCTCTGACACCTTTTTGCCACCTCACTAATTATCCTCTATAATTCTGTTACTCTCCACATTCTCACCCCATTTCTTCTTTTTTCCACGTCTTGCGTATGTCATAGTTATTGGAGGTCTTGCTCTCCCATGAGATGTTGCATTACCCCGGGCCCAAAGACTCACCTTGTCCTCAAGGTGAAAGTGAGGAAAACGAAGTTGGATTGAATGGAACCCTTCTTCTAAGTTTCTTTAACGTTAGAGTCCAGAATTCCATACTTAGCAAAGAGATGAGTTTCTATGACACTCACAATGATTAGATCAAGGAGACAATAAAGAATAGACCTCATAATAATAATTGGAAAACAAAAGAAAAGGGAAATGTTTGGGCGACACCAAAGCTAGCAGCCCTCTTGAAAGAGATAGAGAGAAGATGCCATCGGAAGTTTGAACTCTTGCTTTCATAGTACTTTCTCTCTATCACACTCCTTACGGTTGCCTACAGAAACAGCTATCCTGTTATTCTTCAAGATTTACTAGCATAATGCATTGAGCTGAATTTCGATTAGCCCATTCAAGCTAGGAAAGTGTTTGGTTTCTCCGGAAATATATTCCCAGAAAAGCAATTTTTCCATCTTCCTTTATTTTGTTGGTAAAGGGTGGAAAAGAGTTTTCCAAATGGCGGAAAATAAAAGAAGGAATCCCACACTTTCCTCGCTATTCTTCACCTCCCTGATTCCTCATCCCTTTCTCCATTCCATCCTTCTCCTTTCATTCCCATCCTTCTGTTTCCCTCTCACTTACCCCAAAAAGTAGGATTTGTAACGAGTTTCAACGAAATATCGTTTTTCATTGAAAATGTTCTCCATCCAACCATACGTGCCCAGAAGTTAAGCGTTAGAATCACCAATAATTCAAGGCCAAAATCCTCTCAGCTATAACACTTAAGTCAATAAAATTAAATGTATACTTAAATATTATCCTATAACCTCATTACAATTAAAGAAAGCATGCTGAAAATCAATGAAGTACAAATACGTTAACTAAAATGCATAACAGGAAAGAAGTATACCGATAACAGCAAGGCGATTTCAAGAGCTTTATGTTCTCTAAATGTAACAAATGCAGACCTTAAATTACTTGATTCACTGCACCCACAAATTAAAAAGAAATACCCAATAATTATGTTTGAATTTACAAGTAAAAAAAATAAAATCACAGCTTTAGAAATAGTAGTGTGAAAGAACAAACCGGCGGATCTCAATGTGCTCAATATCACCAGAAAACGAGAAAAAATCATGAATTTCTCTCTCAGTAGCTAGATCTGATAAGTTGCCAACTTGAACTGTTTTAGTCTGATAATAGCAAAAGAAGAAAAAAAAAAGGAAACCACAGATTAGAATGTACACAATTTTGAGAAATAATACTTGACATGAAATAAAATTTGTTTCTGAGTTGATTGGAGTTTGAATATACCTGCATTATTGGGAAACAAAAGGGTTTGTTGCCTGCCACAGAGTATTCTTTCTCTGCTCTTTACTTATCCAGCAAAAAAACGTCTCTTTCTCTTTTTCTCTCTCTCTCTTGGTGGGTAGAAGAGAGAGAAAGTACACAGTGGAGTTGGGCGTCGTTGCTTTTCAAGTTTTAAAAGTAGCAGACAACTCAGATACGAAGAATTTTGATTACTTCCCCAAATTTGACTACAATTCTCTATACTTTATAGGAATTAGGAAGAGATTGGATTGGACTGTTGGAATGTTGGAGCCAGCCAGGAGTTGCCACTTGCCTGGCTGCCCCAAATGCAAATGACTGAAATGTCCTTAAAAATATGGATTTACAAAAAAAAGAGAGAGAGAAAAATTTCAAAGTTTCATTAAAAATATATGTTTTTAAAACCACGATAAGGACACGTTATAACTCTAGGCCCAATGTACTCTTAGCTCATTTTCAAGGTCGGTCTGATGGAAGACGAAAAGTTAAGGTGAGCGCTAGAAGAATTTATTATGCAATTAATTCAATATGAAGGTAGTTAATTAATATAAAAAATTCTTTTTTTTTTCAAATTTGGCGCTACAAAAGCAGTTCAAGGAATAAACTGGAAGTAGAAGATCACGACCACTCTCAACTCTATAAATAAGGATGTTTTTATCATAAGAGACATCAACAACTCAATAGGATAATTGCTCTTTATCTCTTTCAATCTTCTATCCTTAAGTTTGGCCATGTAATTCTAGTTTATTCTAGCATAGCATAGTGTAATCATCGAAGAGTTTGCAAAGTTGATGGAGGTATGCTTCTTTGCAAGTTTATACAATTATCATGTTAGATTTTGCTATGTTGTTCATTATTAGTTTTTGTGCGTTTCTGAGTGTGATACGTTAAAGTTCATTATTTGCGTACTTATTCTTCTCATTTAACAATTGTTGGTAATTATTAAAACTTAAGATTACTTGTATATTAGTTAGAAAATCTTATCACACAGAATAACAACTATAAAGGACATATCCTTTAGGCATTTTATCCCCCCAATAAGAGACGGGTTATCATCAGCTTGTTTGCATCAACAAGATATTGGCGACCATAGTGGAAGGACACTATGTAAAGTCAAACTCTAATCAATTTACGTAATTGTCAATTTTCTCAAAGTCAAAACTATGCCCAATACACACTCCCAAAAGCAAAAGAAATAAACTACCGAGGAGGAAAGAACAACAATAGTTCCACACTCTTCTCATATATATTGTACCATACCAACCATGTGCACAAGAACAAGTTCCTCTAATCCACTTGCATTTAGACTCCTTACAAGTTACAACCTAAGGATGGTTTTAGAACATTTCTAGTGCCACAAGAATGTTGATCAATCAAATGCATTCAATATTTGTGGATACCTTAAAACTCTCTTGGTTGAGGCTAAAGAAGATCAAAGACAACAAATTGATTCCTAGTATAGAGTCCTTGCTCAAGAATATAATAGAGTCTTCACTATTGTTATGCGTGGTATATGATTCAGGGGTGCGAAAATTCTATGTCTAAGTAAGTGGAAAATCTAGATATTTATGACACTTTAATTGCAACAACTGTAGCACTGTCAGAAAGTCTAACAATTGAAGTAGTTTATCGTTTTAATTGAGAATAGTCCATCTTGGAATGTTTTAGGGTATGGTTGTTTATTAGTTTGGGCCTAAAATAGTGTCGGGCTTTGGGATTTTGAATTTATTGGGTATTATGGGATCGAATTAGAATTTTTGAGTTTGGATATTAGTAGTATCAAGCGTTGAGTTGAATTACTTGGCCCAAATTGAGTATCTTTTTAAATCTTGTGATTGGCGTTAATTAGTACTCACTCTATATTCTTTTATTATGCCACTTAAAATCTTGATTATATTTTCAATTAGAGAGGATTTTCTAATTTTTTCTCAATATATAAGAAAAAATATAGTTTTGTAGAGTTTTGTTTGATTCGTTTCAAGGAGTACATGCATAAAATTTTCAATCCATAAAATTATTATTATTCACTCCATAAAATTTTTACTAACATGTAATGAAAGATATTTAATACTATAGAAGAATTGCAATGACAAACATGCATAGGAAAATCTTTTTGACGTGACATAGAAAAAACCAAAAAACTTATAAAGTTACTTAATATATAGTAAGCCTCGGACAAACGTGAAATGAATCAAGACTTACTATCGGGCTTGCATTTGGACCATTATTGATACACACGACTTCATTAACCCCTTATTATCTATAAATAAGGTGGAAAATATTATTTTATCTTGAAATATTTAGATTTACCATAATAGTCATAAATGGGATTCGTTTTGCCTAAAGATTGGTTAAAGGGCATTCAAGTTTGTTTGAAAAATGATTTGATTTCTTAATATATATTTAGAACTAGTTTTTAACCCGTGCAAAAATGCACGGGAGGCCATACTTTTATCTCATATTATATATTATTTTTTAGACGAAAAGAGACATGTTATTAATGACAACAACATTTTTGTTTAATGAGAGTATGAAAATGAAACTGCAAATGAAATTGAATACACAACACATTATTAAAGGAACAAACAGTTACACTTTATCTTTATTGAAACATAAAAAATATTTTACAATTCTATACACAATTCAAACATTTTGAAAAACTTCCTTATAGACCACATTGGTTGTAACGGATGAGTTACCACGATCTTTATCACAGATCAAGATTTTCAAACCCTTTTTGCTTGTAACTCTTGAAATAGCCACATACAATTGTCCGTGGCTGAACACTGACCGGGGGAGATATAAGCCAACATGCACTAAGGATTGTCCTTGGCTTTTATTGATTGTCATTGCAAAACAAACAACCAATGGGAATTGTCTTCTTTGAAATTTTATGGGGAACTTTATTGCATCTGATGGGGTAAGTGTCATCCGCGGAATAAAAACTTTACACCAACATTACTACCAGATACAACGACTGCCTCAATAATTCGATTGCCAAGGTGCTTAACGACTAACCTAGTACCATTGCAAAGCCCAGAAGTCTGATCAATATTCCGTAGTAGCATCACTGGTGCCCCTACCTTCAAGGTTATATTATGATTTGGCAAACCCCCGCACTTGATTGCATTCAAAAATTCAGTAGAGTACATCTCGTGTATTCCGAAATTCCCTTCCTCCATTGAAATTGCATCTGAACTCAAGTACGTTCTTTCTTCACCTGGTAAGCGTGACAAAACACGATTATTAACCATGTCAGCAATTTCATTAGTTGGAGCAAGAATAACTCTTTCTTGAAAATAACTTGCTTCCCAGATGTTGTCTTCTAGATCAGGATATGTGCTATCGACTATTGCAGAAATAGGGTCATCTCCTCCGTATATCAATGTTTCATGAGGAATTTCTACATGGGCTTCACCATCATTCGGTTCACCAACTTTGCCATCTCCGATGTTCATAATCCACTCAGAGAACTCTTTAATTTCTTCCAGATTTGACTTACCGGATCCTGTTCTGAGACGCATGTTTTGCGTCAATCTAAGCACACGACAAAAGTCCTATAAATAAGAACTATTGATTGCTGAGAAGACAATATCTTGCCTGCTACCTTTGGGAACAACAGGCAATATTTGTCTTAAGTCACCAGCGAACACAACCACCTTACCACCAAATGGGATATGACGATTTGTTGGATTTATTGATTGCATAACATCCTTTAAGCTTCTATCAAGAGCTTCAAAGCAATATTTATGCATCATGGGAGCTTCATCCCAAATGATAAGCTTTGTCTTCATAAGTAGTCCAGTCAAGTCCGATCCAGGCTTAATGCCATGACATGTTAAGTTCTCATCGACATTTAGCGGTAGGCCATATCTAGAATGCGCAGTTCTTCCACGTGGAAGCAACAAAGAGGCGATTCCACTTGATGCAACTGGCAAAACAATTTCCCCTTTACGCCTTAATGCTGCACATAATAATCTCCACATGTATGTCTTTCCCGTTCCTCCATAACCATATACAAAGAATACACCTCCTTTACCGCGCAATACAGCAGACATGATTTCATTATAAATTTCACGCTGCTCATCAATCAGTCCAACATAAAGATCTTGAAACTCCTTTTGTAATTGCTCTTGGTCATACGAAAGCTCATCCATAATGAGCTTATTTTGATCATCTGATACAATCAAGTCATTTGGAAATGGCATTCCCGTAAATTTACGAAGGGTGCTACCATTACTTTGTAAACTTAGCTTCGATGTCAGCCAAAGCAAAGTTTTTCAACTGTTCATCACTTAGACGTAATGCTACAAAACGAACACAACGTGTGATAGGAAAAAATTAAAGTTATATCTGTAGGATAATTTAATATACACATTTATTACATAAAGTGATATAAAAGTAAATATACCTCCGTCTTAGAGAAGTCTGCATTGTCTATGTAGAATATCGTCGGAAAGAAGGTGCCAAGTTTTTCCCCAAATAGTCTCAGGTTTTGTCAAAATAGCATGACAACAATAGCATGCAGAAAAGATTGCGGAGATACTGTCCAGATTCTCTAAAACCAGCTTCTATTATAGCATCAATATACTCCTTGTCATCATCTAACAAACCTCTAGCATAACATGCTTCTTTGAATGTTGCATATTGTACTCCATCAACAACGCGTATGTCTTCATAACACGTTGCACCTTTCACAAAATTTAACAATGTCCGCAAATAGAATTTTTCACCTGCTCCTGGGGACACATGATAAATTCTTCCGATGCAAAATCCCTTTTTTCGAGGTGTCCATTCACGTGGACCTTGTTGCCATACAAATTTTGTAGGGAATTCAACATAGCTTAGTTCTCTTGCTTCAGCATATCTTTTGTTGCACTCCATCCATGATAAAAATTTTGTCCTCTCAATATTAGGTCTCTCGAGCACGGATTCTAAATCAGCATCATCAGTGTAAAGCACGGTCTGCTCGTCCTGCAAGTGAAAACTCAACCTTTCGACAGCTGGGGGTTCTATAGTGAATAGTGAAACCAAAAATCCTCCACATGGCTTCACATGGGGATATGTATCGACAATCATAATACATTTTGATTTCATCTATTTCCTTTGGATCTTCAAAGTTTTGACGGTTTTGGTACGCTGTTGCCGTGACTCTATCATACCCCTTATTGATATACTTAAACAAATATTTGATCGATCTAGATTGGTTGCACCATTCTACATTAATATGGGCACGATACTTACACAACAACTCTGGATTATGAGGAACGACAAATCTATTGTCGAGCGTGATGCCATTCTTTTCGACGGTTGCACCACTATCTCTTCTCCTGTAAACAGGATATCCATCTTCATCAACAGTTGTTCTCTCATTGAACTTTTTTTGGGAAATTTTTTGTGCACTTCTTGTCCGTGGTACATGGCGCATCATGGTTCAAAGCACCACATGGACCATGGATCATGAACTCTGTGACAACATCGTACAACTCTGGATTTTTATCTTTGTTTGGCAGCTCAGCACAAATAATTTTGTCTATTGCCTCGCCATTAGGAAACTTGTCATCACGATGTAAGAACAAAAGTATGTGTGCATGTGGCAATCCACGCTTTTGAAATTCAACGGTGTACACAACTGTAAGATTGAAATTTAGATAAATGTTAAGACAACATGTTATAGGATATTTTTGAAGCGTAAGTTTCAAGTTTCATAAATACATATTCATACAAAACACTTGCAATAATATTACATTCATATGTACATATTTTTACTTGAACCTCAACAATTTGATTACCTGCTCGTACTCGACCGAAGATGTTTTTATCCTTTAAATCTTTGACCAGTTGATCAAGTTTCATCTTAAACACTCGACATATAATATCCGGTCTATCTTCAGGTCATAAGCCCCTCTTCGATACAAACCGTGTGATCTCGGGCCACTTTGGGTTACATATGAAGGTTATAAACAGATCTGGGTAGCCATACCACCTACAAATAGCCATCGCATCTTGGTAATTCTCCCTCATGTAACTATGTCCTCCAGTGAATGAGGCTGGTATAACAACACGACTACCGGTAGATGCACCTTCTGTATCTACTCGTTCAGTTACTCCCCTTAGGTTCTTTACATTATCAGCTCTAAAACTTTGTTGGTTATACTTTACAAACGACAATCGTTCAGCTTCCATCATCGTATATCCATCGATGCAAAATTGCTGGCATAGTCGCCGCGAAAGTAGTATGGTGGGGGCCTCATTTTTACGATCTTGCATCCGATATGCAAACCACTCCCTCATAGTAAGTCTGTCTCTTTTTTTTGAATTGCCAGTAGGGGGACTTTTATCTCTATGGAAAACATCTGCCCGATATCCATCCTCGCCATATGGGAAGAGAAGGGGATACTGCAAAGGTAGATAAGAAGGATGAAGTTCAGAGATTTGCTTTAATTTTCCATTTTGTGTTTCGATAATAATATCTCTTTTATCTGCAGTATCAATCTCTCCAACTATTAACGCAGCAACCTCAAATGTTGTTGGTAAATTGTATGTCCTACCATCAGTATCCCTCCTTCCAATTAGCTGTAACCGAACATTTTGACACGAATCACTAATAAAGCGATCTCTGGCCATCCTATAATTCTTTACAAGAGGATTGTGTTCATCTATCATATCTTGTAATTGCGCAATTAGATGATCTTCAAAATTTTCGGAATTTCTAGAACTGGCATAAACATTGAAAAAATAGTTACATTATTTTAAGGCAAATATTTTCATATTTTTTTTAATTAGTAAAGCAAGGTAGTATATTTTATAAAAGGTAATGTGTGATTTACCTATAAGCAGCCTTTCTATTAGCAATCTCATGTTCTGTGTCATATATGTAAAGCTGAGAAAACTTTGGACGCGAGCCTTCATTCGGCAACAAACTACCAATTAAATGATGATTTTGACCACCTATTTTAAAGTTATATGGTCCACGTCCTTGAGTGGATGGTGCTTGTATCTTCCCTCCCATCGATGTGAAAGAATGCATCATATTATATGGTCGGATGTTCTCGATGAAGTTCCTACTTCTTGGATGTTTTCCTTCAAGCAAGTCAATGAGGAGTTGTGGAGGGCGACGTAGTAAAGGTAGCACAACTTTGCCTTGCATACAGCAAAGTGAGAACTTGGGCTTGTCAGTTTTGATATGTTTTTTTGCCCTTTCCTCGAATCACATCATTGCGCCACAATATTCACATTCCCATACTGGATCTCCAATATCCCAATAATCTATATTAAAAGATTCAAATTTAAGTATAATATAATTTCAATGTACTTATAACTTGCCAACTAACTTTCAACTAATTGTAAACTTTGTTTCTCAATACCTGAAACATTGTTATCATGGCTAGCAGTATTGCCAATATTCTCATGATCATCCACCTCTATCTCAAGGGAACGATCTACTATGTTTGACGTGTTTATCTCGGTTGTACTTGCTGTACATATTACATGTAAAAAAAAAAGTGGATAAATGAATAATCCAAAATAACAATGGCGACAAACATAATATTTAATTAGTTATACATAAAAGATTCACAACAAAGATTTTCAATTTGATTATTAAAAAACGTAAGAAAATGTGTACCTAGATCTAACTGTTGTCTAACTTGATTGAGAACTTTTTTACTCTGAGCGAAAGTTTTGTTATATCTGCACTTCGTTCTGGATTCTTCTAAACGTAGTAGGTTTCGGTTTCCAACTTCATTAACTCAAAGTAAATAACACGATGTGTAGCTAATAATATTATTTTGCACAATAAATAGTTTCATATGTACATATATACACATATAATGTTAAACATACCAAGATTACGCTTTTGATTCAATATAAGCCTTCTTTTTTGTCGTGCTGACTTTGAATCGAAATTAACATCTAAACGTAATAAATAATAATTGTTAAAATAATAATAGTTCAAGTGTGGAATAAATTGCATATGTAGAGTATGGTTGTAACACATACATATATTTTCGTTGTTAACAACAGAGGGTGACAACTATCCACTTTCGTAGGTAGGAGTGACCTCATTTTCTAAAGATGTTATATAACAATTTGTTGTTAGAAATATCAATAAATAAATTATTACTTCATTTGGTGGATATCAAATAACAAAAAGAAAGCACGTACTCACGTTCCCGTTCGATGTCATTAATAGTACAATGACCATTTACCATGATTCCAGATGTAGCTGATAGTTGTACATGATTTGGAACATCTACACAAATAGTAAGAAATCGTTTTAATGAAGTATCCAACTTAATGGTAATTGATAAAATAATGTTCATCAAACTTCATTATGCTACATAATTTATTGTTCAACCTTTTGCTATACGCTTCTCGGCTATTATTGCCCTTCGCTTTTGTCGATTGACCTTAGTAGAATGGCAATCACGTTCATTAATGCTCATATCTGAAAATATATATAGTCCATTAAATCTATGTATATTTTGTATATGGAATGACCCATAACATTCAATTTAAATATACTGAACGTTTGTAATGTTGCTAAGCGGTGTTATGTCGATGTTACGCTGGTTGGATGATGGTTGATCAATAATTAGTGGAGTATAACTGTAACTCGGGCCTTAAGAAAGAAATATTATTAGTTTCAAAAAATTACATATATATTTGGAGTTTTTTGCGGGGATATACCTGGTTAATAGGGCATTTTGTGGGGATATACCTCACTAAATTCTTTTTGTGAGGATATACCAACCTAAATTTAACTTTTGTTACAAGGTACCAAAAACACTATTTTTGGCGAGAAACTCAAATTTCCGGTCTTTGACTTGTTAGGAACTCGTGAGTGAGCCACAACTGTTGTGTTTTATCCCCTCAACCACGCGCATACTATTGAAATGTATTTTTTTAACAATTTTTTTAAGCGCCCTTAATAACCAACCCCATCCCTTAACATTTCCCTCTCTTTAAACCTTGAAAAAGAACGCTCTTAAATTCAGGAAGAAAGGGCAGGCAAAAATCATCAATTGTAAGATATGATGTCTTATTTTAGCTTTAATCTCAATTCAATTTACTTCTTGTGTTCTTCAATTATACTATGTGGTTTGAATCTGTGCTATAGGGTATAAATTAGGGTTAAGTTACCAAGTCAAAGGCTGGAAATTTGACTTTCTAGCCGGAAATAGGGTTTCTGGTACCTGTTAACAAAACTTAATTTTAGGTTGGTATATTCCCACAAAAAAAATTTAGTGAGGTATATCCCCACAAAATGCCCTATTACTCTGGTATTTCCCCGCAAAAAACTCATATATTTGATAACAAATGACAATATATATACAATAAAAGTAACATATCCAATATTTTAACAATGCTGGGTATCAGTACTTATAACTTCGAATTCCTTAAAATGATCTATTTGTAAATGAATTAGTTATGACATATTTAATATGAGATTTTAAGGTATTAGGTTAATTTGATGAAAAGAGAAATTTATGTGTTTTCGTAATTTTTCGAGGTTAACTGTCCAAAAAGAAATAAGAAAATTAGAATAATACTAAAAGCAGGTCATTTGATTAGTAACTGATAGTGATAGTATGCGAAATTACATTGGTTGTTATAAGAAATACAACTGAATGGAGTTCCATTATCTTTCATATTTTCGGAAGAACATGTACCCCTGTGATGTTTGTGTTTCAGTATACACCTTCTTTTTTGTCTTGCAATATGTGCATCGCTATTACGAATAGAGGTTGCACAACTAAGAACTGTTTAAGAAGGTAGATCAAATTAGACAACATACAATAGTGTCTTATAGCTTAATTCATAAAAATATAGTTATTATATTAATTGGCATGAAATATTAATTGTCATACCGTTAGATATATTAGATAAAGGTTGAGTTTGCTCCTTCAGTACATAGTTACTTGTTGATGTCAAATTTGCACCTGATACGGATTTTTTGACGTGAAAAACATCTAGATTATTACAAACAGAAATGAAATTAAGCTATAAATCATCATATAAAGGTAAATTATTCAATATTTTAATAATAAAACTGTGAAAGAGTGGGTATGAAAAATAGTATCTTAACACAATTTTATTAATCTGGACTTAAAAGTCGTAGATAAAGCAATAGAAAATCGGTGTTGTTTGAATTAGATAACCTTTTCGATATCTACTATGGTTTAACTTTATTATAATAACGTATCTTAGGAGACTATATCACCTCAACCAATTACATAAAACCTCCGACAAAATGAATTTAAGTGCTACTCAACTCACAGTAAACGAAAGGTAAAAAAAAAATTAATGACCAATTCGTCTTCTCAACCAATTCGCACATTCCTTACCATATTTAAGCATACATATAAAGAACTTAATATCGGCTAAAAAAAAAAAAAACTTGACAGCAATGGTAGTTGAAAATAGTGACTTTGGTTACCTTTATTACATCCTTTTTATCTAATGTTGACATACGAATCATCACTCAATTAACCAATCACCTTCATGTGGAGTTGATCTCATTTGCACCTTATGTGAGCTTTTTTTTTTGTTCCCCACTAATATCTCTCCTTACAACCCATCAGTAATTCTCTCCCTTTACAACCCATAACTAATTCTTTCTACTGCTCAAAAAAGTTATATCAAATGACCTCAAATCATTTCATCATACACACAAATATCTAATATCCAAATTGTGCTATCTATTCACAAAACAATGAAGTTTCGTTGTTTTCTAAACATGGATGATATCTACCTTTCTAAACACAAATAAATCTTTCTAGAAATGTTTCACATAAATGTTTCATTGGTGATGAAGTTTCGTTGTTTTCTAAACAATGAAGGCATGCAATTCAAGTTTCAAAGGGTGAAGCAAATAGCAATTATCTAAAAAAAAATAAAAAAATAGAAAGCAAACAAAAGTTGCATCAATGGCAAAAAAACTGAAGATCTATTCATCACCAAGAGGTTAAAACAGCATGCATGTTGGTTATGGTGGAGGATTGTTCACTTAATGGCAATGCAAGGGAAAATGGAGGGTAATATCATCTCTGTAATTGAGGAGATCGAATATATGTTCCAAGTTATGCCCAAAGCAGTAAGTTTTATCTTTCATTTTCTTATTGACATTAATGTTTAAGTTGTATTGAAGATAATAAACATAATGCATGTATAATTCACATATTAGGTAATCAACTCTCACTTTTTCATGATTAATTTGAATATTATAATTTATTCATATAAAAATCAAGTTTATAAAATAACAGCCACAGATTTTTTGGTTATGAATTTGCATGTAACAAAATTTGATTTTTTAAATAGTAACCAATAATTATCGTCTTACAATCTTCAAGAACCAGTTCATAATTTTTCGGATTTGTTGATGTTGATTTTTTTTTTTTTTTGCCGATGAGATTGGGTAACTCAAATTGTTAGTCTTAATAGATTAGTTTAGTTATTTTTTTGGTTGGTTGATGATGTATTTTTCACTAATTTTTTCGGCCAACTATTATTTTATTGATCATTGCAAAATAGTGTCTGAGTTTATGCATTTTACCAATGGATGATTTAAATATTGCGTAATAATTGGCGGACAAAAACCATATAAGTATATAAAATGTCTTACCTTTCTCATTGTGTCTGTTTCTAGCACGTTTTGTAGCCATTGCTTCCTTCCTTTTAGCACGATTCAACTTTGTTGTCTCTTCATCCATTATCTTATTGATTTAGTTTTTCTTAGTTATTTAGATATTGACCCCCTTACCAAGAACTTAATGGAAGGAATCACTGAGCATCTCGACTAATGACTAATGAGTTTTATAGTGATGCATTTGTGGTAACGCACTAATTATAAGGAGTATTTATGTTTTAAGTTACCTATTTACATTTAAATATTTTAGGTAAGAATATTCATCACCAAAAACTATCCCTAGATTATATCCTTAATTGTAGTAATCTTGGTTATACTCACCATGATTATTATTAAAAAGATATTATTATGATTGGAATAGTATACTCATATCATATTACATATCTTTACATTAATTAAATTAAAAATTTATAACGGCAAGTATTATACAGCCATATGATCAGTTCTTACATAAGACCTAACAATTAATTTTTTTTTTTTTGAGGGGAGACCTAACAATTAATTGTTTATATAGTTTTGCTTTAAATACCCAAGTAATTTGTAAGACCTACCAAGCAATTTGTGAAAATAAGTGACCTTAGTATTTACTTGTGATAGTCTTATGTTACATTGGAAAAATAAAAGAATATAACTATTATAATATGACTTACATTAATCAGTAACATAATTGTAAGATACGCCTTAGCTTCCACATCTATTTAAAGCTAAGGTTTTTATACCAAACTAATATACTTTTTTTTTGAAAGGCCTATCATAAGATAATTATTCATTGTCATATATGAAAGCTTAGTGAGAAAAAGGGTCAATAATATGTTCCAATAACAACTTTCCCTGATATGTGATCTTAGAGAATAATTAATTTATAATAATTGCAGAAAAGGAGGAGTCCGTTTTATGTTAATATTCAAATTCATTGAAGATTTTGTGATCTTATTATATGGTTTCAATCTAATGGTTAAAAGCCAAGAAAACATTAGTGGATTTGAGGTTGGGCCTCAACTGAATAATAATATATTAAAATTTTATAGATAAGGTTAGATCTTATTGGATTACTAATGAATTATATTTTGCCCAGGTCTGTTATTTCATACAAATTGAAGCATAATTTGGGCCTTAAATTTTATATATAAGGTTGGGCCATAGCGAAAAAGTTATTATTTTTTATTTATTTATAATTTTGTTAAAGATAAAAGGTCCAAAAAATTGATAGAGAAAAATTGATAACGTAGTTGCCAATTCAAGTGGCCAATTCAAGATGATATGTGATGGTGTTATCGTTTTTTATCACATACAAAATGTAGGAGAACCATTTAAGCGAAGTACAAATATAGGAATACATAAGATCAATAAATCCATATAACGTTGCCTATTTTAAGATCAAAAAATTCATATAACACTGAAAAGTTGAATCTTAAATAATTAGAAACTCAAAAATTTATAATCCAATGCATAAACTCCATTCTAAATAACTTTAAAAAAACAATCGAACATAGTTTTGAAATTTATTCAAGATAGACAAAAACTCCAACACTACGATTATCACTTCTTTTCTTCCTTAACAATCATGGGCTTCTTGTTTGTTGATAATTGAGCATCCAAAGGGGAGCTATATATGCATTTATCACTATCACCATTAGTTTCTAAGATGCACTTTTGAGGTGTAACAAAAGTTGCCGAATCTTGTTGGTTGCTCATATTATGGTCCTATAATAAATAAAGACATCAATTTTGGTTAGTTAAATAACACATAGATTACATTCATATTATTTTTCTTGAAAAGCACTATTAGATAGGTCAATTGTTACCTTATCCACTTCAATTTCCTTGACACTCTCATTTTCTTTTTGTGCTTCTTTGGCTTCCTCATACTGGACATTATAACAACAAAAAAAGTATGGCAGAATCAGGTACTCCAACTATCTCATAGAAATATGTAATTAAATTATTGGTTAAAAATATAATTTTGAATGACAATGTACCGCCATTTTCATGTAGAGTCCCATCCATTTGTCTATAGTCGTTTGATCGTCGGTTGTAAAGTCCTTTGACTGACCAACCTTATTAGGATGAGGAATCTCCACTTTAAAGAGTAATCTTTTGCCAAGTAATTTTGTGAATTCTTCAGGAAACCCATCCTTGTCACCTTTCTGTTGAGGCTTATGAATTAGAATATATAATTATTCTAATATTACTTAATTAATAATCATTAACTATTTTTCGTTAAGCGTATAATATTATTATGTACATACCTTCACTTGGATTTCTAACAAATTGGAAGCAGATTTATCCAACAACTTGTGCACCTCTTTTTCGAATAGAACAAACGTTGTATCATCTGTTTTGTCAGAAACTATTATCTTCAATCTGAACCTGTAATTTATATAGATATGTTAGATTTACTTTTATATTTTTTTTTTGTAAATGACAATAACTATTTATATACATACATATACATGTGCATAACATTTTTTTTTACCTAGGCACAATTGTCTTCAAAACTTTCTCGCACTTTTTGCAAGTTATCTTATCACCATCTCGTTTGACTGCCTTGTAACAAATCTTGCATGACTCATAGCACCAATTGAAATTCGTATCAATGTCTTCAATTGTAGCAAGGCACACACCTAAGCCAGACTTTTAAAAAAAGATTATAGTTAAATTATTTATACTAAGTGTATTGGTTAAAAGTAGTATAACAAAATATATTATTTTAATTATCATGTTGTTTTACCTGTTCACTCCGCACCAAATCACTAATGTCTGTTACGATATCCTCTTTTAGAAACTCATTAGTCTCAGTTGATATCTCACTTGGTCGTGGATAAATTGTTCTTGCTCCAATTGCATTTTTCCTAAAAAGAAATTAGTAAACATAACATGTATAAAAGTATAATCAAAATCTATAATAATTCTTAAAGAACGCATGGTTATTGTTTATAATGATTGAATAATATTAGTCATACAAATATTAAAATAGAATGATAAACCAAAGATGACCGTTTTTTGCCTTTAAGTCTGATAGGTTTATTAGAGTATAATAGTAATGCATTAGATGTTCTAGGTAAAAAATGAATAAGTTTATTATATTTGGTCAATATATGTAGAAGGCTGAACTAATTGTTTATTTTTTAATTAGGTAGTTATACTGGATATGTAAACCTAAAGCTTATAGTTGGTCAAATGTGTAGAGAGCTGGCTCATTGGCAAAGTAACATATTTATTACCCAAATATAAAACACTATAAAGTAGTGGGTCGTAAAACGTGAGTTAATATTTGGGCCATTGATCAAAACGCACCAATAGGGTAGCCATTATTGAAAACATAATAAGACCTTTCAAACATATTTCAATTATTTTACGCCTTAATGCTGCTGAATAAAGGGAATTATTTTCAACGTGATAAAAAATTCACATTTATGCATCTAATGTTTTAATCAAATCATATATCTTTAGGCTAATATAAGGATTTAACTAAACAACCATATAAAAATTTGTTTCATTGTTAAATACATTAGGATGTAAACAGTAGATGTTGCACTTGGAAATATGACTAAAAGTTTAACTAATTTAAAAAGCAATACATACTTATTGTTGAACTCAATAATTGCCGGGATTTCGGAGTTGATGAATAATCGAGTTGCATGGCGAGAAGTTGCGATCCGAAACTCACCTTATTATGCAAAGTAAATTAGGAGTATTTAAATTTTTTGCACGAAGTAAATTTAATAAAATTACGAAAGTATAAGGTGAAAATATAAAATGATGCAATTAAAATTACCATGATACATAATACTGTTTCCTTGTTGTCCAACGACAACAATACTTTTGTCATCCTTCCTAGTCTTGAGGTATGTAGTGAATTGATCAGCATATTTACCCCACAAAACACATGTAAGAGACTTATTCATGTGAATATGACATTCAAAGTAAATAATATGAAAAAATTAAAAAGATTAGTCTATTAACTTAATAAGTTAATTTTCGTAAAACAACTATACATAGTTTTTGGACTTACTCTAAATCTATAAGATCGATGGTCATCAATTTTGAAGAAGGTTTCTCTTGGATATAACTATAGCCACTAACTTCTCCAATAAAATCTAAATAGAAGAACAATAGTAAGTAAGTACATAATCTGTAAAAAGTAAATAACACAATAACATATTAATTACAAAATATAATTCATGTAGATTTAAAATACCTATTAAAAAAACATTGGAATCTTTCTCCGATAGTATGTCATCAAATGTGACAAACTCCAGTCCATATGAATCAATTTGTAAATCCTCACACTCATCAATATGGGACGAATAAATTAGATCAATTCTATAAGAATGTCTAGTACCTCGATCTACACCATCATTGTCTCTAACAGAAAAATTAGAGACCTCCAAGTATTTTCCTTCCTTCAGCCTCGATGAAAAGGTAGACAAAAGTGATTTCTTACATGTAAGTTGAATTTTGTGTCCCTACACATTTGAGAAGCATATATTAGTGCGTTTAAATTATGAAATTCACACGATTTATAAATATAAAAACAATTTTATGTGTTTGTTGATTACCTCCTTATCCATCAAAATAGCATCTATCTGACCAACGACATTATTTTCTATCTCATGTTTGGCATCCTTTTTTTTGAACGTGGGCTTCTCCCAAACACGAATCGCCCTTACTTTTATTGAACACCGCTTTGATGCCATAGAAAGGTCACAAATTTTCACAATTTCTGAACCCATTGTACTACAATGAATATTGTTTGTATTTGTTAGTAGCAATAAAAAGTATAATATCAATGCACACTTCTTGTTTAAGCTAAGATAGAGAATATATATATGTGAATAACTTAAGGTTCAAACACTATGGCTAGTCATAGTTTGTTCTAAAAAGGTATATCAGCGTTTAACTTTGCTTGATTCTAGGAATCGGATTTCAATCAATCAATATCAATTGTTTGTAATTGATATGATTCAAGATTAACATTCAAGCAACACATCAGCGTATGTAATGCAATATATGTAGAAGGCTAATTGATACGTTGGTCTTCCTATTAAGGAATATTGTTCAATCATTATAACTACCTATGATACGTTGGTCAATATATGTAGAAGGCTGAAATCAAGGAATATTGTGGCTAATTTATTTACAGCGTTCGTAATGCAATATATGTAGAAGGCTAATTATACGTTGGTCTTCCTATTAAGGAATATTGTTCAATCATTATAACTACCTATATACGTTGGTCTTCCTATTAAGGAATATTGTTCAATCATTATAACTACCTATGATACGTTGGTCGATATATGTAGAAGGCTGAAATCAAGGAATAGGATGGCTAATTAATTTACAAAAATTGCAGAAAAGGAGGAGTCCATTTTATGTTAAGATTCAAATTCATTAAAGATTTTGTGATCTTATTATATGGTTTTAATCTAATGGTTAAAAGCCAAGAAAACATTAGTGGATTTGAGGTTGGGCCTCAACTGAATAATAATATATTAAAATTTTATAGATAAGGTTAGACCTTATTGGATTACTATTGAATTATATTTTGCCCGGGTCTGTTATTTCATATAAATTGAAGCATAAGTTGGGCCTTAAATTTTATAATATAAGGTTTTGCCATAGCGAAAAAGTTATTTTTTTATTTATTTTGTTAAAGATAAAAGGTCCAAAACATTGATAGAGAAAAATTGATAACGTAGTTGCCAATTCAAGTGGCCAATTCAAGATGATATGTGATGGTGTTATCTTATTTTATCACATACAAAATGTATGAGAACCATGAGTTTTTTTAAAGGCCTATCATATAAAGACAGGGTCAATAATCGAGAGTTTATTCATTGCCATATATGAAAGCTTAGGCCCTGTTCTTTTGAACTTATTTTGGCTGAACTGAACTGAACTTATTTTATTTTTGCTGAACTGAACTTATTTTTGCTGAACTAAACTTATTTTTACTTATTTTTGCTGAACTGAACTTATTTTTGCTGAACTGAACTTATTTTTACTTATTTTTGCTGAACTGAACTTATTTTTACTTATTTTTGCTTGAACCGAACTTATTTTGGCTGAACCGAACTTATTTTTTTCGAACCGAACTTATTTTTGCTTGAACTAAATTGTATTAACATAATATTATCAATACTTATTATTATAATAATCAATAAATATTAACATAATATTATCAATACTTATTATAATTAATATTTTATTATTTTATAATAATAAAAAATAAAAAATAAATAATAAATAATAATAATAATAAATAATAGTAATAATTAATAATAGTAATAATTAATTATAAATAATAAATAATAAATAATAATAAATAATAAATAATAAATAATAATAATAAAAATAATAATAAATAATAATTAATAATTAATAATTAATAATTAATAATTAATAATTAATAATTAATAATTAATAATAAATAAATAATAAATAAATAATAAATAATAAATAATAAATAATAAATAATAAATAATAAATAATAAATAATAAATAATAAATAATAAATAATAAATAATAAATAATAAATAATAAATAATAAATAATAAATAATAAATAATAAATAATAAATAATAAATAATAAATAATAAATAATAAATAATAAATAATAAATAATAAATAATAAATAATAAATAATAAATAATAAATAATAAATAATAAATAATAAATAATAAATAATAAATAATAAATAATAAATAATAAATAATAAATAATAAATAATAATAAATAATAAATAATAATAATAATAATAATTATTATTATTATTATAATAAATAATAAATAATAAATAATAATAATAATAATAATAATAAATAAAAAATAATAAAAACTAAATAATAAATAAAAAAATAAAATAAAAAAATAAAAAAAATAAAAAAAATAAAAAAGTAAAAAAGTAAAAAAAAAAAAAAAATAAAAAAATAAAAAAATATAAAAAATATTAAAAATAAAAAATAGAAATTCATCGTTATTATAATTATAATATCGGTTTTTTCACCGTGTACCCCTGAGGTTTCACAAAATTCACCATATACCCCTATGTTTTCAAAAATTCACCAGGTACCCTTATCCAAAAATAAAATTCACCAAACGCCCTTAATGCTTAACGGTGTTAATACTCCGTTAAGTTACAAAACATAATTCACATAATACCCCTGGAGTTTGAACAAATTCATAAAACGACCTTAGTAGCTTATTTTTTTCAAAATGAGCTTCTTGCATATCTATTCGAAGACCAAAAAGCATAATGTATCTTTACACAAGTACAAAAGCAATTGAACTGCAAGGTAACCAAAGATGCCTTCCATATCTTCAAATAATTAAAATACCAAAAAATAGACATCTGATCATAAACATAAACCAAAAAAGACAATTAAATCCCAAAGTTTGTGTCAACTACTTTCTTTGACTTTTTACTTGGAGGTTGAAGGTGGAGTTGGTTCTTTTATCTTCTTTTTGGCTTGAGGTGGTGCTGATATGCTGGCTGATGTGGAAGCGGAGGCAGCATCTGATTTCTTTTTCTTTGTCGTTGCTCCCCACTTGCATGTCAAAACATTGTGTCCCACTTCCTTACACTTCCCACATTTTACAGTGCTATTTCTTTTCCCCTTCTTAGGGTCAAATCTGCCCCTTTTCCTTTGTTTTGGAGGTCTTCCAGCACCTCTTTTAAATGGTGGAGGTTCGATTTGGGGGAGTTGGAAGGAGGGCCATTGTGTTGAGTCAGGCATGGGGTGAATGTGTTCTGCATAAGTTAGCTTGTATGATGTTCCTTTGAAATAAGGGGATACAAAATCATTAGGCTCCATTCTTTGGTCAAAGATGACCCTCAACACATGCTTGCAAGGTATACCAGTCCCTTGCCACACTCCACAACCACATGTCCCATTTTCAAGCTTAATGGGGAATAAAACATGTCCATCCCTCACCTCGAATTCCCCCCCACCAGCTCGTGTCAAGTAGCAAAACCTTGACTCATCTCCCCTTTCCTTTATTATCTTCTTAGCATACTCTGTTATATGACTTGGATCCAAATCCATAGCCTTGTCAAATCTCACCCCGATTCTCTTCATACACCATGACCTTATAGCTGTATGTAGAAATAGCTCAATGTCAACAATTTTACTACTTTGGACGACAAAATAATACACATAAAGAATAGGTAAAGTCATACCTTCAAGCAAAGTAAGAACCGGCAGATCTCTATAAGGTTTTGTGCAAGCATTGAATGACTCTACAAAGTTTGTTGTGTTATGATCACAACAAACCTTGGGGTCAAACACATGCCTTGACCATTGCCCTTCGTCCACTTGTTGTAAGTATTCAGTGGCAGCAGGATCAAGCTCTGTGATATTCTTTAATGCCTTTTCATAAACATAATCATTGTAGGCATCAGCAGCAATCCAGAACAATTTATGGAATGCTGTGCCACTCCATCCTCCATTCTTACAGTTCGAGTATAGATGTTGGGCACAAACTCTCCTTGTTGCCTTCGGAAAAACATTATAAAGAGAAGTCTCTACCCCCCTATAATAATCAACAAATCACAAAATTAGAATAGAAAAAAACAGAATTTTAGTTGATTATATCATAAATATACAAAATAAATAATAGCAGCGTACCTTCATTCTATCACTAATGAAGGTCCAGTCATCCCTTGTCATACCTTCCTTCGAAAATAATAACCTTAGATTCTGAAAGAAGTATCCCCAAGTTTCTCCACTCTCTGTGTCAACTATACTGTATGCAATGACAAAGATTTCATTATTGCCATCAATGCCAACTGCTGTGAGTAAACAACCCTTATAATAACCACTAAGATGAGCCCCATCTATACCAATTATTGGCCTACATCCCTTTAGAAATCCCCTTACTTGTGCAGCAAAAGAAAAGAAGCATGCCTTAAATTGAGGAGTTGCGGCTACAGAGCCCCTTGTCCATGTCACCAAAGCATAGCTACCGGGATTTGTCTTTTTTATCACCTCAGCATAGGCTGGCAATAGTGAATATGACTTTGCGAACCCACCATGTATATGCTCCTTTGTCATTGATTTGACCTTGTAGAAAAGCCTCTTTTTTACATTTATTCTGTACCTCTCCATGCACAACTTTTGTAGTGACTCCACTGGAATGTCAGGGTTTGCCGTGATGTCTCCTAAGAGATGCCTACATAGCCAGTCACATGTTACCATAGGATTCTCCTCAAGCCTTCTACAAAGCTTGTGTTCACCACACATAGTCTTTATGGCCCAACTAATACCATCCACAAGCTTAGAGGCATGAATCCTCCAATCACAGGCTTCCACAATGCAACTGGCAGTGTACCTTAGAGAGTCTCCTTTGTCAACCCTTACAGCAAAGCCCTCTTGGATGCAAAAGTCTCTAAACACGCCAAGGAAATGATCCTTAGTGGAGAAGATCATCCAAGACTCGAGCTTAATAGAGCCAAACTCCATGTGCCCAACCACTTTGCCATTTTTATACAAGTTGTCCATCACAGAACTTCCATCCAAGTGATCCTCAAAATCTTTCTCAACCACAACATCTTCATTTTCTTCCTGCTCAAACTCTTCCTCAACATAATTTTCCAACACATCATCAGACTCACTCCCATAAGAATTGGCATCAAAGTTGGAATCATCACTATCGTCAGAGCCTGTAGGACCATCATCTCCATCACTATCTTCAGGTTCAATGTCAGGTTGCACAATTTTAATTTGTCTCGTTGGGCCCTTTCTGCGTGCCTTTTTCTTAGGCACAAAAGTTCCATGTTTTTTAGAGGTGCTCTTGGCTGGTCTGAAACCTTTTTTCATGCCTACGACAAGTATAGATGACATGGTTTTATTTTGGTGCTCCCTAGGTGTTGGTTGTGAAGGGGGTTGAGTAGTATAGGATGGTTGATGAGGGGACTGTCCAATTGATGTGGGATGTGGTGGGGATCGTTGTGTTTGAGAAGGGTGTGCAGGGGAGTCTTGCATTAGACAATGTGGTTGTGAGTTTCCTAGATAGAACTCCTCTGCCGGCTCTATAGTTGTTCTAGCAATAGGCTCCTTCTTTCGTCTTGCTTCTCTGTTCTTTAGTGCTAGCCTAAAATGTAGGCCAACAATCCTTGTGTCCTCTAGCCATATAAGAATTTCATCCTTACTTCCAAATAGTGGCCACATCGACTGCAAACTGTTGTCATCAATGATCTCTACTCTATTGTCGAGACTAGGTTGCTTGTAGAAGAGTCTAAAAATATTTGGCAACAACACATCTTGTTTTACAGACGCTTCAATCATTTCATCTATTAAGTCCATGAAATTTGTCTCATCAATATCCTTCACTCTTACATCAAACTTCTTTTTGTTGTACTCACACAATAACCATACAGTAGCGACCATCCTAATCAACAGACAAGTAGAAACAAAACACCTGTACATAACAACTGAAAATATTAACAATTGGATGGAGGAAAAAAATGACTACTGCTAGTTTTAAACAATTCATATAATAAGTAGTATTTATTACTCTTTCTTATTATCACAATGAAGTAGTTTTAAGTATCAAGCTAGTTATAAGGCATTTACGTATAGTTAGTGGATTAAAAGTCAATGTTTTTGCCAAGCAATCATGTATTCATGTCCAACTGAGATGACTTTGCGTAGGACCAATATTAGCCTATGTAGGTTTATATGATCAACTTACCAATGTATGACAGTAGCTTTGAGTTCAATATGCTGATGTGTAAACTACCTAAGATGCTTGTGATTCTATTATATACCAATTCAACACATGCTTGTAAGATCATGCAGGAACTCTCAGTGTAACAAAAAAAAAGGGGGGACATCATACTTACAAGCAAATAACAACAATACAAAGAAGCCATGGATTTATTGACCAAATAAATAACAAGAAAAGAGAAAAAGTTGAAACTATATGTTGAAGTGTCAAAATAAAAAAACAGAGTACACAAATCAATGGAGGTATGGATATTTCTACGTTTCATAGCAGGCTACTAATGGAAATAATTAAAAAGCATATAACAATTGCATATAAAATACAAATATTTCACACTAAACCAATAACAAGCCAACTGCCCAAGCTATTCGTATACTCAATGTAACACATTTTGACAAATTGCTTTCAAGCAAATTCTACAGTTTCACAAAAATATCTAATTAGAATTTGAAATTGGAAACCCTAAATTTTACACACACTCATAAAAAATGTAAATGTATCTCATAAACAGGATTATATCAGAAATTTCAAAAATTTAAGCACCAAATATAAGATAACGCACAAATAACTGGAAAAACCTAATCCAATTGCAGTAATCAAACTTCTTAACTATACAATTGCACCGAAAAAAAATAAAATGTTACAAAAAGGGGAATAACAGCAAACCTTACAGTTGAATCTACAACCCCTGGTCACGATGTTTCCAATGGCAGTAAAATTCCAATTTAATTGAAAATGGCTCCAAATTTCCCCTTAAGAAGCCACGAAAATACCTTCACTTGTTGTTGCCCATAACCTACCAGAATTTAATAAAGCTTTTTGGGGTTCGATTTTTAGGGTTCAGTAATGATGATGGTGATGAGTTGATCAAGAGAGTAGAGAAGAGAAGTAGGTTTTGCATATTAGAGGATAGAAGAAGTTGAAAGTTCTACAGTGTTTGAGAATAAAAAAAACATTTAGATTGCCGCCAACATCACAAGAGTACTCTGTAACACATAACGGAGAATTAACGTTGTTTAGTTATAAGGGTGTTTGGTGAATTTTATTTTTGGATAGGGGTACCTGGTGAATTTTTGAAAACGTAGGGGTATATGGTGAATTTTATGAAATCTCAAGGGTACACGGTGAAAAAACCGAATAATAAATAATAAATAATAAATAATAAATAATAAATAATAAATAATAAATAATAAATAATAAATAATAAATAATAAATAATAAATAATAAATAATAAATAATAAATAATAAATAATAAATAATAAATAATAAATAATAATAATAAATAATAAATAATAAATATAAATAATAAATAATAAATAATAATAAATAATAAATAATAATAATAATAATTATTATTATTATTATAATAAATAATAAATAATAAATAATAATAATAATAATAATAAATAAAAAATAATAAAAACTAAATAATAAATAAAAAAATAAAATAAAAAAATAAAAAAAATAAAAAAAATAAAAAAGTAAAAAGTAAAAAAAATAAAAAAATAAAAAAATAAAAAAATATAAAAAATATAAAAAATAAAAAATAGAAATTCATCGTTATTATAATTATAATATTAATAATAATTACAATATTAATAGTAATATTGAAAATAAAAATAATAATCACAACATTAGACAAGACTGAACTTATTTTTGCTGAACTGAACTTATTTTTACTTATTTTTGCTGAAAATAAGTCCAAAAGAACAGGGCCTTAGTTAAAAAAAGGGTCAATAATATGTTCCAATAAGAGCTTCATTTTGTATTCAACATTATTTTGTACTTTATTTAAAACACGCTTATAGATGTACTTTATTTTGTATTTTGTTGAAAATATACATAAAGATGATAACATAACATTCTGAAATAACGCCACGAACGATAAGCAACCAAAATTTTGGCATTAATAAACTTTGCTTATTCCTTATTACAATTTAAATTACAATTTAAAAGGTCCTTTCTCTTCAAGCGATCCCTGTGAAAAAAACAACAAAAAACACTCTTAAATGAAAAAAAAATTGATCTCATTAAATATGTTAAAATAGTTAAATACAAAAGCCAATAAAATAAAATAGTACACACACCTGAATAGATAAGCACATTCTTCAGTCCAATCAACATAGGTTATATGAATAACCTTAAAATCAGGTAATGTTGAATTGCCAAAGGTTGAGTGTAGCAAGAAGATATAAACATATCCTATAAGCGCTTCAAGTATTTTCGAAATTTCTACCGTACTAACTCCCTATTTAGTAAAAAAAAAAAAAGTTAAAAGTATTACGAAAACATTAAACGAATAAATCATGGATCTCTAAATAATCGATTACCTCAACATTTTTATTTAATAGAAAACCAATTTGCTTGTCCCACAGAGTGACATTTATGGATCCACTCTTGTCCTTAATTGTAACCTTCAATGATATGCTGTAGTAAATTAAATACAAAAATTTGTTAGTGCACATATTAGTAAGTAAGTATAAATGTACATTAACTTTTAATATAGGTATGTTTACCATTTCTTTGGCGGCAAATTCTTATTGTGGCACATGTAGCAAATACTATGTGGCCCCACATAATTTAATGTTGTATTACAAAAAAAACACGCATCAATCCATTTGATACTATCGATGTTTACATGGACTAATCGGCCAATGATTCGACAACTTATTTCCTGCATTAATAGTATAAATATTGTTATACATATAAAAATATCATTAACATAATCAAAATAAAAAAAGATATTATATTGGAATTGCTTTAAATTAAAGTTGACATACATGGTTCATGTTAATAAATTTATTAATTGTTGTTCTCCTTGCATTAGATATCCTCAGTGTCATATTTAATGAGAAGGTGCTTCTTTTTATCCAATTGACTTTGTGTCGGACAAAACGATCAGTAAGAAACCTGTTACAACTTCATTTAAAAGATAAGTAAATGTAAACATTTAAAAGAACTTAGATACATATTGTAAGTTCCTTACCAACGCATCATTCTCATTGCTTTTTTACACCTAGGATTGCATGTTATAGTTGTAGCACTTCCACAATGTAATGAAGATGTATCTATTGTTATAAAAATGGAGGGAAATATAAAATAAACGGATCTTTAAATTACAATTTCAACCAACTGACAAAAAAATTAAAGATTTTTTGAATTGTGATATACAATTACCGTAATTCCTTGTGACAACTAATCCACAATTAAGGCAACTTATTGAATCTTAAGGTCGTCCAATGCATTGGGACCAAATATAAAATGGCTTGAGATAGTCAACATATCTGCCATGCAACTAATTCATAGTACATTGAAATCATTATTTTAAATACAAAAAAGAGAATAGATCCAAGAAACGTATTGTGATAACTTAAAGAAAAATTTACCTTCTATCAATTAGTACAATATCTTGTAGGTATGTCACTCCATCTTTGGCCAAGGTGATAGAACTCGCATATACAATGATACCAATTATACCTAGCATTGAAAAAAATGTGGCTAAGATATTATATTCATGCATTTAAAGTATAATAATGATACCTAGGACATTATAATAGTTACTTACTTATAAGCATGTCTTCAACATCTGTAAGGTTGTTAGTTTTGCGAAGGCTTGTGACTCCTTTGGATGTAGGGAGTTTTGATGGTTTGCTTTCATTTTTATTGAAAATATTGAACTACCGTGGATATGTTCATGAGAAAATAGTGTAACGGTCAGCTTTAAACATTGTTTGATATAACTTTGCTTGATTCTAGGAACCGGAATTCACTCAATCAATATCATTTGATATGATTCAAGACTAACAACCAAGCGACACATCAGCATATCTAATGCAAAAGGCTACATGTGGCATATTAAGCATGTAGGTGGATTAGAAGCTGACATTGTGGCGAAGTGAATAAGGTTGCGACACGTAGACATATTTTTTCTGGGTTTATATATATATATATATATATATATATATATATATATATATATATAAACATGTATTCTCAAATCGTGAAAAATTAAATTTCAGCCATATAACTATTTTATAATCGCAACTCACTCGAAATAAATTCTTTTCATTAAAAAAATTTCAGGGGTTAAAAATTGGTGACTGTTCCCCATTATATATAGAAAAAATTGATATCAGGGGTCTCAACTATGGCTCAACATTTTTAATAGGTTACAACTGTTGATTAAATTATGGAGGGCCTAACTTGAGGGGCATTGTCTTTTATTAGATCTTCCAAGTTACTTAACGTGTCGGAGCAGGTTTTGAATCATGTGAATCCATTAAAAATCACATGGCACCCCACCATCTGCTTCTTCTTCCTTTACCCACACCTTCTTCATCCTTTACCGTTCGTCAACCGCCATTGCTGGTGGCGTCCTTATCGCTTGTGGGGAAAGCGCATTCCTTTCTCTCTCCTTTCGCCCGACTTCAAGTTCGAGCTTGAAGATTTTCTTTCTTTTAAGTTTCTCTTTCATCTCGAACCCATAAATCCCCACTGCAAAAAGAATTCAAATTCAATAAACTGCATTTCCAATGAAATTCATGACTCCAATTCCATTTACTAACTCAAACAAAGAATCAGTTTGCAAAACTAGAGAAAGAGCCAAGTACCAACTGACAACGACAATAACGAGCAGCAGCGACAAGCAACACCAGCAGCACTACAACAATAAGAACACCTATCAGGGTCGACAATTCCTCCAGACGCCGGCAGAGAATGACAACAACCACCACAGCAGCTGCAGCACCAAGCCACAGTGGCAGCGCCCATGAAGAGAAGAAAATGGAAAAGCAACAATAGTACCTAGCAGCACGCAGACAAAAACAACGCAAAGGAGAGGAGAGAAACAATAACCAGCGCAATGGCGACGCCGCAATGCCAATAACAGTGGCCATAAAATTCCCAACGGAGGTGAGAGAGTGTAAGCGAAAATAGAGAAAGGAAGATAACCGCGTGGTTGGCCGCCGGCGACTTTATCATGATTTCTTGTAATTGAACTCTTTTATGTTCATTTAAATTATGTAATTCCACGCATTTGGTGAAATTGGAAAGATTAATTGCAATTTCTTTTGCTCATTTTTAATTTATGTTCTTTTTTTTTTTCCAATTTGCCTTTTATGGGTTGTTGCTAGTGGTAGGATCATAGGATGTTATTTTTGATCAATGGGTGAATCGGTGGTTTCACGGTGGGGTAGGACGTCAGGTTGACCATGGTGGGGGTAGCCGTGGGAGATTATTCTAGCAAGACAATGGGTGGAGGGTGAAAAAAGAATGACAGTTGGAAGGGGAGAAAGAACAAAGATTTAAAAAACTAAAAATAAAATTAAATAATTTCAGTTTACAGCAAGTCATATCATCTGGGTCCAATAAAAGCCAATGTGTTGAAGCTATGATGTATAGCGCACACCACATGTGATTGTCCCACATTGATAAAAGAAGAGAGATGGGTTTACTTTATAATGCAAAGGGGCTACTCCCCTTATTGCCATATGGTTTTAAGGTGTAACCTCCTTTATGTTGTGAAGTGAACTCTATCTCCTTGTGATGGGTGCATGGCCCAGGCCCATATTTAACATGGTATCATAGCCAAGCCCACAGTTGGGACCGTTAGTTTACTCTGGGCCAATTGATAAAAGGGACCTCACATGTGAGGGGGAGTGTTGAAGCTATGATGTATAGCGCACACCACATGTGAGTGTCCCACATTGATAAAAGAAGAGAGATGGGTTCACTTTATAATGCAAAGGGACTACTCCCCTTATTGCCATATGGTTTAAAGGTGGAACCTCCTTTGTGTTGTGAAGTGAACTCTCTCCTTGTGATGGGTGCGGCCCAGGCCCATATTTAACACAATGCCTTCAAAGTTAGGACCTCCACAGGTTAATCAATTGTTGGAACCTATTAAAATTTTGAGCATAGTTAGGACCCTTGACATCAAATTTTCCTTATATAAAATCTTATTAAAATATAGACGTGTGTATGTCACCGACTATTGTTTTTGTGCCAAAAATAAAGATGTCAATTGGGCGTATCAAATGCAGAGGATGGTCCTGGCCTCCACCCCAGCACCAGCCTAAAAGTCCCATCCCATCCCCAACCCACCACCCATTGCGGGGGAAATTTCCAGACCCATCCCTGCCCCAACAGGTACATATTTAAGACCATTCCCTCCCCACCACCTGAGTAGGTACCCACACCTACATCGTACCTGCTTCATACCCTCCCCAATTATCCTCCTAAATACATTAAATTTTTATCTAATTAGAACTAAATCTTATATTAGAGGAGAATAATAAATAATTGGATAATTAAGAAATGTAAGAAAAAAGAGTGAGTTAAGATGAAAATTATCTTCAATATAGCAGATTTAAGATGAAAATCAAAGGTATATATCGTGAAACAATTCATCTTCTTCAACGAGAAGTCAATGGAGGAGAAGTGAGTCGAGTGGGGATGGGGCGAGGCGGGCGGGGACGGGGCGAGTATAACGTACAATCCACACTCGCTCCACCACCCATTATGAGTATGATTTTCATCCCCATCCCGGCCCCACCCCCCGCCAAACCAAGACCCATCCCCATCCCAGTTGGATGGGGATGGGGCAGGTCTTCTACTTGACCCACCCCACTGACATCCCTAGCCAAAATGTTACTGGTGTTCTTTTCTATACCAAAATGCCGTAAGGTGCATGTTTGTATACCACCTTGGCTTATAGGCTCAGCGAAAGCCATTTTTCATTGATTGAGAACTACAAGAAAGGAGAGTACTCAATGTGTCTTTATTTCTTTCTTTTTTTAGTTATTATAGACACATAATCGTGTCTCCCCATTTAAGGATCCAATGATGAAACATACCGCGGTATTAGTTGGCGCAACCCAACGAAAGAGCAATCTAAAGAACCAATCCAAAATTGTGTTTTGAAATGATATTCTAAAGCCGAATTAATTGTTCATGACGATTAATTGTATTTTAAGCCCATAAAATGTATTAAATCCATTTTAAGAGCCCAATTAAATATTTATTATTTTAATAAATATTTTCATAATGCTTTCATCAAAACTCAAATTTTTAATCCGTAAAATTCAATTCCCGGATTTTAGGGATAAAAATGTATCTTCGAAAGACGCGTAGAATCAAAAGCGAATATGCTGGAATATATTGGAATATGCGCCGCGGCGGCTGCGCTCAGCGCGCCACATGCGTCCAACACATTGGCCATATCGCGTCAGGCGAGCCAATGAGCGCCTGACACGTTGATTTGTGACTCACACAGAGTCATGCGTCTGACGCAAGTCATGTGTGAGATGCAACCTTTCTTTGCTATCTTTTCAAAAATGCGGTTACACATGCTTAAATCTGATTGGGCTTGCTGCGTCAGGCACACCAATGTGCGCCTGACGCGTGGCACTGCATCTGCCAAGTAGGCCCGCGCCTGGCGCATGGCTTGCGTGAGGCACACACCCCCTTTTGCATATAAATACTCGTGATTTCTTGAATTACGGGCGACTTTTCATATTATTATTTCACGCATACAAAAACTTACGAATACCTGTACAATACACTTCGAATTCCCAAATACTCAAACACTCAAATACTTTCAATACTTCAATCAATTTCTATTCCTGATCATACTGTGTTCCCCGTTCCACGATTGCTCCGCCTAAAGATCGTTGCGCTCTTCAATCTAAGCCGCATAGGTATAATCCTGAGCATCCTTGAATAATCAACTATATTTATTGCTTTGAAGTTACTAACCATTTATTTCATGATTTAGATCTTTAATATAAAATCGCTCTACTGTATATTCTAAACCTTTTTTCCTTCTTTTTATTTCTTTTCATATATATTTATATGCTTGCCTGATCATTCTATGCATATTATATGATTGTCCTGTTTTAATGCTTATAACACCCACATGTTATTTTTACTAATCAAAGATCTAAAGAACTGTTCTAATATTAATCAGATTAATTTGGACAACCTGTTAGGTTTCCTGTAATATTGATTGCCTAATAACATGTCACTAAAAATAGTCTTTTTATGTGTTTTCTGAACCAACCTAGACTAAATATATTTAGGGTGTATAAAATATTGTATGATTATTCTTTGACATAAAATCTATAATGAATCAATATTTAGTAGAGGCCAGCAATGGGCGATATGGTTCCTGACTGTATTGTGCCCTCACCCCCGAACTCAATCTTTGGTTCATTTTGACCATCTTTGGAGTCTAGACGGGGAAATCTACATTGGATAATTCTCACAATTTGTCCCTACGGTTTTCCCATATCCAATTAGGCTTATGATTCTTCCAAAATAGAATTATTGTCGACTTCTTTCAAAACAATTTTCAATAAAACCTTTACAGTGGGGTAGTCAAATATAATTTGCGCTCACAGCGCGTAGGCGGAATAAAAACACGCCTACAGTTACCCTGATTAAACTATATATTTATGCTTTTAAGGGTAAAAGTGACTCATTTAGTAAGACTATGGGTCTGTTCGACAAAAGTAGCTGTTGTGGTAGATGTTAGCTGTTGTACTAGCTATAAGCTGCTGTTAGATATTAACTATTAGAGGTTGATTGTGAAAATTGCTTTTATGATAGTTAGTTTTTTGTAAAACTAGTTGTTAGTTTAGAAAAATAACAATAATACTAAACTATATTCAATTTTCAAAAGTTACCTCAACCACAAAAGTTAATATTTATAGCTTTTCCAAAACGATAGTTTAAACACGAAAAGCTACTTTAAACGCTACTTCACCAAACATTATTTTTCACCGTGATTGGAGTTTTGACTTAATCCAAACACTAAAATCTAATTTAAAAGTTATTGCCGAACACGCCCTATATATAATCTTACTAAAAGAGGATGCTTGAGGGTGAGGATCCTTTGTCTTTACCTCTAATTCCAAGTGTCTGCTCCATATAATATTAAAGGCCAATAAATCGTGAAGCTTAAATCTAGTGAGTGTCCTCCTCCAAACCAATTAGAAAAAGTTCTTAAGAGTAAATATCAATTCGGTTTGTTTGCTACAAACGGTTTGCTAATATAAGAATCTCTTCTCTCATTAATTTACAATTAATCCCTTGATATTCCCACTCATGTTGGGTCAAAAATCATGCATCATCATCTTTCCATTTGACATGATTACCATTAAAGATTTTATAAGAAAATCTGAAAAGCGGAAGAGAGGATTAGGTATACGATAAATAAACAGTTAAACACACACATGCAGGGTAACATGAAGTCTCATAAAAAGCGTACAATGCACACTCATAGAAAGATTGAGTCATAGTCTACTAGGAAAGCCACAAAACTTTCACTAGAAGACAATACATTTTCTTGGTCCACCTTATTGTATGTATTTTTGTAGCCAAGTCTAATTTGCACATTATATTAAAAACCATCAACCTTTTTCCCCCTTCTATAATGGATCCAACTTACTTTTAAAGGCCAAATTCCTTCCTTGCATCCCAAGTACTTTGCATCCCTCCTTCTCTCTTGTATATATATATGCACATAAACTTCAAACTGTCCGTATATGACCTTTACATATTGTACTTAAGTGTAAAGTTAACAACAATATTACCACAAATATATAACCTTAGTCTAAAGCAAGCTAAACTATGGCTACCAAATTTCACCCACACCATTCCACCAAGAGCCAAAGTTCATGTTGTGAGAGTGATTGTAAGGCAATACATGAGTCATGGGGGAGGCTAAGCACCTTGGTTCGAACTCTTGCGAAGCGAACCACTCAAGCCGAGAGGAGACAGATAAGGGAGACTTACAAGACAATGTTTGGGGAAGATATATTGAGCCATTTACAAAGGCTTAAGCTCAGATTATCACGAAATTCTGAGGAGTCAAAGTTTTCTGTAAAAGCTTGTGAGGCCTTGTTCCTTTGGATGGCTGATTCTTGGGAAAGAGATGCCTGTTTGGCAAAGGATGCACTTGAAGGAAATGAAAGTGATTATAAGGCTTTAGTTGAAATTTTTGTGGGTAGGAAATCAAGTCATGTTTTCATGATGAAACAAGTTTACCAAACAAGGTTTAAGAGGTTGATAGATCAAGATATTGTCAGCTTAGAACCTCCCCATCCTTGCCAAAGGGTAAGCTAATTATTTTTTAGAAATTAATTGTACGATATAATATCTTTTTCTTTTCTTTTTTGCTTATTAATTAACTACAAAAATGAGTATTACACTATTGTTTGACTTATTCTGCGTTTTATTTGGTCCATCATATAACTTTAGGGGTGGTGGGGGGAGGGGGTTTTTTTTTTTTTTTTTTAATTACAATTTCACCTAATTGAAGTAGAAAGCCTCTTTAACACAATTTTAATTTGGAGGAAATGATGTAACAAGTATGCATAACGTTGAAGTAACTAGATCTAAAATATTTTAAAACTTCATTATCTTCAAATATTTAAAAAAAAAAAGAAATTCAAAACTTGTGTAATTGAATCTCACTATAATTTTATTCATACAAATACATCTTAGTAGTTGGTACCATGTGATGTAGTACCATTAAACCTTTCTATGGCACCATATATAATATGTTATATATATATATATATATATATATATATATATATATATATATATATATAGAGTGCCCATAGAAAGGTTTAATATTATATCTATTTAATGGTGATAGAGTCCATACTAGACATTTAGGCTTTCACAAGATAGAGATTAGGAAGTCTTCTTTGTGCAAAAGAAAAATAATATGATTTTCGTTTTACATATGGGAAAGGTCATAATTGTACACTAAAATGATAAAGAAAAGATGGTTATAATGGGTTATGGGTGTTGTGTAGATATTGGTAGCATTGTCAACTTCCCATAAAGCCCATCATGCTGATGTGAGCCAAGACATAGCAAAATGTGATGCAATGAGGCTGTACCAAACAGGGGAAGGAAGCTCAGGATTTATTAATGAAGCTGTAGTTCTTGAAATCTTAAGTAAAAGAAGTATCCCTCAGCTTAAACTCATTTTGTCTTCCTATAAACGAATTTTTGGTCACAGTTACACTAAGGTACGTATATCTTCCTCATGATGTCTTGAACAATCTTGTAATCTCCACTGTTTATAATTTCAGCTAGGGAAAAGGCTAACTCTTCCTACGTTATATAATGCAGCAATTGAAGAAGGCGAATTCAACACAATTCGAGGACACGTTAAGAAATTTAATAGAGTGTATTCAAAACCCTCCTAAATACTATGCTAAGGTACGAAGGAAAAGAGTCCGGTGATTTGGAGAACAGTTCTCTACCGAACATGTGAGATTTGGTAATTCACTTGGTGTAGGCCCACACCAATTCTCCTCTTTGTTCGGTGGAAAACAAGTTTTCGACATAGCATTTTTCAAAGGAAAAAGGGACAAAATGAAATTCTGAGCCTTTTTGTCTGCTGTAATGCCTGCCTGCAGATGTTGCAAAGAAGCATAAACGGCGAGGAAGAGAAGAAGGGATCATTAGCGCGGTTGATGATGAGCAGAGCTGAGATAGATATGGAGGAAATTCAAAAGATGTTTAGGAAAAAATATGGGGTGGAACTTAGAGATGCAATATGTCAGGCCATTCCTGCAGGGGATTACAGAGATTTCATGTTGATATTGGCTGACAAATGCTAATTCTGTTAGCCTTAATCATTATTAAGTATAATGATTGTTAGTATTAGTAAACTATTATTATATATTAAGTACATGCATTGCTGCTCTATAGTGTAACAGTTGCAACCATAGTACTATAACTATAACTAGCTTTCAAGATCAGTGGCTTTTCCTTTTTGGTGTTAATTAAGAAAGGGATTTCTACTTTTGTGTTAAAAAAGGTTCGTTATTTTAATGATCAAGTTTTGTTAAGGTTTTGTCTTAATCTCTCTTTGAGCTGGAGGTTGTACATTTAATTAGTAGTTAATAAAGTAAATTAGCTGGTAATGATCAAAGCTGGACCAGAGAACATGCTGAAGGTGAGAGAAGTGGAACGCAATTGTAGCAATGCAACTCATCGCACAAGTTAGAGCTTTTGTAATCGTTTTAGACTCGTTTGTCCGAAACTCTAGATAAAATAACCGTTTTGATATGTGGAGCACTAATGACTAACATTAACCATTAAATGTGTTTAAATGATATTAGTTTTAGAATTTATGACAACGAGTTGATCGATATTATTAAGGATTATTTAGGACAAACAATTGGGGTCTAAATATGGGTCCAAGTACACACCGGGTAATTAAAGGGTGCAATAAAGTAATGAGGCCCAAAGCAGAGAAAGTGGAAGTAAAGGCACGTAATGGGACGACCCAAGGCCTCCTGAACCTATTCTCCACTATAAGGGGGTGTTTGGTTCATGACTAGTGAAAGGAATGGAATCAAGAAAGAGAAAAGAAAGGAAAGGAATGTAAAACCCCCTAAATTAGGGTTGTTTAGAGTGCGGTCTGGACCGCACCAAACCGCAACCCAAACCTTTTTTTCGCGGTTTGGGTTGGTTTGCAGTTTCAAAATTGCAGTTTGGGTTATGATTTCAAGCAAACCGCGGTTTGTGGTTTGGGTTGGGTTTTAATTTTTGTAAACCGAAACCGCACCGTAAACCGCAATTTTATATGATTTTTTTTTAAAAAATTTTTTTTATCTATTTTGATTTTTTTCAAATACACTTGACAAGGTGACATACAAGTATACAACTGAAAAAAGAAATTTGAGGTAATGAACTTGGACACTTTTGATAAATTATTATTTATGTTTAATTATGAAGTCAACTTCATATTTATTTGGACTCTTTATATTTATTGACAAATTTTTTTTTTTTACTCTTAGATTACAAAATTAATGTCGCGGAGGAAAAAATGGTTAAACCGCACCAAACCGTTTTGCGCGGTTTGGTTTGGGTTGGTTTAGGCAAAAGTGCGGTGCGGTTTGGGTTGGGAAAATGTCAAACCGTATATTTGCGGTTTGGGTTGGGTTACATCCCAAACCGCGAACACCCCTACCCTAAATTCCAAACATGTTTGGTTGGACTAAAAGAAAGGGTTTCAACCCTTCCTTCCTCAACCACTAAACAACCCAACCACCATCTTGATTTTCATGGTGGTTAAGGCTTCCCTCAACGACTAAGCACAACCACCCTTTTCGTCCCTCAAACACAACAACCACCACCTTGCCTACCCTTGACGCAAAACACTTTCACGGTGGTGGATTTCGCTCTCTATCCTCAGATCTACTATGTGTTGCGGTAGTGGATGGGTGGTTCGTCGCAATTGTTAGACGGTTTAGAGGGGGGTTATGGTGGGTTTTCCGGGTGGGTGGTGAGGGTTTAAAAAAGAAGGGCGTTTTCTGGGGAGTTATGGTGGGTTTTTGGGTGGGGTGGTGAGGGTTTCGCGAGGTGGGGCATTTTTCCAGGCTTCGTGGTTGTGGTGGGTGGGTGACTTCGTGGTTTGGGGAGATGGGCCGTTTTCGGTAGTGACGGTGATGATGGTTGGGTTTTTGGTTCAGGCTGTGGTGTTGTCCAGCTGGTGGTTGGGTGATTGGGTGGTCATGGTCGGTAGTGGTGGTCAGGTGGTCAGTAGTGGTGGTCAGGTAGTTGGGTGGTCGGTATTGGTGGTCAGTATTGGTGGTCAGGTGGTGATTAAGTGGTTGGGTTAGGGGTGGTTGGGTAGACAAGAAGATGGTCAATGATAGAGTCAAAGAAAGGGTAAGTGAAACCCTTGGGGGGTGGGGGGAATGAGAGTAGAGGACTTTGGGGGTAAGGAGAGGGTAAAGGGAATGATTAAACTGAACAACCAAACACAAGTAAGAGAATCAAGGAAGTTGATTCCCTTACCCTTTTTAATAGACCCCAACCAAACGCCCCCTAAATAGTTTAATAGACACCAAAGGAAATGTAACTTCAACTAACTAAACAAACACATATATTCGACAATTCTATCCACACTCTTGCTTTCCATTGCTCAGTCGACTGACTTAAACATCAGAGAGGGTTCGTCTGGATACCCTTGAGTTCAGTGGTGGATCTCGGGGGCTTGCCCGAGGCTTGGCCCTCCCATCAATAAAAATGGGTACTAATAAAAATAGCTTCGCATACTTTCAGTAAATGAGTATACCGGAGTTGGGTTTTGCTGCCGCGCGTAATAACTCATTTGATTCATAGGTCGCTGATTCTAACCCGTGAACAAACTATTTCTGGTCAACATTTTGTTTTTCTTCTATTTTCTCCGTTGCCAAATATCTACTTTATTATTGCTTTCATTAATTACTTTTTCCGTAACTTTCTCTTGTTGGGCTATTGTTTTATTTCTTTGGTAGTTTTTACCTTTCCTTATTTAGCTTAGCTACCATTTTTTATTTATCTGGAGTTCTACCTTTTAAGAAAAAAAAAAGATCTATAAATATACTATCCCTTTTCTTTAGAGCATAGTTTTTTCACCAAGTACATCCATCCACTAATAAATACTCTTACTATTTATTAGCATTGGGCATGCATTATACAAGCCAACTTTACAGTGTACAAAAGATTTCATGTTAATAGTGTAAAAGTAAGAAAATGAAAATTGATTACTGATTTTAGTCTTATGCTCCATTTTATTTGCCGCAGAACTTTCTTCACAAGGTTTTGAAGATGTGAAAAGGTAGAGGGACAGAAATAGGTGAGTGGGTATGGATCGTGTGAGTCATACTTAGAGAGATAATATTCACAAAAAATTACAATTGATGAACTGAAACAAAAAATAATGAAATAAAGTACGACGCATACAATAGAACTTTAAAAGTGAAAGACTTTTTAAAGATTATTGATGTTTTTATTTGAGATGAAATTAATACATATAGTTCTGTCCACCCTATGTGAATATTGTGGATTCGGCACTGCGCGGGTTAGTCTTCTTTTTTGCAGATGACGGTCCATTTGGAGATTTGATCTAGCTTTCATCAAACATACACCCATTTAGCAAAGTCCGACTTGCTATTTACATCCATGTTATTATTTTTAGCATAAACAATTTGACGCTAGAAGAAGGGGAGATTTCAAAAAGCCACTCTCGAATCTCCAACCATGGACGCACAAGTCTCGGATGAAGACCCGACTAACCACTTAGGCGAGAAAAGCTGGGAGCAGACGCCACCAACTCGCTCCTAGCAGAAGGGAAACCAAAATCCAGACCAAAGGTCGAGCATACAAGGCCACAGGAAGGAAAAGGAAGGTGGACCTCAACTGTGCGTTCCCCTAACTTCCCATCCCTCGATGCTATGGAACATGCCATTAAAACTATGCAGTCAGTAAATAAGTTTTTGGCGTCCACTCACAAGAAGGTAGACCGTTCTCCGGGAAGGTCCCGAAGGGACCCTTCCGATCCCCTCGGAACTGTCTGATGAGAAGACTTGAAATGTCTGAACACGATAGACAAGAAGGAAGCAGGGCCCCAAAATCCGAGCATGAAGGAAGCCAAGCTCCCAAGCGACAACATGAATGGAGCCACGCTCCGGAATCAGACATGAAGGGAGCCAAGCTCTCAAACAATGGCGTGAAAGGAGCCAAGCTCCAGAGCCCAGGCATAAGGAGAGAAGAGCTCCAGAACGTTGACTCGGTCGATGCCGAGAGGGCGCGAGTAAGGAGCCTCTCCGTTCCAAAGAAAAGGAAATGCTATAGCAGATGCTTGCACAGGGGATGGTTTGAAGCCACTTGGGACACCGAGGTAGTCAAAAGGGAGGAGCCAGACTACTTCAAAAAACCCATCTCTCAAGCATCCGCTTATGAGGCTAACAAACGTCCCAAGAAGCACCAACACGGTGCCGAAGGAGGTGAAAAACAGAGGAGGTCTGTCCACGAGAGGTTTGGCAGACAAGGGAACCAGAGTGATTCCGAATAAGAACACTCTGAATCCACCTACAATGAAGTCCGCAATATCCGAGATATGTTAGGATCAAGGTCCTCACCTCCTCCCATGGTCGACGCGGCAGCCGTAGCAAGGGAGATCAGACTCCCATAAAACTCTCCTTTCATATGGGAGATCATAACAGAACCTATCCCAAACGTACGTTAAGCTCCCCAACCACGTCAAGTATGACAGAATTGGGGGCCCAACAGAGCATGCGGCTGCCTATGAGGGTCAGATGTACATGGGCCAGTACCCCGATGCCACATGGTGTAAATTTTCCCCAACCACCTTAACGGGTGTGGCGCAAGCCTAATTCTAATGCCTCCCTAAGAGCTCAATCTACAACTTCAAACAGCTGTCCAAGACTTTCAAGAGATAATTCATCAGCGGCTCACGACGAGCCAAGTCAACGATCGAGTTTATGACAATACAACAGGGACCGCATGAGAGCCTAAGTGAGTTTATCGGCAAGTTCAATAGAGTGTTTGTATCAATACCACAACTAGAGCACTCCCTAGCCATCCATGCGATAAGGAGCTGCCTCTAAGCAGGATGCTTCAAAGAGGATACCTTAGCTGGTCCTCCATGCAAACGTTAAGGGACGCCCTACAGTTGACAGACAAGTACATCGCCAATGCACTCACAACATCTGCCAAGCATACAAATATAAAGGAAAATCTAGTGGCCCTGAAATCAAATAATTAAGGGGCGGAGACCACCAAGGGACCTTCCAAAATAGTCAGACCTGGCCTACATAAGAAGTTCGACAACTACACCTCGATGACGTTGAACAAGGGCCAAATCTACGCCCTAAACAAGGATGACCAGAAAAGGCAAAAGTCATCAAAAATGAGGCAATCAGAGAAGGACAGGCACAAGTATTGTGACTTCCATGACTACCCTGTCCACTCAACAGACGAGTGCATGAGCCTGAAGAACAACATCGAAGATCTTATCCGACGAGGATACTTCAAGGAGTATAAATATTTGTAGAGAGTCAGAGCCGCGAAAGAAGTAAGAGACGACAGACGGTCGCCAGAGTGATTAGACAAGGACGAGCGGAGGAACAAGAGCATCCTCGTTATCTTTGGGGAAACGAAATCAGCGGGAGAGCAGCGAGCCCACCTTAAGCAGCTATCCTACCCTAACCACTACTCAATCAAAGAGGAACCTAATTTGCCTGACTTACTTGACATGTTATTTACATGGGCAAACTACAAAAGTATGATCTTTTCTCACTCAGACTCCCTGGTGCTGAAAATGGACTTCTGCAACAACAACATTCATCGAGTGCTCATTAAGTGGGTAGCTTCGTCAACATCCTCTACAAGATCACCTTTGAACAAATAAAGGTTGATGAAAAACATTTGCAGAAGTTCTACACCCCGGCCCCATCGTAGGCTTCACCGGAACAACGATGGACCCAGAAGAGGAGATCAACCTACCGACGACCGATCAAGACGAGGAGGGCACGCGAAGAACCATTATCTAGAATTCCTTGTGGTGGGCATTCCTTCAACATAAAACGCCCTAATGGGCAGAAGTTTTTGGAATGAGTGGAGGTGTAGCCTCGACGCAACATTCGATGATGTTGTTCCTCGACGAAAATAAGAGGGTCGACATATTACATGGCTATGAGAAGACAACCAGATCTTGTAACCTGGCGGCCACCAAGAGGAGTCGACCGCTTAGGAATCAAGAGCAAGCAAAGGGCAAAAAAGCTAGACACGTAGAGAACCGAGCCGCCTGGATCTAGTCACCCAAGGGAGATGAACAGATCCTCGAGGCAAAACCCAAGCAGAGCACCTCGGGAATACAATGAGCAAAACCTTGATCTGAAGTTGTCCCTGGAAACGGGTGACAATGTACATTGTTGTAGGCGAGGCGACATATATGAAAAGCCCCTTGAGGCACTCTATTGATTAAACTTGGCACACACAAAAAATCCAAGTCCATTGGAGCGATGAATACCAGGAAAATCAAGTGCTCTGGCCGCGGCTAAGCCCACAGACACTTGGTGCACGTTTGGAAAACTTGTCTGATCAAGTCAGTAAGGGTGAGCTTGTCAACCAAAACCCAAGTATCTGGTCGCGACTAAGCTGCAAACACTTGTTATAAGTTTGCAAAATATTTCCTTATTATTTTCGGTTCGGGTCATTATTTTTTGTTCACTTCGGGTCGGGTAAATTCAGGTCGTGTTATTCGAGTTTTTGACTGTGGGTTTGTAAAAGTATAGGGAGGGAAAACTTTAATATTAGTCATATTATTCCTTATTTAATATTAACCATGCTGACCGCATTCGAGTTTCCAATACCATGATATTGATAGTATTGAACTTCAACCAATAAGAACAATTTCCCAAACCATTTTTTAAACTTCCACGTGGGAAGAGAACAAAATTAAACTCCAAACTCCCATGAAAGGAAAGAAAGAACCGCAAATTGGGTTGAAAACTCTCAAAAAAAAAAAAAAAAGAGAATGGAGGATTGTTAATAACAAAAATAATAAAAAAAGAAAAAAAAAGAATTGGGGGCTTACCACCATCGAGAGGATGATGGCATCTCCGATCTAGCTTGAAGAAAGGATTAGGGTTTTTTAGGAGGAAGAGTAGAAAGGGCAGAGGAGGAGCTCTGTTTCTAACTAAAAGTCGCTAACAAGGGTGTACACTTCCCACCAATTTATTGATAGCCAAAAAATATGGCTAATTCAGACCAACTTAACTCAATATTTATGGTGGTTTTCTTTGCCTCTCGAAAAAATACATGGATAGATTGGACAAAGAAAGAAGATTCAGAACAAGGACAATAATGTTTGTGAGAATAATGAATGACTCACCCTGAATGGGAGCAATGGCCCATGAAACTCAAATCTATATTAAGAAGAGTGGTATAACACATTTACGGATTTACCCTTAGTAGTCCACTATTGAACTCCAAAGCTATAATACAATGAGCCAATTATCACTCGCATAGACAATTACAATGGAGATATATTTGATGAGGTATGGTGAAGCCATGATAAACCATAATCTTATTAAACCTGAATAACTAAAATCTTTTGTTGTATCTCCCAACTTAAGTGCTCCTTTTGTAGCTAGAATAAGTAATTAGGGAATTGTTATGATGGCTTCCTTTAATTATTCCCTTTTTATCTCTCCCGATATATGCTTGATTTTGTTTCTGATTATTTTTGAATGGTGAATATCATATCTTAATCTCTTTAGTATTTTTATAAACCCTTATGTTGCCTAATATTAGTTTTACAATTGCAAAAACCCAATAATTTTGTAACCATTGTTCTGACATAGCATTTTAACATGAGCTATTCTCAGTGATCAATCTTATCTTTCTGTGCACTCAACCCTTACTTGCTCTTTCTATTTAATTAGAGAACTGAGTTAGGATTATCTTTGTTAGTCCCAACAACGGCCTATCAATATGCAATATCAGCCCATAATTGAGCCAGAAAGTAAGGCTTCAATAAGCATGTGTTTTACTAGGTCTATTAGGTGACGATGTTTGCTTTCAACAACACTATTTTGTTGTTTGTAACTAGGCAAGAGTTTTGAATAAATATATAGTCAAATGGTAAGAGAAGGTATTTATCAAGTATCAAATTTTCGTTTCTCGTCACTCTTAATGTGTCAAAAAAAATCCTAATAATCATATGGATGTTCATAATATAAGCATCTACTATTCCATTTTATGCCCATCTTTCTTGTGTTGATTTTTTTTTTCTTTTGTTATAACTTCTTTCTAGAGGTCGCAAACGGGTCATACTCGAGTTAACTTTGTGTTCAGGTCGGGTCGGGTTCGGATTTGATGAGTGGGGTCAACATTAGGTTGGTTCCAATTCAGTCGGGTTGGTTAGGGTCGGGTCAATTCGGGTAAGGTCGGATTTTTTTCTTGCAAATATTTAAAACACATAAATTAATGTTTGTGAAAAATATTTTCTTATTATTTTCGGGTCGATTCGGGTCATTATTTTAGGTTTACTCCGGGTCGGATAGATTCGTGTCGTGTTATTCGAGTTTTTGACAGTGGGTTTGTAAAAGTATATAGGGAGGGAAGACTTTACTATTAGTCATTTTATTCCTTATTTTTTAAAATTTCCTTTGACAGCTATAATGGCTACTAGCTAGAGTGAAATAGGCAATGAAAGTTACCTTTATGTTTGATTACTTATTTACTTTGCTCACTCCACGTGAATGCTTAACTCCAACCTTTTCTTTTGTTTTTTTAAACAAAAAAAATCTAGAAAAGGCTGATTTTTTAATATGGGCTCCCTTCAAGCTTGGGCCCTGGGCGGTGGCCTTCCTTGTCAACCCTCAGGGCCGGGCCTGGATACAATCAGATGACAAGATCAAATAAAATTCATCTTCTTAAAATGAACCAGATCGAGCAATACAACACATGCTCCCTACAATTTACTGAATCAAGCAGCTACTGATGGGGCGAGGTCTATCATTCTGAAATAATTTAGGGAAAAAACATTCTTGATCTAACCATGCGGACCGCATTCAAGTTTCCAATACCTTTATATTGATAGTATTGAACTTCAACAAATAAGAATAATTTCCCAAACCATATTTTAAACTTCCACGTGGGAAGAGAATAAAATCAAACTCCAAACTCCCATGAATGGAAAGGAAGAATAGAGGATTATTAATAATAAAAATAATAAAAACTAGAAAAAAAAGAATTGGGGGCTTACCACCCATTAAGAGGATGATGGTAACCCCGATCTAGCTTGAAGGAAGGATTAGGGTTTCTTAGGAGGAAGAGTAGAGAGGGAAGAGGAGGAGCTGTGTTTCTAACTAAAAGTTGCTAACAAGGGTGTACACTTCCCACCAATTTATTGATACCCAAAAAAATGTGGCTAATTAAGACCAACTTAACTGAATTTTTAAGGTGGTATTATTTGCCTCTCGAAAACATATATGAATAAATTGGATAAAGAAAGAAAATTCACAACAAGGACAATAATGTTTGTGAGGATGACTCACCCTGAATGAGAGCCATGGCCCATGAAACTCATATCTATATTAAGAATAGGGGTATAACACATTTACGGATTTACCCTTAGTAGTCCACTATTGAACTTCCAAGCTATAATTCAGTGAGCCAATTATCATTCGCATAGACAATTACGATGGAGATATCTTTGATGAGGTATGGTTAAGCCATGATAACCATAATCTATTAAACCCGAATAACTAAAATCTTTTGTTGTATCTCCCGATTTAAGTGCTCCTTTTGTAGCTTGAAAAAGTAATTAGGGAATTGTTATGATGGCTTCCGTTGATTATTCCCTTTTTTTATCACTCCCTATAAATGCTTGATTTGGTTTCTGATTGTTTTTGAAGGGTAAATAACATATCCTAGTCTCTTTAGTATTTTTATAAACAGTTATTTTGCCTAATATTAGTTTTACAATTGCAAAAACCCAATAATTTTGTAACCATTGTTCTGACGTAGCATTTTAACATGAGCTATTCTCAGTGATCAATCTTATCTTTCTATGCACTCAACCCTTACTTGCTCTTTCTATTTAATTAGAGAACTGAGTTAGGATTATCTTTGTTAGTCCCGACAACGGCCTATCAATATGCAATATCAGCCCATAATTGAGCCAGAAAGTAAGGCTTCAATTAGCATGTGTTTTACTAGGTCTATTAGGTGACGATGTTTGCTTTCAACAACACTAGTTTGTTATTGGTAACTAGGCAAGAGTTTTGAATAAATATATAGTCAAATGGTAAGAAGAGGTATTTATCAAGTATCAAATTTTCGTTTCTCGTCACTCTTAATGTGTCAAAAAAAAAATCCTAATAATCAAATGGATGTTCATAGTATAAGCATATACTATTCCATTTTATGCCCATCTTTCTTATGTTGATAATTTTCTTTTATTTTTTTGTCACTTCTTTCTAGAGGTGGCAAACGGGTCTTACTAGTCGGGTCATATTCAGGTCAACTTTGTGTTCAAGTCGTGTAAGTGCAGATTTGATGAGTCGGGTCAACATCGGGTCGGTTTCAATCGGGTTGGTTCTGGTCGAATCAATTCGGGTAAGGTCGGATTTTTTTTCTGCCAAATAAATAAAACACATAAATTAATGTTTGTGAAAACTATTTCGTTATTATTTTCGGGTCGATTCACGTTATTATTTTCGGGTCGAGTAGATTTGGGTCGTGTTATTCGAGTTTTTGACAGTGGATTTGTAAAAGTATATAGGGAGGGAAAACTTTACTATTAGTTATTTTATTCCTTATTTTTTTAAATTTTTCTTTGACAACTATAATGGCTACTAGCTAGAGTGAAATAGGCAATGAAAGTTATCTTTTAGTTTGATTACTTATTTACTTTGCTCACTCCACGTGAATGCTTAACCCCCAACCTTTTCTTTTGTTTTTTTAAACAAAAAAATACTAGAAAGGCTGATTTTTTTAATATGGGCTCCCTTGAAGCCTGTCCCTAGGCGGTGGCCTTCCTTGTCAACCCTCAGGGCCGAGCTTGGATTCAATCAGACAAGAACAAATCAAATTCATCTTCCTACAATGAACCAGATCGATCAATACAGCGCATGCCCCATATAATTTGCTGAATCAAACACAGCTATTGATGGGGCGAGGTCTATCATTATGACATACTTTGGCGGAAAAACATTCTTGATCTAACCTTGCTGACCGCATTCGAGTTCCCAATACCTTTATGATGATAGTATTGAACTTCAACCAGTAAGAACTATTTCCCATACAAATTTTTAAACTTCCACGTGGGAAGAGAATAAAATCAAAATCCAAACTCTCACAAAAGGAGAGAAAGAACCTAAAATTGGGTTGAAAACTCACAACAAAAGAGACAATGGAGGATTATTAATAACGAAAATAATAAAAACTAGAAAAAAAAGAATTGGGGGCATACCACCATCGAGAGAATGATGGCATCCCCGATCTAGCTTGAACAAAAGGACTAGGGTTTTTTAGGAGGAAGAGTAGAGAGGGAAGAGGAGGAGCTGTGTTTCTAACTAAAAGTTGCTAACAAGGGTGTACACTTCCCACCAATTTATTGATATCCAAAAATATATGGCTAATTCAGAAGAACTTAACTCAATTTTTATGGTGGTTTTATTTGCCTCTCGAAAAAATACATGGATAGATCGGATAAAGAAAGAAGATTCACAAGAAGGACAATAATGTTTGTGAGAATAATGAATGACTCACCCTGAATGGGAGCCATGGCCCATGAATCTCATATCTATATTAAAAATAGTGGTATAACATATTTACGGATTTACCCTTAGTAGTCCACTATTGAACTCCAAAACTATAATACAGCGAGCCAATTATCATTCGCATAGACAATTACGATGGCGATATCTTTGATGAGGTATAGTGAAGCCATGATAAACCATAATCTATTATACCCAAATAACTAAAATCTTCTGTTGTATCTCCCAATTTAAGTGCTACTTTTGTAGCTTGAAAAAGTAATTAGGGAATTGTTACGATGGCTTCCTTTGATTATTCCCTTTTTTATCACTCTAGATAAATGGTTGATTTGGTTTCTTATTGTTTTCAAATGGTGAATACGACATCCTAATCTCTTTAGTTGGTAGGATCTTTCAGTCGTATGCACCAAATTAATTCTGACTTTCTAACACTAATTAAAGTAGCTAGGGAAGTAGAGTTCGTATACACGGAGAAAGGAAACTTTCTAGTGTATGTATGCGTAATAAAAACCTAGTAAACTAAGTGTTAAGGGTAACCAAGTGGGGAATTTGAGATTAATCAAAACTATTAACTAAAACAATCAAACTAATAAGAAACCAATAATCACGTGAAGGAATCAAATGTAGACAAATCTTGATCAAACGAATATCCACTAATGAATTACTAGTTGATCACTGAAGACACTTCAATTAAACCCTCTTGAATACTTTATTGTGGAATGAAAATTCCAATTTCTCCTAATTATTAGCCAACTAGAACGAGATGCGTTCCTAGAAAACCCTAACTATTAAACAATCCAAAACAAGCGCTTAGATTCAATTTAATAGAAGCAATCAATCTAGAGAAATCAATAAAGAAGGATTGTAACACCCCGTAATTTTCACCCTTTATTTTTGGTGTTTGTTTACATTAAAATGATATTTTTCATAAAAATAATAATAATTTATTATTTAGATTATTTTGGAACGTGTTGTGAAAATGTGTATATATTTTTATATGTTGTGATATATTTATATGTATTTATTTTAAGTTGTTAGTTAATTGTTTTAAAGATTATATTAGTTTCGTTATTTATTTAGGCGTTTAAGATGCGGTGTTGTCGCGTAACGTCTTTGTAACGTTGATGGACCGGCTTGGGATGATGAAATGGTACATCTCGTGTGGCGTATCATGCTGGCCGAAAATCAGCAATTATGGTGTCAAGGATGAAGAGTTTTGGTGCTCATTAAGTTAACCTTTAGATCTCTTGTAACCCCCTATTTAATTCCCCATTAACCCACCTTTATCATCACCCTATAAACCATTGCTTAATGAGGTTATTAATCAGTTTTTTGCTGCATTCTAACCTCCATTTTCGCCCAACCCTTAGAGAGGAAGAGAAAGAGTTCTTCTCTCTTCTCGGATTTTCGTCCATTTTTGCACACCTATTTTGTTTGCATCATATCTCCTTCGTTTATTATTCGAATTGAACGTGTGAGTAGTCAAAATCCATCTACTCGGAAAGATCTTGCTCGTGGTACAATTTGTTTTTGAAGAAAGGGAAAGACGCGACTGCAGCTTTCGTTTCAATCAGACGAGTCATCCGGTTTTTGTTCCCTGTCACACCTTCACGAATTTAACCATATCCGAAGATCTAACCGTTGGATCATTCTCAAATTTGGACAGCGAGTTTATACTATCTTTATCTTCACTTTGACCAGTGCGATTGTGAATCCTATCTTTAAATCACTGGGAATCATGGTCGGAATAGAGCAGTACGAAATAAGAGTTTTCAACGTTCAAGAAGAAAACGCCTAGGGACTTGTTGCTACAATTATCGTTCGTTGTGCTTTGGGGTTAGAAGAGAATTGGATTGTATGTGTAACTCTTAACTATCTCTTTAGACTCAGCTCTCCTCCCGACGTTCCAGGTAACTAGTAGTTATCTTAGAACGATAGAGATTTGAGTATTTTTCGGTATTAGATTATTACGCTAGGAATTGTTTAAAATACTTTTTGAATGAAATTATTGACGAAATTTGACATGAATATACTTGATGTATGCTGTATGAATATTGTATATATAAAAATAATTTTCGTTTGATTTTTAGTATTTATTTGATTCAATTGGTATTTTGTGCGTTTTTGGCTTATTTGCATAATAATTATTAACAGAATGTTAAAATTGCTGAAATTAATTTTCGTGAATCATGTTATATGTGTAGTATGTATTTCATGCCTTGGAATAATTTTTGCCTACTGTTTACAGGTTTATTTAATTGATTTATCTGTTTTTGCATTTTCGTTTCTGTCAGTATATAAATCATGAAAATTATGGAGGCCTAAAAATTCATTTCTTTGTATAATATGTATTACCGTGAGTTTATGCATGTTATGTAAATTTTTGGTAATTTTTGGGCGTTTATTTTTATTTTTAATTATTATATTGGCTTTATTGGGTATTCTGTAAATTAACGTTTAAAAATACTTTTAGAGTCCGAAAATTATAAATAAAAATTGTACCATGTCAGTAGAGCCATTAGGGTCGTTTGATAATTTTTGTGTTGTTTTACTGATCGTACTTATCAGTTTAATAATTATTATTGGGTTTTTGTTGTGAATTTGAGGATATTCTCTTAAAATTATTTAAGAGCTTGTTAATCAGAAATAATTTGTGATCTTTTATGTTCTTGGATGCTGGTGTTTAGTAGGTTGCTGTAAGTATTATTGGTATCATTATGTTTATGTTTGATTTACGTCAAAATGATTAATTGTGTACTATTCATTTATTTAATAAGCCTTGGAGTTAATTGGTGATGCATTTTTTATTGAACTGTTATTGCTGTAAAAACTAGTTTAATATCATTGTTGATGCTTAGAGATGTTCAAGGTGTTTATTGTTGGAGACATTTGTTGTAAGTTTGTAAGTTATTAGTTTTGAGGAATTATGAAGAATTCCTTTTGATGAATTACGGGTATAAGGCCGGGTGGCATCCCTTTTGACGAATATTTTTGAGCTGAATGATACTTTGATGATATTTATGAATTATGAATTTTTTTTGAGATAAGAACATCCGGTGGGATAGATGTAGTCCCCGGTGAAGAACATACCAACCACCTGGTTTGCGATCTAGGGGTACACTTGTGTTAATTGTTGTCGTCCGAGAGGTCAGGGAGTTCTGCGTGTTCTACCCTGCATCGGGAGTTTGGCCATTCTTAGACGCATGCAGTGGGGAACGTAAGCCCATAGACTGACCTGAAGATTGCGATCTGACAAACCTTAGGAAGTGAATTGCGATTCACTGGCGTTCGGTTTCTGACTCAATCACTTGTTTTACCTATACTTTTATTTTTATAAAAGTACTCTTGAGATCATTTATTTATTTTTATCCAATTCACTTGCTATTTATTATTCATTTGCGTTACTTGTGAGTTATATGGAAGTGGATGCATATTGTAGTTGACTTGACTTTATTCTTTCCTTTCTTACTAATCTATGTCTGGAATAGACTTTGATTTCTTTTGTTCTGGGAGAACTGCTAGTTACTCCCCACTGATTGTGGATGTTTGTTGTATTATTATTTCTTTCTTTTTCCGCTTTGAAATTCTGGGGTGTTACAGTAATTGTAACACTCCGTCCATTCATAGGCAATGAATACACAAAATAGAAAGATTTATTAAGTAGTAGACGATAGCGGAAATATCGTCAAGACGGACAATGTCACTCTAAAGTTCAAATAAAATCGAAAACAACAACAACAAAAATCCCAAAGAACATTAACCCAAAACTATCTATAACGAGATAACATAATCCCAAAATCCCACAAATAAAGCAAAGAAACGAAATAAGAAATCCTCCTAATTAAGCTCGTCGGTATCTCTCAAACCCCATGACAAAACCATACTGCAACATATTAACTTGCAAAATATATCAACAAACATCCACAATCAGTGGGGAGTAACTAACAGCTCTCCCAGCTCAATTAGGATCCACATAGGAGTTATCAAGCATTAATAAATAAGTCTCAATCAACATAAAATATCAAACTGAACCAAATAACAGCCAAACAAAACCTATCATTTTGACATGCTTAAATAAAGTAAATCAACAATAATGAACTTAAGATAAGCATACAAGATCCATAGCATAAGCCTCCAAAATAAATAAATAAAATAATATAATAGCTTTTGAGAAAGAGCAGAACGCCAGTGGATCGCAACCCACTTCCTAAGGTTTGTCAGATCGAAATCTCCAGACAGCCTATGGGCTTACGTTCCCTACTGCCTGTGTCTAAGAATGGCCAAACTCTCGATGCAGGATAGTACCCAGCTCAGTACTTCCCAACCTCTCGGACGACAACAATTAACCCAGGTAATACCCCTAAATCGCAACCTAGGTGGTTGGCATGTTCTTCACCGGGGACTACGTCTATCCCACCGGATATCTTAATCTCAATAAAATAGTTCCACAAATAAATACTATAATTTATTCATCCATTAATCGTCAAATATAAATAATAAGGATGTCCTTAAGGCCTTACACTCAAAATCAGCAGAAACTAGGATCGCAATCCAAGAGTTTCAATTCAACAATATTTATTCTTCCCAAAGTATTAGTAATAATAATACTAATAAAATCATTTAATCAAACTAAAAAGAATAATAAACCTTCATTAAAATATAATCATACACCAAAAACACAGTATAATCAAATATTCCAACTACTACACTCTCGTTGTCTGAGTTTGGGTACAAGGTTAATTACAACGTTAATTATAATACCCCCGGTACATAACTCTTGGCGAAACGGTACTAAAGACAGTATTATTCTCCCTCGAGTACTGTACCGTCGACAACTTAGATATTGATTTATACAAGTACAACATTATTATACTCTCAATTAATACAAGCAAACCATCATAAAATAATTAAAACTCTCATATATACATAGTTACAACAATAACTTAAAAGATTTGCCCAATATAATATTACCATCTTTTTAAAATAAAAACCACAACTTTATCATTTATATGTATACTCTTACAACAAGATAAACAAATTTTGACATCCCAGAATTTCAAAGCGGAAAAAGAAAGAAAAAAATAATAGTATTATAGGACGATGGCGGAAACATCGTCTTCAGGGAATGCCACTTCTAATACAAAGGTATTTAAATAACTATGTTAAGAGACCAACTTAAATAAATTTATATCAATAAAAAACTAATTAAGAGTATTCCAAATGAGAAAAGTCTAATTAGCAGTCTAGGCCTAAAACAACTATCATTTCATTCTCGCATCTCAACCCGAGTCCAAAACCAAAGAAGATTCACATCAACAAAACCTACAAAATATACAACAAGATCCACAATCAGTGGGGGGTAACTAGCAGTTCTCCCAGAACCAAAGAAATCAAAGTCTATTCCATACATATATTAGTAAGAAAGGAAAGAATAAAGTCAAGTCAACTACAATATGCATCCACTTCCATATAACTCACAAATAACGCAAATGAATAATAAATAGCAAGTGAATTGGATAAAAATAAATAAATCATCTCAAGAGTAATTTTATAAAAATAAAAGTATAGGTAAGTGATTGAGTCAGAAACCGAACGCCAGTGAATCGCAATTCACTTACTAAGGTTTGTCAGATCGCAATCTCCAGGTCAGTCTATGGGCTTACGTTCCCCACTGCCTGTGTCTAAGAATGACCAAACTCCCGATGCAGGGTAGAACACGCAGAACTCCCTGACCTCTCGGACGACAACAATTAACCCAGGTTTACCCCTAGTTCGCAAACCAGGTGGTTGGCATGTTCTTCACCGGGGACTACATCTATCCCACCGGATGTTCTTATCTAAAAAATTAAATCATAATTCATAAATATCATCAAAGTATCATTCGGCTCAAAAATATTCGTCAAAAGGGATGCCACCTGGCCTTATACCCATAATTCATCAAAAGTAATTCTTCAAAAATCCTCAAGTAGTAACTTACAAACTTACAACAAATATCTCCAACCACAATACTTTGAACATCACTAAGCATCAACAATGATAATGAAATAGTTTTTACAGCACTAACAGTATCAATCAGAAATGCATCATATCAAATAAGATCACCAATTAACTCGATGGCTTATTAAATAAATGAAACGTACACAACTAATCATTTTTACACAAACCAAACATAAACATAATGATACCCAATATTACACACAGTAACCTACTAAACACCAGCTTCCAAGAACATAAAAGGTCACAAATTATTTCTGAATAACAAGCCCTTAAATAATTAAAAAGAATATCCTCAAACTCACAACAAAAACACAATAATAATTATTAAACTAATAAGTACATCAGTAAAATAACAAAAAAAAAAAAATCATACGACCCTTATGGCTCTAATGACATGGTACAAATTTTATTTCTAATTTTAGGACTCTAAAAGTATTTTTAAACGTTAATTTACAGAATACTCAATAAAGCCAATATAATAATTTAAAATAAAAATAAACGCCCAAAAAATTACCAAAAATTCACATAACATGTATACACTCACGGTAATACATAATATACAAAGAAATGAATTTTTCGGCCTCCAGAAATAATTTTCATGATTTATATACTGACAGACACGAAAATGCAAAAACAGATAAACCAATTAAATAAACCTGAAAACAGTAGGAAAAAATTATTCCAAGGCATGAAATACATACTATACATATAAAATGATTCACGAAAAATAATTTCAGCAATTTTAACGTTCGTTCAATAATTATTTTGCAAATAAGCCAAAAACGCACAAAATACCAAATAAATCGAATAAATACTAAAACTCAGACGAAAATTATTTTTATGTATACAATATTCATACAGCGTGCATCAAGTATATTCACGTCAAATTTCATCAATAATTTCATTCAAAAAGTATTTTAAACAATTCCTAGCGTAATAATCTAATACCGAAAAATACTCTAATCTCTATCGTTCTAAGATAACTACTAGTTACTCCCCACTGATTGTGGATGTTGTTGTATATTTTGTAGGTTTTCATAACCATATATTAGAGTTACTTTCTGACTTTTAAATTTTGTTATTTTTAATATTTTGACTTACTCTTTTGAAAAATGTTTAATTTCAATTGTTTTATAATGGTTTGGAAAAAGAAAGGGGTTTTGAAATTGTCTTTCAAGATATTCTTCAAATTTCTCTTACAGTCCTTGACCATCTATATTTATAAATATTTTTATTTTTCATGCTAATCCTTGTTTAGCTTTTAATTATGGTAATAAGTTTGGTAGTCTTTGAAAATAAAAGTACTTTATTGAGTTGTCTTGGTGTTAGGTTGAAATGTAGATGCAAACTATTTTGTTTTAAAGGTTAGCATTCAACAACTTTTATTTTACTTACTAATTTACTTTTCTTATTAGCATTATTTTTCGAACTCAAATACGTGAAAGGATCTCATTTACTATTTGTTGTTTCTTGTTTAAATATTTAGTGCTTTCTCATTTCATAGCAAAATTTTGGTTGTTTTCTTTACTTTTTATTTAATTATATGACTTTAACTATTTTGTTTTACATTCTTTGGAAAGGAAATTTATATACTCAGTCTAAATTTTAAACTTGTTTGAGTTGATTCTAAGTCGTAATGGGTGATTCCTTTGACTTGTATGTCAATTTGATAAGTCTAAATTTTAAACTTGTTTGAGTTGATATTGAGTCATAATGGGTGATTCCTTTGACTTGTATGTCAATTTGATAAGTTAACGCATTTTATCTGTTTTGATTTAATTTCCTTTTTCAGTTGATATTAAGTTTATATTGGGTGATTCCAGTAAACTATAATGTCGATTTGATAAGTTGGCTTTCAAATATTGTTTTGTTGATACTAGATTGCAGTGGGTGGTTCCATGCATATTTGTGTCGACTTAGCAAATTTTATAATTGTTGTTAATAATTTATTACTTTATCGCCTATTTATTATTAGTGTTTCGACGTTGTGAAATTTATTTTAAAGTTTTCAATTTCTTTTGCGAACTTTAATTTTCATATATATGTTTAGGAGGCGTACGCTCTTATAACATATATCATGACTTGTGTTCGTAAGTGCTATTTTAGTAAAGCAGCTAGCTAATCTTTATTAAAGTGTTCTTATCTCTTTAAGTGCGTGGAGTATAAGCCCGTGTGGTTACCTCTATTTAAATTGATTTGGCTATCTATTTACGAACTTTTTCTTCTTCGTTTCTTTTCTAAAAATATTTATGTATGGTCGTATTTATTCTTTTGTAATTTTACGTAAATATTTATTCCTACTTCTATTGCAAAATTACATATAATTTATTGTGCAAACGTTTTTACCTTAAACTTTCTCTTGTCTTTGGTTCTTTCACATTTTATAAAATGATGGTTGTTACCGTGCTTCTTTACTATACAACTCTTTTGGTCTTCCAAAATAAAATATATATTATTTGAGTTATCAAATTTTATACCTGCAAATTTGTTTAAATAACTAAAATCAATCGATTTCTGCTTTCTTAATGTTCTTTATCTAGAGTATTTTCTTTTGTCTCTTGGTTGTTTTGAAGTTTCGAGGACGAAACTCTTTTAAGGGGGAGTGATTGTAACACCCCGTAATTTTCACCCTTTATTTTTGGTGTTTGTTTACATTAAAATGATATTTTTCATAAAAAAAATAATAAATTAGTATTTAGATTATTTTGGAACGTGTTGTGAAAATGTGTATATATTTTTATATGTTGTGATATATTTATATGTATTTATTTTAAGTTGTTAGTTAATTGTTTTAAAGATTATGTTAGTTTCGTTATTTATTTAGGCGTTTAGGATGCGGTGTTGTCGCGTAACGTTTTTGTAACGTTGATGGACCGACTTGGGATGATGAAATGGTACATCTCGTGTGGCGTATCATGCTGGCCGAAAATCAGCAATTATGGTGTGGAGGATGAAGAGTTTTGGTGCTCATTAAGTTAACCTTTGGATCTCTTGTAACCCCCTATTTAATTCCCCATTAACCCACCTATATCATCACCCTTTAAACCATTGCTTAATGAGGTTATTAATCAGGTTTTTGCTGCATTCTAACCCCCATTTTCGCCCAACCCTTAGAGAGGAAGAGAAAGAGTTCTTCTCTCTTCTCGGATTTTCGTCCATTTTTGCACACCTATTTTGTTTGCATCATATCTCCTTCATTTCTTATTCGAATTGAACGTGTGAGTAGTCAAAATCCATCTACTCGGAAAGATCTTGCTCGTGGTACAATTTGTTTTTGAAGAAAGAGAAAGACGCGACGGAAGTTTTCGTTTCAATCAGACGAGTCATCCGGTTTTTGTTCCCTGTTACACCTTCACGAAATTAACCATATCCGAAGATCTAACCGTTGGATCATTCTCAAATTTGGACAGCACGTTTATACTATCTTTATCTTCACGTTTACCAGATCGATTGTGAATCCGATCTTTTAATTACTGGGAATCATGGTCGGAATAGAGCAGTACGAAATAAGAGTTTTCAACGTGAAGAAAACGCCTAGTGACTTGTTGCTACAATTATCGTTCGTTGTGCTTTGGGGTTAGAAGAGAATTGAATTGTATGCGTAACTCTTAACTATCTCTTTAGACTCAGCTCTCCTCCCGACGTTCCAGGTAACTAGTTGTTATCTTAGAATGATAGAGATTAGAGTATTTTTCGGTATTAGATTATTACGCTAGGAATTGTTTAAAATACTTTTTGAATGAAATTATTGACGAAATTTGACATGCATATACTTGATGCATGCTGTATGAATATTGTATATAGAAAAATAATTTTTGTCTGATTTTTAGTATTTATTTGATTTAATTGGTATTTTGTCCGTTTTTGGCTTATTTGCATAATAATTATTAACCGAATGTTAAAATTTATGAAATTATTTTTCGTGAATCATGTTATATGTTTAGTATGTATTTCATGCCTTGGAATAATTTTTGCCTACTGTTTACAGGTTTATTTAATTGATTTATCTGTTTTTGTATTTTCGTTTCTGTCAGTTTATAAATCATGAAAATTATTTCTGAAGGCCTAAAAATTAATTTTTGCCTACCGTGAGTTTATGCATGTTATGTAAATTTTTGGTAATTTTTGGGCGTTTAGTTTTATTTTTAATTACTATATTGGCTTTATTGGGTATTCTGTAAATTAACGTTTAAAAATACTTTTAGAGTCCGAAAATTATAAATAAAAATTGTACCATGTCAGTAGAGCCATTTGGATCGTATGATAATTTGTGTGTTATTTTACTGATTGTACATATCAGTTTAATAATTATTATTGGGTTTTTGTTGTGAATTCGAGGATATTCTTTTAAAATTATTTAAGAGCTTGTTAATCAGAAATAATTTGTGATCTTTTATGTTCTTGGATGCTGGTGCTTAGTAGGTTGCTGTAAGTATTATTGGTATCATTATGTTTATGTTTGATTTACGTAAAAATGATTAATTGTGTACTATTCATTTATTTAATAAGCCTAGGAGTTAATTGGTGATGCATTTTTTATTGAACTGTTAGTGCTGTAAAAACTAGTTTAATATCATGTTGATGCTTAGAGATGTTCAAGGTGTTTATTGTTGGAGACATTTGTTGTAAGTTTGTAAGTTATTATTTTTGAGGAATTATGAAGAATTACTTTTGATGAATTACGGGTATAAGGCCGGGTGGCATCCCTTTTGACGAATATTTTTGAGCTGAATGGTACTTTGATGATATTTATGAATTATGAATTTCTTTTTAGATAAGAACATCCGGTGGGATAGATGTAGTCCCCGGTGAAGAACATACCAACCACCTGGTTTGCGATCTAGGGGTACACTTGTGTTAATTGTTGTCGTCCGAGAGGTCAGGGAGTTCTGCGTGTTCTACCCTGCATCGGGAGTTTGGCCATTCTTAGACGCATGCAATGGGGAACGTAAGCCCATAGACTGACCTGAAGATTGCGATCTGACAAACCTTAGGAAGTGAATTGCGATTCACTGGCGTTCGGTTTCTGACTCAATCACTTGTTTTACCTATACTTTTATTTTTATAAAAGTACTCTTGAGATCATTTATTTATTTTTATCCAATTCACTTGCTATTTATTATTCATTTGCGTTACTTGTGAGTTATATGGAAGTGGATGCATATTGTAGTTGACTTGACTTTATTCTTTCCTTTCTTACTAATCTATGTCTGGAATAGACTTTGATTTCTTTTGTTCTGGGAGAACTGCTAGTTACTCCCCACTGATTGTGGATGTTTGTTGTATATTTTGCAGGTTTTGTTGATGGGAATCTTCTTTGGTTTTGGGCTCGGGTTGAGATGCGAGAATGAAATGATAGTTGTTTTAGGCCTAGACTGCTAGATAGACTTTTCTCATTTGGAATACTCTGAATTAGTTATTTATTGATATTATTTATTTAAGTTGGTCTCTTAACATAGTTATTTAAATACCTTTGTATTAGAAGTGGCATTCCCAGAAGACGATGTTTCCGCCATCGTCCTATAATACTATTATTATTTGTTTCTTTTTCCGCTTTGAAATTCTGGGGTGTTACAAGGATAATATCAATACAAGCGATTGAGATTAAACAATATAATTATTCTCCTTTGAAATCATTAATCAAGAACGCAAGCATTAACAATCCAAAGTTACCACTTTTGAGAAGATTAATTGAATAATTACGGATTCAACAATCTAATCTAGCAATCAATCAATAAAAATCATCAACTAGTTGATCACCTAGCAATAATCAATATCAATCATATGAATAATACCAAAAGAATAATTAATATTAAAGAGAAAGAATAAGAGAAAAGAAATCTCACAACTACGTGAATTCAAAAGCTTCAATCTATTGATCAAGAATTAGGGTTTAGTTCTCTATGAAAGGTAAAAGCTCCAATCAAAAATAATGTTCTCCGAATCTCCAAGTGTGTAAAAATAATAAAGTCAAAAAGATAACCTCAAAACCAATTATCCAAATGCTTAAGTAGTTCTAGGGTCAAAAGAAAATAAAACAAGCCAAAGAAAAACTAGAAAACTCGGCCCTAATGGCCCTTTCTCGAAAATCGCGCTACCTACGGCTTATATGCCGCCACCCGCGGCTATCCTGCTCCAATAGTGATGTAGCTACTGTAAGTGCCGCGCTTAGCGGCTATTTTGCCGCACCACGCGGCTCCTTGTAAACACGCTTCCTTTCCTCTAGCTCCAACACCTATTTTGCTTCAATTGTAGGTTGAATTCTTCCTTAAAACTCATATGAAAACTCCTATCCAACCCGAGTTGTCATGAACCTTGAGTACATCCATATAAAATGACCGAATTGCCCTTGCCTCATATTCATTCATAATAAAGCATTTAAATTCTCCAATTACAAACAAAGTTAGCAAATGAAGAAATACAAGATATATACTTCCATATTGAACCAGATGACAAATGTTTGGGCTAAATGAACACACTTATACACTACAAAATAGTGTATATCAAACTCCCCCATGCTTAGATCTTTACTCGTCCTCGAGAAAACTCCCAATGCATATCCAACTCCATTTTCCAAAGATCTAATAGTGAATGCAAGAGAGGGAACCGCAACCCAAGATCCTAACTCCAACTAGTCAAAAGTAATCAATAAAGCAACCAACCCTACAATCTTAGCTAAGTCTAAGTACCGATGTAATCTCAAAGTACAAGGACTAAGCTCAACTCCAATCTACGCCGCCTTATATCTCCACAAAAGTATATGAAAATGGCACTCCAAAATAAAACTTCCATCCAACTACGAGGGAACCAACAAATGAAACCCAAACTCCCCCATGCTTATCTCAAAGTATATCCAACTCAATGAACATCCAAGATGTAAGTTCAAGTCTCGAAAGATCTCAAAAGACTTTAACTTATTCAAATCCGCACAACATCACAAACCAACCTCCCCTTATGTCTCCCAAAAGTATAATGTGTTATCTCTAACCTAAACTCCATCTAAACTCCAACCACATCCTCCAAATGACACCAAGATGAGACCTACCCGAATCCTCCTTATAGCTCCTCTCTTCTTATGTCCACAACTCCGGCAAATGTTCAAAATTTTCTCTCTTTTATCTCTCATTTTGCCTAGGAGCCCTTTCGGGTTTTCATCCTAGCCACTCCAATTCTTTTAAGCTCACCATCTCACCCGCTCAAAAGCCACTTTTTTGCATAGGTTGCCCTTGCGGGTTTTCAACCTATCCGGGCCCCCATTTTTTCCTAAGTTGCCCTCTCGGGTTTTCAACTTAGCGGGTTTTGTATTTTTGTCATTTCTTTTTTCAAAAAATTTTTTTAAAGAAAGAAATATATATACAATGAGAATTTCCCTCTCCCCTACTTAATCAAAACATTGTCCTCAATGTATGAACAAACATAAAAGGTAAGGGAAGGAGAAATAACTCACAATCAATCATAGGGGTATTCTCCGGATGCTCGTGACCCGGAGTGATGACGGGTTGCCCGACGCTCGTCCCGATCCAACGCTCTCGTAGCCATTCGCTCCATAAAAGCATCACTAGGCGGCTGATAAGAACTTGTATATTGAGTCTGAAACAACTGACTCATACTATGCAAATAGGCGAGCGTCTGCGAATGCATATCATGTAGCTCCTCTATCCGATCATCTACATCCGCCCGCCAACTAATCCAATTAGTAGAAGTAGAAGGGTGAGAGCCCTCAGTGCCATCCGACTCATCCTCATCATGGCTCCTCTCATTCCTTTCTATTTCTATCGCCGTAGGAGTGCCTAAGTATGGAGCAACATCAGAATCAGGAGGGATAAAGAAATCATGAGCCAGTGGACCATAAGAGAGAGCCATGCCATCAGGCCTAGGAAGTCTTAAATAAGAAGAACGACTCGGCCCATGACGCTAAAAATAAGACCCCTCTCGATCAGATTGAGCAAGCTTCTCAACTTTTATCAACGTGCGACTATCATAGACACTACTAGACTGTAAGGGCTTAATAGTGCCAGGAGCTTCAATCCCTAAATGCTCCGCCAAAAGAGTAATCATGCCCCCCATGCTCAGATTCCCATAAGTGCTATCACGCACTTTCAAACACTGCTCCACAAAGATTTCAACCCAATCAGGAATTCCCACACCCTCTGGAGTCATAGCCCAAAGATAACTCATCTCAATACGTGCCATTTTAGTGGCTTCCCCTTGGCAAGACACCGTGGTGGTCAAAAAACGATGTGCTAATCGAAGCCTAGGGTGAGGCATCTTGTAACTTCTTTCACCATGGGTGTCGACTTTGGTTTCCGTAATAGCCTGCCAAAACATTGAACAAGTATGGTGGTGCAAAGGATTCCATTCATTCTCAGGCGGTGGGTCCCAACCAAAAGCTTATCTAATCTCATCATAACTTACATCCTATCTACTATTATTAAGGCGAAAAGTGATTCTTGGACCTCGCTCTTTGCTCTTTTCCAAAGTAGATAAAAACTTATAAGTGTATCTCACATAGGTGTCCGCCTTCTTGCCTAAAAATGCTTCCATCCCAACCTTTCGAAACAACTTTTTCATCACATCATCCATGCCTAAAACCGCTAAAGTGTCCAAATCAATGAATTTAGTGACATGTACCTTCCTTGTGGGTCGAGCCAAAGATGCCCACCTTTTCTTTTCAACATCACTAAGGTACATAACCCCCATAGTATCAATCTCCACCGATTTTGAGGAAGATGTCTTCGCCTCCGAAGTTTTAGCCTTCTTCTTTGTCACGTTCTTAGGAGCCGGTGTGAGTCTTTTCCTATCTCTCACCATGATAACTCGCTGCACTCTCACAAGGTTTCTCACTCCCCTCAACAAAAAGCAACAATTTCCCACATCCACAACACCACAATACCACAAATATCACCAAAAATCTCAATGCAATTCAACACATGACTACTAGTGACAACATCCAATCATACCATGAGCACAAGTATCAACTCACAAACATTCAATTATGGTCATGTATCATCAAGCAACCAACTAATAGGAAAAATTCAAATTATCCCAATTGAATTTCGAAACTTACCTCATGTGAGACAATAAATCATCCAATAACACCAATCAAAATAAAATTGTGGCTTGCTCATGTAAAATTCATCAACTTGATGCCCAACACTTCAACGACGACCTTCCAATTACTCCAAATACGCTTCAAATCGTAAAAACCTAATTTCTAGTGTGCTTGATGAATTTTGGGTAGTGAGATTGAAATTGTGTTTATGGTGATTTTAATGGTGGTAAAGATTATAAAAGGAGAGTGGAGGGGAAATTTTTTATTGAAGGTGTGGGGAAGGTGGAATATCAATGGTGGGAAGGAAGAAGAGAGAAGAAGGTGAAAGAGGGAGAAAAGACGTGAAAGAGGGATGAAGAAGAGGGAGAAAATATATATATTTTTTTAGATTTTGGGTGTGCACGTTTTTTTCTGTTTTCAACTTTTTTCGTTTATTATTTTATTTTTTTTACGTATGAGTGGCTGTAGCAAGGATCCCCGCGCCTAGCGGTTGGAAACCGCGCCCAGCGGCTTAGACGCCGTCGTGACTGATTGGGCCTCCACCAGCGGTTTGAGAGCTGCGGCTAGCGGCTTGGAGTTGCATGAAGACTGAAGTCGCCGCGCCCCGCGGTAGAAGAGCCGCATCCCGCGGCTGCTGCTGCTCTGATTTCCGCCCACGACTGAACTCGCCTCGCCTAGCTGCTTGGATACCGCGACACGCAGCTGCTTAGCTGCTACCTGTCGTCTTTTTCTTTTCTTTTTTTTTTGCCACTACACAAAAACAAACTCATCAAATAAAATAATAATAATAATAGAAAAAAACTAACTAAAAAGAAAAGGAGGGAAAAGTAACCAAGAAAAAGGAAAGAGGGGAGGAAGAAACTTGGGTTACCTCCCAAGGAGCGCCTTTGGTTTAAGTCGTTGGCTCGACTTAGTGCATGACGACTCACCCTTCATATTGGGGCTCATATAAATCAACATTTTCATCATTTTCCACCTTGAACCCCTCATAATAATGCTTAAGTCGTTGCCCATTGACATTAAACCGCTTATTTGTATCAAAACTTCGAACCTCCACTACACCATAAGGATATACATTGGTTACCTCGAAAGGGCCTATCCACCGAGATCTAAGCTTTCCAGGAAACAACCGAAGGCGAGATTGATAGAGAAGGACCTTCTCACCAACTTTAAACTCTTTTCTTGTGATCATCTTGTCATGCCAAACCTTGGTTTTCTCCTTATAAAGTGCAGCATTCTCATAGGACTCAAGTCGAATCTCCTCTAGTTCTTGCAACTGCAACTTTCTATGCTCACCCGCTTCATCCATATGCATATTAAAAGCCTTCACCGCCCAATAAGCTCTGTGTTCTAACTCTACTGGAAGGTGACAGGGCTTACCCAACACAAGTCGATACGGTGACATACCGATAGCCCACAGAGCATCATCCAAACGCAGACTCCAATCTTTCCTTGTGGAATTCACCGTTTTCTCTAAAATTGACTTGACCTCTCTATTGGATACTTCATCTTGCCCATTAGTCTGTGGATGATAAGAAGTAGACACCTTATGATTAACAAAGTATTTAATTTCTTCAGCAAAGCACCCACAGTACGATTGCAAAAATGTGTGCCACGGTCACTTATCAAGGCTCAGGGGACTCCAAACCTAGAAAAGATGTTAGATTTAAGAAAATCTGCAACGACTTTAGAATTGTCAGTCTTGGTGGGTTTGGCCTCCACCCACTTGGAAACATAATCAACAGCAAGAAGTATGTATAAATGACCTTGAGAGTTAGGAAACGGTCCCATAAAATCAATCCCCAACACATCAAATATTTCACAATATAACAAAGAGGCCTGAGGCATTTCACTTCTTTGGGATATATCACCTACTCGTTGACAATTATCGCATGATTTACAAAATGCATATGCATCTCGAAATAGACTTGGCCAATAAAAACCGCAACCAAGTACCTTTCTTGCTGTTCGTTTAGCACCAAAGTGCCCTCCACTTGCATGAGAATGACAAAATATTAGGAGAGAAGCTACCTCACTCTCGGGGATACACCTTCAAATGACTTGATCCGAACAATGCTTCCACAAATAGGGATCATCCCATGCAAAATACTTTGAATCGCTACGAAGCTTGTCCTTTTGTGACTTTGAAAAACCTAGAGGAAATTTGTTAGAGACAAGAAAATTGACAATGTTAGCATACCAAGGGCGTATATCCCTAATAGAACATAAGGTTTCGCAGGGAATGCGCCTTGGATTTGCTTTTGAATGCTATGACTGCCCTCATCGCAAACAAGGCGGCTCAAGTGGTCAGCGACCAAATTCTTCGCTCCTTTCTTTTCTTTAATTTCAATATTGAATTCACTTAAGAGAAGAATCCATCTTATTAATCGTGGCTTGGCCTCCTTTTTCATCATCAAGTAACGAAGAGCTGCATGATCAGTATAAACAATAACCATGATACCAAGTAAATAAGAACGAAATTTTTCTGAAGTGAAAACAACAATTATCATCTCTTTTTCAGTAGTGGAGTAATTACGCTGAGCCCCATTCAAGCTCATAGAGGCCTAATGAATAACATGAGATGCTCTTCCAACCTTTTGGCCTAAGACAACCCCTACTGCATAATCGCTAGCGTCACACATAATCTCAAATGGTAGAGACCAGTTTGGGGCTTGAATGATAGGGGCAGAAGTGAGCAATTCCTTCAACGCATCAAAAGCTTTCTAACATTTCTCACGGGACTCAAATTTTGCGTCCTTTTGCAGCAATGTGCACAAAGGAGATGAAATCTTTGAAAAATCCTTAATGAACCTGCGATAAAAACCTGCATGTCCAAGAAAAGATCGCACTTCGCGCACATTAGTGGGATAGGGGAGAGATTGAATGATGTCAATTTTTGCTTTATCAACCTCAATTCCCTTAGATGAGACAACATGACCTAACATTATACCTTGACACCTTGTTCAACCATAAAGTGACATTTTTCAGAATTTAAAACAAGGTTAGAGTCTAAGCAATATTGGAGCACAAGAGACAAATGATGTAAGCAAGTATCAAAAGAATCACCATGGACAGTAAAGTCACCCATGAAAACCTCCATGAAATGCTCAGCATACTCTGAAAAGATGCTCATCATGAACCTTTGAAAAGTCGCAGGTGCATTACATAGTCCAAAAGGCATACGGCGATATGCAAATGTGCAGAATGGACATGTAAAAGTAGTCTTGTCTTGATCTTCCGGTGCAATAAGTACCTTAAAATATCCTGAATAGCCATCAAGGAAACAATAAAAAGCACGCCCTTCAAGTCTCTCAAGCATTTGGTCAATGAAGGGTAAGGGAAATGATCCTTTGTAGTGACCGCATTCAACCGACGGTAATCAATGCAAACTCTCCATCCATTCTGAATTCGGGCAGGAACCAAGTCACCATGTTGGTTCTCTACAACAGTTACACCGGACTTTTTGGGCACTACTTGGGTAGGACTTACCCACTTGCTATCATAGATAGGAAAAATCATACCCATTTCCAGCAATTTCATGATCTCCTTCTTGATGACCTCCATCATAGGTGCATTTAATCTGCGTTGGGGTTGTCGTACTGGCTTGGTCTCCTCCTCTAGCAATATCCGGTGCATGCATGTGGATGGACTTATACCCTTGATGTCAGCAATAGTCCATCCAATAACTAATTTATACATACTCCTTGAGGACCACCACCAACTTCTCTTCTTGTTCCTTGGTTAACTTACTAGAGATGATCACTGGTAAAGTTTCTCGCTCACCAAGGAAAACATACTTTAAATGATCAGGGAGTGGTTTCAATTCAATCACAGGTGCCTGCAAAACAGATGGCAAAGGTTTCTCGCTCGGCACTGTTAGTTAAATGGGTGTAGAACCTGGTGGCATAAGTGGGAGTTTGACATGTGCATTTAACTCCCCCACCATAGCCTGCAAGTTAGTGGACAAAGAAAAATCAAAGCTATCACTTGCCAGACCATTTTCGATGGCCACTAGTAGCTCGTCCTCATCGGCAACCTCAAATACATCCTGCACTATAGGTTCAATAACATCAATGGAACAAAGAGAATGATCATCAGCAGGATATTTCATTGAGTCATAGATATTAAACTCTACTACGACTCCATCAAACTCCATTGTCAAAGAACCACTAAATACATCAATCTTGGTTCTAGCAGTTTTTCAAAAACGGTCTCCCTAATAGAATAGGGGTTGCATGCTTGTCATGTTCCATTTCAAGTACATGGAAATCAGCTGGGAATATCAACTTATCAACCATCACAAGTACATATTCTACCACACCCTTAGGATAGGCATTGGATCTATCAGCTAACTGAATTATGACACCAGTTTCATGCAAAGGACCAAGTTCTAAAGACTTATACAGAGAATAAGGAATCACATTGATAGATGCTCCTAAATCTAACATGGCCCCAGAAAATATGGTGTCTCCTAAAGTGCAAGGAATAGTGAACATGCCAGGGTCACTGTATTTTTTAGGAATCTTCCTTTGAAAAACAGCAGACACATGTGCACTCACCTTTACTTTTTCCTTACCTGATAATCTGGGTTTCCTCTTGACAGTACACAATTCTTTCAAAAATTTGGCAAATCTAGGAACACCTTTGATTAAATTCAAGAGAGGAATGTTTACCTCACATTTACTGAAAGTCTCATAGATGTCCTTGTCTTTTTCTAATCTCCGGGTTTCTTGCAAAGCTTCAGGAAAAGGTGGAACTGCCTCATAAGAGGACAAAGGTGGAAGATTTGGAGGAGAGTTAGGTTCTGCCTCTTCATCTTCAACTCCTATGCGCTCTTTAGCTTTATTTCTCGCAGTGATCGTATCTTGTAGCTCTTTACCACTTCTCAAAGTCACCGCATGAGTCTGTTGCTTAGGATTAAGCTCCGTTTGAGATGGAAGCTTCCCAGAATCCTTGGCTTCAAGCTTACTGACCGCTCCTGAAATTTGGCTAACCTGATTTTCCAAGTTTTGAATGCTAGATTTGGTTTATGTTGAAACTGGGCCATATTTTGCTGCATGGTTGACACATTAGAAGTAAGAGCTCGAATCATATCTTATGTTGACATGCTAGAGTTGGAACTTTGGCCCTGTGGCTTGGAATAAGGTTGCCTAAATTGTTGACCTTGTGGATTTACTCCCAAATTAGTTTGTTGATGTCCTTGTGGATTCCCATACCTCATATTCGGGTGACTTCTCCATCCCAGGTTATAAGTACTGGAATACGGGTTAAATTTTCGTTGGGGCTCTTGGCCTAGAATACCAGCTGCATTTACCTGCTCATGATACTCTTCTTGAAGGTGAGGACATGAATCAGTAGGGTGCCCATTGGAAGTACAAATCCCACAAGCTTTAGCTTGTGGAGACTTAGTGTTGATGATGAATTCCCGCACCATAGAAGCTAAACTAGCCACTTGGCTCTCCAGCTCATATGTACTAGAACTGGCGGCACTGACTCGACGGGTGGAAGATTTGCGACTGTATTGTCTAGAATTTTCGGCTAACTTCCCTATCAAGGCGGTCACGTCTGATGGACTCTTGTTTACTATACCACCCCCACTAGCTGCATTAACCATTCTCAAATCCTCGTCTGCAAGACCACTATAGAAATAGAGAATAAGATCCTGCTCAATGTAACCATGGTATGGGCAACTAGCACATAGTTTCTTAAACCGCTCCCAATAATCATATAAGGACTCCCCATCTCTCTGCTCAGCATTGCTAATTTCCTTCTTCAAACTAGATGATTTCGAAGCCGGAAAATATTTCTCAAGGAAACGCTTCTTCATTTCGGCCCATGTTGTGATACTACCCGGAGGAAGGTAGAATAACCAGTCATTAGCCGAATCCATAAGAGAAAACGGAAAGGCTCTCAGTTTAATTTGTTCATCTGTCACCCCATTAGGCTTCATACTGGTGCAGACCACATGAAATTCAGATAAAAACTTGTTGGGATCTTCCCCACTCAACCCATGAAAAACCGGTAACAGGTGAATCAATCCAGACTTAAGCTCGAAATTTACCCCCTCGTGCAATTGTGGAAAAGTAATGCAAAGGGGTTGTTGATTAAGATCAGGAGCAGTGAGCTCCTTCAATGTGCGAGTCTCTGGTGGCATCGTGAAACTTTCCTCTTCAAACTCTTCCTCTTCAAATTCAAATGCAAACGGCAATTCACAAAAATTGTATCTTGTCTCTCTGGGTAACCTGAAAAGAGTTCTTTCAATTTCTGGATCTAACTGCATAAACCCACCATTAGTAGAATGAGTGTGTACCATACACAATAAAGAGAAATCAAGAATTCACGCAAAACACACAGTATATAAGTTGTTGCCTCTCCCCGGCAACGGCACCAATATTTGGTAGGATCTTTGAGTCGTATGCACCAAATTAATTCTCACTTTCTAACACTAACTAAAGTAGCTAGGGAAGTAGAGTTCGTATCCACAGAGAAAGAAAACTTTCTATTGTATGTATGCGTAATAAACACCTAGTAAACTAAGTGTTAAGGGTAACCAAGTGGGGAATTTGAGATTAATCAAAACTATTAACTAAAACAATCAAACTAATAAGAAACCAATAATCACGTGAAGGAATCAAATGTAGACAAAATCTTGATCAAACGAATATCCACTAATGAATTACTAGTTGATCACTGAAGACACTTCAATTAAACCCTCTTGAATACTTTATTGTGGAATGAAAATTCCAATTTCTCCTAATTATTAGCCAACTAGAACGAGATGCGTTCCTAGAGAACCCTAACTATTAAACAAGCGCTTAGATTCAATTTAGTAGAAGCAATCAATCTAGAGAAATCAATAAAGAAGGATAATATCAATACAAGCGATTGAGATTAAACAATATAATTATTCTCCTTTGAAATCATTAATCAAGAACGCAAGCATTAACAATCCAAAGTTACCACTTTTGAGAAGATTAATTGAACAATTACGGATTCAACAATCTAATCTAGCAATCAATCAATAAAAATAATTAACTAGCTGATCACCTAGCAATAATCAATATCAATCATATGAATAATACCAAAAGAATAATTAATATTCAAGAGAAAGAATAAGAGAAAAGAAATCTCATAACTATGTGAATTCAAAAGCTTCAATCTATTGATCAAGAATTAGGGTTTAGTTCTCCATGAAAGGTAAAAGCTCCAATCAAAAATAATGTTCTCCCAAATCTCCAAGTGTGTAAAAATAATTAAGTCAAAAAGATAACCTCAAAACCAATTATCCAAATGCTTAAGTAGTTCTAGGGTCAAAAGAAAATAAAACAAGCCAAAGAAAAACTAGAAAACTCGGCCCTAATGGCCCTTTCTCGAAAATCGCCGCTACCCGCGACTTATATGCCGCTCCCCATGGCTATCCTGCTCCAATAGTGTTGTAGCTACTGTAAGTGCCGCGCCTAGCGGCTATTTTGCCGCACCCCGCGGCTCCTTGTAAACGTGCTTCCTTTCCTCTAGCTCCAACACCTATTTTGCTTCAATTGTAGGTTGAATTCTTCCTTAAAACTCATATGAAAACTCCTATCCAACCCGAGTTGTCATAAACCTTGAGTGCATTCATATAAAATGACCGAATTGCCCTTGCCTCATATTCATTCATAATAAAGCATTTAAATTCTCCAATTACAAACAAAGTTAGCAAATGAAGAATTACAAGATATATGCTTCCATATTGAACCAAATGACAAATGTTTGGGCTAAATGAACACACTTATACACTACAAAATAGTGTATATCATTAGTATTTTTATAAACCCTTATGTTGCCTAATATTAGTTTTACACTTGCAAAAACCCAATAATTTTGTAACCATTGTGCTGACGTAGCATTTTAACATGAGCTATTCTCAGTGATTAATCTTATCTTTCTGTGCAGTTAACCCTTACTTGCCCTTTCTATTTAATTAGAGAAACTAAGTTAGGATTATCTTTGTTAGGCTCGACAACGGCCTATCAATATGCAATATCATCCCATAATTGAGCCAGAAAGTAAGGCTTCAATTAGCATGGTTTTTACTAGGTCTATTAGGTGAGGATGTTTGCTTTCAACAATACTATTTTGTTGTTGGCAACTACGCAAGAGTTTTGAATAAATATATAGTCAAATGGTAAGAATAGGTATTTATCAAGTATCAAATTTTCGTTTCTCGTCACTCTTAATGTGTAAAATCCTAATAATCATATGGATGTTCATAGTATAAGCATCTACTATTTCATTTTATGCCCATCTTTCTTATGTCGAATATTTTTTTCTTTGGTTGTCACTTCTTTCTAGAGGTGGCAAACGGGTCATACGGGTCGTGTCATATTCGGGTCAACTTTGTATTCAGGTCGGGTCGAGTGCAGATTTGATGAGTCGGATCAACATCGAGTCGGTTCCCACTGCCCGATCTAGATTGAAGAAAAGGATTAGGGTTTTTTAGAAGGAAGAGGAGAGAAGTAAGAGGAGGAGCTGTGTTTCTAACTAAAATTTGCTAACAAGGGTGTACACTTCCCACCAATTTATTGATTCCCAAAAAATATGGCTAATTTAGACCAACTTAACTCAATTTTCATGGTGGTTTTATTTGCCTCTCGAAAAAATACATGGATAAATTTGGATAAAGAAAGAAGATTCACAACAAGGACAATAATGTTTGTAAGAATAATGAATGACTCACCCTGAATGGGAGCAATGGCCCATGAAACTCATATCTATATTAAAAATAGTGGTATAAAATATTTACGAATTTACCCCTAGTAGTCCACTATTGAACTCCCAAGCTATAATACAGCGAGTCAATTATCATTCACATAGACAATTACGAAGGAGATATCTTTGATGAGGTATTGTAAAGCCATAATGAGATATCTTTTGTTGTATCTCCCGATTTAAGTTCCCCTTTTGTAGCTTGAAAAAGTAATTAGGGAATTGTTATGATGGCTTCCTTTGATTATCCCCTTTTTTTATCTCTCCCGATAAATGCTTGATTTGGTTTCTGATTGTTTTTGAATAGTGAATACCATATCCTAATCTCTTTAGTATATTTATAAACCCTTATGTTGCCTAATATTAGTTTTACAATTGCAAAAATCCAATAATTTTGTAACCATTGTTCTGACGTAGCATTTTAAAATGAGCTTCTTAGTGATCAGTCTTAGCTTTCTGTGGACTCGACCCTTACTTGCCCTTTCAATCTAATTAGGGAAACTGAGTTAGTATTATCTATGTGAGGCTTGACAACGGCCTTTCAATATGCAACATAAGCCAATAATTGAGCTAGAAAGTAAGGCTTCAATAGCATGGATTTTACTAGGTATATTAGGTGACGATGTTTGCTTCCAACAACAATATTTTGTTGTTGGCGACTAGGCAAGAGTTATGAATAAATATATAGTCAAATGGTAAGAAGAGGTATTTATCAAGTACCAAATTTTCATTTCCTGTCACTCTTAATGTGTCAAAAAAAAAATCCTAATAATCCGATGGATGTTCATAGTATAAGCATCTACTAATCCATTTTATGCCCATCTTTCTTATTTCTAATATTTTTTTTCTTTTGTTGTCACTTCTTTATAGAGAAGGCAAACGAGTCATACAGGTCGGGTCATATTTGGGTCAGCTTTGTGTTCAGGTCGGGTCGAGTGTGGAATTAATGAGCCGGATCAACATCGGGTCGATTCCAGTCGGTTTGGTTTGGGTCGGGTCAATTCGAGTAAGGTCAGATTCTTTTCCAGCAAATAAATAAAACACATAAATTAATGTTTGTGAAAAATATTTTCTTATTATGTCAGGGTCGGTTCAGGTCATTATTTTCGGTTCCCTTCGAGTCGGGTAGTTTCGGGTCGTGTTATTCGAGTTTTTGACAGTGGGTTGGTAAAAGTATATAGGGAGGGAAAACTTTACTATTGGTAATTTTATTCCTTATTTTAATAATTTTCCTTTGACAGCTATAGTGGCTACTAGTTAGAGTGAAATAGGTAAGGAAAGTTACCTTTTAGTTTAATTACTTATTTACTTTGCTCATTCCAAGTGAATGCTTAACTCCAACCTTTTCTTTTGTTTTTTTAAACAAAAAAAACTAGAAAAGGCTGATTGTTTAATATGGGCTCCCTTCAAGCCTGGGCGGTGGCCTTCCTTGTCAAACCTGAGGGCTCGGCCTGGATACAATCAGACAAAATCATATCAAATTCATCTTCCAACAATGAACCAAATCGAGCAATACAGCGCATACCCCCTTCTATTTGCTGAATCAAGCAGCTATTGATGGGACGAGGTCTTTCATTCTGACATAGTTAGGGGGAAGAACATTCTTGATCTAACCATGCTGACCGCATTCGAGTTTCCAATACCTTTATGTTGATAGTATTGAACTTCAACCAATAAAAACAATTTCCCATACTATTTTTTAAACTTCCACGTGGGAAAAGAATAAAATAAAACTCCAAACTCCCATGAAAGGAGAGAAATAACCCAAAAATTGGGTTGAAAACTCTCAAAAAAAGAGAGAATGGAGTATTATTAATAATAATAAAAAAAACTAGAAAAAATATAAGAATTGGGGGCTTACCACCATCGACAGGATAATGGCATCTCCGTTCTAGGTTGAAGAAAAGGATTAGGGTTTTTTAGAAGGAAGAGGAGAGATGGAAGAGGATGCGTTGTGTTTCTAACTAAATTTGCTAACAAGGGTGTACACTTCCCACCAATTGATTGGTACTGAAAAAAATATGGCTAATTCAGAAGAACTTAACTCAATTTTTATGGTGGTTTTATTTGCCTCTCGAAAAAATACATGGATAGATCGGATAAAGAAAGAAGATTCACAAGAAGGACAATAATGTTTGTGAGAATAATGAATGACTCACCCTGAATGGGAGCCATGGCCCATTAAACTCATATCTATAATAAAAATAGTAGTATAACTTATTTACGGATTTACTCTTAGTAGTCCACTATTGAACTCCGAAGCTATAATACAGCGAGCCAATTATCACTCGCATAGACAATTACGATGGAGATTACTTTGCTGAGGTATGGTGAATCCATGATAAACCATAATCTATTAAACCCGAGTAACTAAAATTTTTTGTTGTATCTCCCGATTTAGTTTCCCCTTTTGTAGCTTGAAAAAGTAATAAGGGAATTGTTATGATGGCTTCCTTTGATTATCCCCTTTCTTATCTCTCTCGATAAATGCTTGATTTGGTTTCTGATTGTTTTTGAATGGTGAATACCATATCCTAATCTCTTAAGTATTTTTATAAACCCTTATGTTGCCTAATATTAGTTTTACAATTGTAAAACCCCAATAATTTTGTAACCATTGTACTGACGTAGCATTTTAAAATGAGCTTCTCAGTGATCAATCTTATCATTCTGTGGACTCAACCCTTACTTGCCCTTTCTATTTAATTAGAGAAACTGAGTTAGTATTATCTTTGTTAAGCTCGACAACGGCCTATCAATATGCAACATCATCCCATAATTGAGCCAGAGTGTAAGGCTTCAATTAGCATGGATTTTACTAGGTCTATTAGGTGACGATGTTTGCTTTCAACAACACTATTTTGTTGTTGGCGACTAAGCAAGAGTTTTGAATAAATATATAGTCAACTAGTAAGAAGAGGTATTTATCAAGTATCAAATTTTCGTTTCTCGTCACTCTTAATGTGTACAAAAAAAATCCTAATAATCGTATGGATGTTCATATTATAAGCATCTACTATTCCATTTTTTGCCCATCTTTCTTATGTCGAATTTTTTTTTTCCTTTTGTTATCACTTCTTTCTAGAGATGACAAACGGGTCATACCAGTCAGGTCATATTCGGGTCAACTTTGTGTTCAGGTCGGGTCGGGTGCGGATTTGATGCGTCGGGCCAAAATTGGGTCGGGTCCAATCGGGTAAGGTCGGATTTTTTCTGGCAAATAAATAAAACACATAAATTAATGTTTGTGAAAAATATTTCCTTAATATTTTCGGGTCGGTTCGGGTCATTATTTTCGGTTCACTTTGGGTCCGGTAGATTTGGGTCGTGTTATTCGAGTTTCGGTTCTATTTCATTTGGTCATTTTCTGGTGAAAAACGGGTATCAGGTCGGATCAACGGGTACAGGACTATTTTACCGACTATACTTCTTTCCTTAGATATTTGTTAGGTTGCTTTACCTTCTCTTGGAGAAGAGGGAAACAGAAAGTAGCACACACTGAGAAAAAGAAAGGAGGGTTTCCATCCTGAATTGCAGAATTTGGCATTTGGTCATAACATGTCCAATACATCAAGTATCCTTAAAAGTTTTAGCTCATACAGTTCACACTCCACCAAAAGAAAGCATCTTTTGATAGTATTATTTCTTCTTAAGCTTCTAATAAACCAAAAGTAAGGAAGATCACAAAAGTTTTGAAACAACAAATTGGTTTTTCTCATATAACTGTAAGACTCTTCTTGCAATAGAAAGAGAAGAATATTAAATAACTTTCATAACAGCAGCTCAGCCAAATCATAGAGACATAAAGCAACTTAATGTTCAAGAAAGAAAAGAGGAATAATTTTTCCAAAGGAAATCTCAATCTAAACAGATTATAAAGATGCCCTTCAAATCAGCACCTATAAAAAGAAGAGGGTCTTACGTGAATATCCACACAATCATCCTTTTCTCAACAGTTCTTTAATAACGTACAGTATAAGGCTAAGCTAACCTGAAGCAAAAAGAATGGCAAACAAAACCAAGACTTCACCTCCGGCAGCACCTTCTTTCGTCGAGTTTGATCCTGCTTGTGATTTGCAGAAAGAGGAAGCACTTGATACTTTGATCGTCCATCTACCTGGTATTTTCATGCTTCTTTAACTGGTTTTTTTCTTTTAATCTTATTATTTTTTCCCCGGAAAAGAGCTTTTCCTATTCTGAGGCTGACCCAACTGAAATCTGGATTAGTTAGAGTAGGCTGGTAGTTTACCTGAAATAAAATGATAAAAGGGGTCATGTTCTCATATATATCAATAATTAGCTTAAATCGAACAAATATATGCATAATGAAGTACATATGTAAAGCACATACATAAAGCAGGTGAATAGTCGCTCATTTCATACATCAAAAAGATTAAGAAAATTAACTAAAATAATTACCCTTTTATCTGTTATGCATACGTAGACTTCAAGAAAGAACAACTAAGAGTACAAGTCAACAAAGATGGAGTCCTCAAAGTATCTGGAGAAAGACCAACAAGTGTAAATGGAACAAAAAGGAGCCGTTTTCTCAAGGAAACAAAAGTACCAGAAGGTTGTGATATAAATGACATTCGAGCTAAGTTCACTAATGGCCGCCTAAATGTCATGATGCCAAAGAAAAAAACACCTTCAGCTCCTCAAATTGTCCAACAGCAGCCTGCATCAACATCGTCAGGGCCTCCTCCTCAATCAGAGGTTACTGGTCAAAAGCCGCAAGCTAAGGCCCCGATTTCCAATGAACCAAAATCAAAGGCTACAAACACTGAAAATGGTAAATTGGAGACAAGTACGAGTCACGGTCAGCCAAAGGGTGATCAAATGTTCGAGCATGGAAGCGTCATAAAAAGACTGCAAGGAAGAAAGAAATTGGCTTTGGGATTTGGAGTTGCCGCTGTGGCAATGGTAACAATTGGAGCTTTTGTGGCTTATAAATATGGGTCTGATAGCATTTCTTCTCCTTCATTGTATGCTGAGGAGTTGGGGCTCATTTAAAATCCTCTTATTGTCTATTTTTCTGTATATTCTGGTGTTCTTATAATGGGTTGGGAGAATTATTTATGTGCTTGGTTAAGTGTATAGAAAAATTTACACACATGAAAAATAAAAAGCTTGGTGAATGGATTGATGAAATCTCTTGTGAGTGATTACGTTTTCATGTGAAGATCTATCTATATGTCTAAACCAATAGCCAAGTTTGAAGCACCAAATGTTAAAAGTAAAATCAATATCACTAAAAGCTGTAAAAGCTAGTGATTTGAAAACATAGACAAAGTATCCAGAAAACCTTGGAAAGGATACAGGTGATCTTCATTACAATAGCCAATATGCAAGTATGCAACCATCAATTTCAGAAACCAAAACATCCAAAAAAACAATAAAATGAATCTCGTTTGTTATCTAACTTATCATGATGTAAATGTATCGCAATTGCTCACTTGGTAGATGCTAACCATGGGCATTGTGCGTACTGATAGGGAATATACATAGAATATTCTCTTCCTAGATTTAAGTTATATTTTTGTAAAATATTATCTTTACAAATCTTGTTAGTTTTCCTAATATAGTTTAGACTATCATTATAACCCTGTAAATATTGATCAAATGGAATATAATAGAGACACGAAGTTTACATTATCTAGCATGTACAAAAGAACATTCAGTTCAATCAAAAGAACATGCAGCTATATTAAAACAACATTTGTAATGTTTGGAAACAGGACCAAACTCTAATCTATTCAACTCATATCTGATATCTCTACTCAAAATGTGATACCACTTCTCCACGAAAACAATTTACTCAACCACACACTTCCATAGTGTGACAAAAATTTTGATTGGAATTGTTATGAAATGCTCAAATCAAAAGCTGATTCAAGTAAATTTGTATCTAAGCTGACAGGCTAACTATGAAGAGTTGCATACATTGATGACTCTAAGGATCAGCTGCCTCGTCAAGATTGAGTACTTTTTGTTCGAATCTGAGAAATTGCTTCTTTCTTTATTTCGACCTCAGAGAAAACACTAGCACAAATCCGAATTTAGAATTTTTTTCCTTAATGCGCCACTTGATCTAATTATAATATGAAAAGTACTTTCACAATCACATGAAAACATACTTGGAAATGCATAAGCAACATTTCTTAGCGATAGTTGAGAATGATAGTTGAGGTTCTTAGACCCACCAATTTCCTGAAGGCATTCATTAACCCATGTTGCACAGATACGGGAACGAGACATGGATGCAAAACGGACACGTATAAATGAAAAACATGTATGATTATGATATTTTGCCCACAAATAAATTTCCTTGAGATTTTCGAAATGGACACGTAACTTCCATGAATTTTACATGCAACATAAGTCTCCAAATCTACAATTAAAATATTCAAATCCATGAATAACATCCCCGACAAGTAAGAAATGCTGGTTTGGCTTAGCTTTATAATATTGATGACAAGAAATGAAGGAGGGTAGGTGTTGCATAAACCCACCTTTATATATTGGAATTTTTTCTTTAAATAATGTCAAAGGGAGTATTAGTTCCTCCTATATGTTGAATTTGAAATTAATTTCATGAATACCGTCCACGTAGGACAGCACGCGAGATTTTTTTTATTCTATTTTCGGCAAAGCAAACCGCTACTCAGAGTAGCGGTTAACTTTAAGTTAAGTCGCTACTAATGGTGGCGTTTGCTCCCAGTGCAGGCTTGCTGCGCGCAGCGCACGCCACTTGCGTGCGACACATTCTCTTGCGTTGGTTCTGTTCAACGATGAACTGCTACTTTGTTGCTCGCATTCTCTTGCGTTGGTTTTGTTCAACGATGAACTGCTACTCTGAGTAGCAATTTATATGCGTGCCTTAGAGCTTGTCTTAAAGACACAATATAACCGCTATTTGAAGTAGCGGTCAACTTCAGTGAAATATTATTGATATTAACTGCTACTTGGAGTAGCGGTTTTATTAAAAAAACCAAAATTCTAGCGTGCTGTCCTACGTGGACGGTATCCACGGAATTAACTTCAAGTTCAGCGCATAGGAGGAATTAATACTCCCTTTGACATTATTCATGGAAAAAATTCTCATATAGTGTTGCATATATAGTTAGAGACTTGATTCACACTTCAAAGAGATTTTAAAAGGCTCCATAAGCCCTAAAGAGTACCATCAAAATCAGACAAGTCACCCCGTTAGATATCGTTACATACTACCTACGTTTCTTTTTAATCTACACACTTTTGTTTTTGTGTCCGTTTCTTTTTTATCTACATATTGTTGCTTTTTTTTCAAAATTTGCCAACATATACCATATATTTTCTCCTCTTTTCTCACCCACGTGGGCCACTTTTTAAATTAATAACCCACCTTAAACTTCTCTCTCCACCTTTTTATTTTCTCTCTCTCACTTTTTTATAATAACCCACCTTAAAACATATTTCTCTCCTTCACTTTTGGACTTCTTTAATTTCTTGGTTCTCTCTTAAAGGAAAGTGAGTAAATTAAAAAGAAACAAATGGGGTATTAATTAAAAGACGCACGTGAAATTTCTTTTGAGACCGTCTCAAAAAAGAATTAGCAATCAAAAAAGAGGTTTGATTAGGAGTTTGCCTTCATCAGGCATACCATTATTGGTCCTAGTGCTAGATTGTTGTTAATGGAGATTAATTTCAACCAGAAAATCAAGTAAAAACATAAGAACATGTTTCAATTGATATGGGCTGATCTATGAAGTAAATGGAGTATGCATGTAAATATCACTTATGAAAAACAGATACACATACAGTATCCTACTAGCTGCAATTCTTTCAATTTACACTATTAATATACTCCACTTCGAAAACAAAAAAACGAGGTAGTACTTGGTCACTTAGCTTAGACTCTAGAGGTCTTGGATATGTATCTTGCCAACTGTGGCGTTTGGATTAGGGATCCCCTTACCCCCCCCCTCTCAAGCACCTCACATGTAGGGCCGCAAATAGAACAATAAACTATGAGAGTTGAGGTTTGAGCAGGAAAAAAGAACTTTGAGAAACAAAAAAGATATTATGTAAAATGTTACTAAATTTTAGATAGAGATGTCAATGGTCAAATTAAATGTGTAATAGAAGATAAAAAGAAAAGGCATAAAAAACACTCAAATACTCCTCAAATTGTTTTTTTCGGGGACCCTTTTAGGGAACCCCGTGGTAAGAAGAATTTCCTCTGGGCTGCCCTCGCACAGGGTCACTCACCCAGAGGCCCAACAGATATATTTTTTTTACACATTTGCTCATTTGGAGTTTTCACCATTCGACGATTTTTACTAATTTGTAGTTCTTCAAATGAGCAACGACCATGAAAGTAGCCTTGCATGTACCCATGCTATGCTACACCCGGATCACCGAGTGTATGATAAGAGTTGTAAATTGCGATAGTACAAAATAGGATAAGTTATTATAAACAATAGCAAAGCCTTATTAATCGTAAATATATAAGGAAAAATTGTCATAACAAACCTTTTATACATCACCTTTTGCAAGAAACAACCTTTTATTTTATTTTTTTGGTAAGTTAAGATTGTAAAAAGGAAATGGTTTGCGAGAAACAACCTCAAGCCACTTATAGGCATTATTGCATTTACTAAGCTCTTTTAAGCCAATGAATGCACAAAAGACGCAAGCTTCACTATATAAATTAAAGAAGAATAAGGAATGCTTACTACATTAGGTAGTTGTTCATTAAATTCCTTTACTTCAACTACGCCTAAAAGGGGCCTTAGGTTGTTGTTGCCTGAAAATATTTAAAAGGTTGTTTCTTGTAAAAGTGACATATAAAATATAATTATGTGAACAATTTATATACTTCCTCCATTCCAAATTAAATGCAACAGTTTCTATAAACGGCAATTTCAAATTAAATGCAACATTTTTTTTTCTTTCTATTCTTGGTAAAGTTTTTGAGTGGGAAATTACGAATATACCCTTACGAAAACTAATTAAGCCTTATTTAGCTACACTAATTGTTGTGGTCCCCACTTTCTCTCTCCATATTAAGTTAGACACATGCCCTTACTTTTTCTTAATCTCACCTTAAGAAATTTTGCCTAGGAAAATGTGCCATCCAAATTGTTACATTTAATTTGGAAGAGCAAGTATATGCTTCCTAGTCGAATACGAAAAAGTACAACAGCTTTCAAGCGGAAGATTAGAGAAGGTTTCACAAGAACACCTAACTAAATACTAGTTAGTTTTGTATACGACCGTCTTACCATGAAACTAGTGTAAGTCCACATCACTTTGTTCCCTAAAAGGGTCAATTTGTAAGTTAAAATTGTCACTTTACGAGTTAAAGGGGTCATTTTTAGATAATAGGTCATCCCGTGTCTTAAAGATGTCACTTGTACCATAAGTGACTCTTTTAGGACAGCAAGCTACCCACATTTATGGTAAGACGGTCTTATATGTAAATAAATACTACAACTTAGGAAACATAAGCTATATAAATTATTCAGATAATTGTATCTACTATCACTTATGTATTATTAAACAACAGTCATCAACTCATGGCACTTAAAAGTCCTGATAAACAAAATAATAAACGGGAAGCAAAGCGGGTTAGCAACAGATTCCATGATTGCCTAGCTAATGAATTCTACATGCAAAGATATCTAGAAATTGATATGTAAAAGGAATATTGTATGCCTATGCAGAAGAAAGAAAGCTATAATGACAGCAAAAGACATAAAAGCAACTTAAAACTCAAGAAAGCAAACAGGAATAATTGTTTTCAGAGGAAATCTGAGAGGAAGACTTTTAAGATGCTCTTCATAACCATACATATAAAAGGGGTAGGGGTATTCATCAAACAGAATATCCACACAATTAACTCAATACTTTCTTTCATATACAAAAAGCCAATGGCAATCAAATCCAAGACTTCAACTATTGCATCACCTTCTTACGTCGATTTTGAACCTTATTGTGAATGGAAGAAAGAGGAAGGAGTTGAAACCTTAGTCTTCCATCTCCCTGGTACATCTCAAGTTCCCATGATTTCTTTGTTGATTTGTTTTGCTTTTTAATTTTTATCTTTTGAGGGATGATTAAATTTAATTTCATACAAAAGAAAAAAAATACTTACTCATAAACAACTCACCAGGGTATATAATTCTGGTGTTTCTAAGCTTTGTAATATTCCAGATGGTTAAGATATTATCACAATCAAGCATAATAGAGAAGTCAAGCTTAAAAGATACCACTTTGAATATTACAAATAACAGTTTCGTTTCTACTCCTAATAGACCCTCACATCATATGCTAAAAGGACAAGACAAATGAGAAACAATAAACATAAATGCAATGTAAAATTGAGCATATTAATATAATAACATGGATTGGTATTAAAGCATAACACTAACTTTTTTTGTGATCATCCCTCTAAATGTGTAGATTTCAAAAGAGATCAACTCAGAGTTCAAGTTAATAATCTTGGAGTTATCAAAGTAAGCGGAGAGAGGCAGACAACTGCTGATGGAACCCAAAGAAGCCGCTTCCTCAAGGAAACCAAGATTCCACAAGGCTGCGAAATAAATGACATTCGAGCAAAATTCAGTGGTGGCCACCTTCATGTTGTCATGCCGATAAAAGCCGCTCCCCCTGTTCAGCAGCAGCAGCAGCAAAAGCCAGAGATAACATCATCAAGTGCTCCAGAATCAGAGATTACACAAAAGCTGAAAGAAGAGGCCCTGGTTCCTGACAGTGACAATCTAAAGGCTTCAAGTTCTGAAAATGGTAAAGCAGGAGGAACAAGTACTATTTATGATAACATATTTGGAAATGGAAGCTACTCCCAAGGAAGATTGAAGGTGCAGAAGAAGGTCGCCGTGAGTTTAGGAGTTGCAGTTGCAGCAATGGTGGCGATTGGAGCCTTTGTGGCTTATAAATATGGATCTAGCCCTCCTCCTTCACATATTGAGGAGTAAGGCCTAAGTTAGCCTCATCTTACATTGTGTCCCGATCTATGTGTTTATATGTTGGTCTTTAAGAAATATATTCTTGATCAAGTGTATAGATAAGTTCATGCATGACAAAAATGCTTCAAATAATGAATAACGTATCTATGTCAATACTTCAATTGTTTTAACAAATGGGTCAAGGAAACAAAACCAAATACAATTCATGATTGTTAAAAAGAAGTTAGTGAACCCAGTTGGCTAACATGATAAATTATAACCAAAAGCATGATTAATCAATGTGCATACTGTGATGCACAAAGAAAAAATGCTGATTCCAAGGGCAATCATTAACCTATGTGGAATCATTTCTAAGAAATTTACCACTCAATCAATTGAATAGTTACAACTTTACAAGTACCTTGAATAATATCGCCAAGTTACCTCGGGGAGATGTTCTCATGATCAGCCTCTAATGCCATTAGCCATGCAGAGATACAATTATTAGTTCATCAAATTTGGTAGGATTTATGATTGGCAGAAAAAATTTCGAGTTCTGAAGTTGATCATCTTCATCTATCTAATGCCAGATGCTCAGTATGACAGCAATGCTGAATAGGATCAAGAGCACCATCTTTCCACCAGGTAAAGAAGACCTGTAAATTCAAACAATTTTAGTTTAGAACGCTTGTCTAACTTAACTTGTAACTTCAGAGCTTACAAACTAATTCAAAGCTCAAAATCTACCAGCTTTGTTTTAACTTTTACGTAAGATGGCAGCTTCACCATTCCACCTCAAACCTCTATCCCCCCCCCAAAAAAAAAAAAAAAAAAAAGAGCCCACCAATGAAAATCATTAATTGATGTCTAGACAGAGTGGCTCCAACTAGAAGCCACATTTTAGGGTAGTTTGTATCTGCCATCGATGCCAGCATAATTACAACCATGCTATATTCCCTTTTACTGGGACTTGGCCCTAGACCAACCTGTGTCTAATACTCTAATTCAGCCCAAGACTTGTGTGTTATATCATCACACAATCAAATGGATATCTTCAACTTCAATTGTACACATCTCAAAGAACCAATCCTCTAGAACAAACTCTAAATGTGAAGCAAAAAATATTTAAATTTCCAGAATTCATAGAGATTATCACAATTATTATCGGATTGAAGTTCCACTCTGTTTTTCTTATTTATCTTCCAATACATTGCGAAACCTTATGAATGAAAACAGATTTTAATGTTGTTTGAAATAAGAGTGAAAATACTGATGGTACCTGAGTTTCCTCTTGGATTTATATATGTATGCCATAGCTGGAGGAAGAATACCAAACAGAAAACAATTTGCGTACACCCCAGCAAAGTCGAGAGCCTTCGAGAATGTCGATGGATAGAATGAAGCAACAAGAACCGGAACAAGAAGTAGAGGAGCAGATATCAACCCTTCAAGATTCTTAAAATCATTTTTACTCAAGCTTGATTCATCACTTGTATCTCCAATCCTAGTTTCCGTCATTGAATGTTTCAGACGCAATTCATTTTCCAATTTACTGGACCGAAAAATCAACTCCAAAGTGTCAATTAGCTGTTTGGGAAAACTAACAGCATAACCAATGAAGCTAGTAGCCAAAGCAGAAAATGCAAATCCCTGGACAGCAAACAAAGCAGAAGACTTAACAGACAACAACAGTTTAATAGGGTCTCCTTGGTAAGAAGATGATTGAGCTTTCCCAGTTCCAGCAAGTCCTAACACAATAAGATTCCATGACAACACCATTATCAATGGAACAGTACCACCGATGAGAATTGCCTTTCGAGCATCGTCAATAGTATCACCAGCAACTCTACAGATGAAAGGGGTAATCACATGAAACCCTAAGGTAAGAACAGTGACAGGAATGGCAGGTAGAAGAGAGAAAATAGACCAAGATGAATTGGACAAAGAAACCAAAAGATTAGCTCTTGCAACTGAAACACCAATACCCACTAAAGTAATGATAGAAATAAGCATCAAAAAACACAGAAATCGATTCGTCGTATCGATAGCTCGGAATGGGAAGAACCACATGATATTTCCAAGAATCAGAGGAAATAAAGCATGAGAAGTTAATTGATTTAAGTTAGGAAACCATTGAGATACAATAGAACCAATCCCAGAAACACAAGCAACAAGAAGAGCAAAACTAAGGCTAGCATAGATTATTGACACAAATGCGCCAAATTGGACACCAAATGCTTTAGTTGCTAACCCAGTAAAGCTAACTTCTTTCACACCATCTTCCTCCATTGTTGCAAAACTAAGCTCAGCAACTAAGATTATGGAGGAAATGACATAAACCCATGAAAGTAAAATAGCTAAAGAAGATGGTAATGGACCTGATTTTATGGTTGCAGATGGCAAACCCAACATTCCGGGACCCACAGCAGTCCCTATTATCAAACTAACAGCTGCCCAAAAGTTCTTTTTTTCTTCTTTTTTACATTCTTGGGTAAGTTGAGAATTATTGGGTTCATCTCTGATCAAGCAATTTAATGGGGATTGAGCAGCATTGTCTAGATTAGAATTTAAGGGAGTTGATTTTGTCGTGGAGATGAAGAAAATCGGGTATTTAATGATTTTAGGGGGTATTAATTTGGAATTTTTATAAGGGGTTGGTGGATGCAGGTGAAATGAGGGTTTTAGAGAGTGAATTTGCCTGTTGAAGTTAAGATTGATATGGGTTAGATGCGATGTTGTCATTGTGTTGGGAATGGAATGGTGAGGAAACATTTTTTGCAGAGGAAAAATGGCTGCCTTGGAAGTTGGAACCTTGTGAGTTGTGAATATTAGATGAGACAAACATAGAATCTCGAGTCAGGAGTCAGGATTAAGCTATTGCGCGGAGGTAAAAAGGACCAACGTAGGAGACTAGGACTCTAGGAGATAGAGTATAAAAGTAATACTCCCTCCGTTTTCTTTTGTTGTTCCTGTGATCCTTATTGGAAAATTTCAATATGTTGTTCCTATTTTGAATCTTTCCATAAATAATACTATAATTTATGAATTAAATTTTTCATTAGTTTAAGTAATAAATGTGTTCACACTATTGAGTAGTCATCTTTTACCTTTCTATCCCTCAAACTTTTCTCTAATTGGTTGTCTAACATATAGTTAATCAAATAACAATAAATGTGTTCACACTAGTTTGTAGTTACTTTACTTTTTTACCCCTTAAACTTTTTGTATGATTGGTTGTCTAACGTAGAATAAATCAAAAGGGCTAGAATCTTTGTTTTTATTCATTTAACTTTATTTAAAATAGTGAAATCTTATCCATTTTTTGAGCTGTATTGGTTTCTTCCCCGATTTTATATAGGAACAACAAAAGAGAACGGAGGGACTATTATTTTATTAGGAGAGAGAAAATTTTGGCCTAAAAACTGATGCCCAGTTGTTGAGCGAAAACACGTTATTAGTGATGGCGGTGTTTTCAAGATAAGAGTTAAGTATATTGCTGAGGGTATTAAGTGTTATTTATTCAAAAATAAACTAATTGTAATATTGTAGTTGTAACTCGTATTCTATAGTCGGGTTGTTCTTATGAACTAAAAAACGCAGCCCTTGCAGCGCAGCCCTTCCTTTTTTTCTCCCATAGTGCAAGTTACTGCAGGATTAAGGTAATTACTAAAGATATTTTGGTCATGACCTAACATAACCATTATATATGTTAGGTAATCACCTAATTAGTTTAGGATATTACCAAAAAATTTAGGTTATTACCTAACCCATTCTAGGGCATTACCTAAAATAATAATTGTCTTGGGCAATGGCCACAAATCATGTGACTATAACATATATAATGGGGAAATTGTATGGTTAAGATGTGGGTTATTATAACCTAATCCATTAGTTTATATGTGGTTTATATGATAAGATTGCATCGGGGTAAAAAGTTGCGATTTTTCCTTTTTCATTTGCTTTCAAATGATTGAATTGAATGACTTTGGTGATATGAAAAGTTCATCGATAGATTGTTTATGTGAACAGCAGATTGGAATGGTCGAACAATTTCTCAAAATAATCATCTCCATTGTAGTGGAATGTCACTGGTTTTTTGTGCAATTTACTGCAGGATTTAGGTAATTACTAAAGATATTTTGTTTATGACCTACCATAACCACTATATATGTTAGGTAATCACCTAATTATATTCAGATATTACCAAAAATTTTAGGTTATTACCTAACCCATTTTAGGGCATTACCTAAAATAATAATTATCTTGAATAATGGCCTCAAATCATGTGACTATAACATATATGATGAGGAAATTGTATGGTTAAGATGTGGGTTATTGATAACCTAATCCATGAGGTTTTATGTGGTTTATATGATGAGGGAATTATGTGGTCAAGATGTTCTCTCAATCACAATTCATTCCCATTACTCATCAAAGCAATCCTATGGGGATTGGACAATCATGCCACTAGGTCCATTATGCCCCATACATCACCAAACCCCATTGACTTGAGTTTTGGGCCCCATTGTCACTCCTTGTACTAAAAACCCCAAATTAACTCATATCATATGCTTTTAGATAATTACCAAACATGTTTTGGGCTTTACCAAACCTACTAAGTGGAGGATGTTCTCCCAATCATAATCCTTTTCCATTACTCATCAAAGCAATCCTATGTAGATCGGACGATCATGCCACTGGGTCCATTAGGCCCAATACCTTACCAAACCCCCTTGACTTGAGTTTTGGGCCCCCATTGTCCCTTCTTCTACTAAAAATCTCAAATTAACCCCATATCATATGCTTTTAGGTACTTACCAAACATGGTTTGAGTATTATCAAACCTACTAAGTGGAGGATGTTCTCCCAATCAGAATCCTTTCCCATTACTAATCAAAGCAATCCTATGGGGATCGGACGATCATGCCACTAGGTCCATTAGGCGCAATACCTCACCAAACCCCATTGACTTTAATTTTGGGCCTGCATTGTCCCTTCTTGTACTTAAAAGGCCAAATTAACCCCAGATCATATGCTTTTAAATACTTACCAAACATGGTTTGGGGCATTATCAAACCTACTAAGTGCAGGATGATCTCCCAATCATAATCCTTTCCCACTAAAGTAATGGTAGAAATAAGCATCAAAAGACACAGAAATCGATTCGTCGTATCGATAGCTCGGAATGGGAAGAACCACATGATATTTCCAAGAATCAGAGGAAATAAAGCATGAGAAGTTAATTGATTTAAGTTAGGAAACCATTGAGATACAATAGAACCAATCCCAGAAAACACAAGCAACAAGAAGAGCAAAACTAAGGCTAGCATAGATTATTGACACAAATGCGCCAAATTGGACACCAAATGCTTTAGTTGCTAACCCAGTAAAGCTAACTTCTTTCACACCATCTTCCTCCATTGTTGCAAAACTAAGCTCAGCAACTAAGGTTATGGAGGAAATGACATAAACCCATGAAAGTAAAATAGCTAAAGAAGATGGTAATGGACTTGATTTTATGGTTGCAGATGGCAAACCCAACATTCCGGGACCCACATCAGTCCCTATTATCAAACAAACAGCTGCCCAAAAGTTCTTTTTCTCTTCTTTTTTACATTCTTGGGTAAGTTGAGAATTATTGGGTTCATCTCTGATCAAGCAATTTATGGGGATTGAGCAGCATTGTCTAGATTAGAATTTAAGAGAGTTGATTTTGTCGTGGAGATGAAGAAAATCGGGTATTTAATGATTTTAGGGGTATTAATTTGGAATTTTTATAAGGGGTTGGTGGATGCAGGTGAAATGAGGGTTTTAGAGAGTGAATTTGCCTGTTGAAGTTAAGATTGATATGGGTTAGATGCGATGTTGTCATTGTGTTGTGAATGGAATGGTGAGGAAACATTTTTTGCAGAGGAAAAATGGCTGCCTTGGAAGTTGGAACCTTGTGAGTTGTGAATATCAGATGAGACAAATATAGAATCTGGAGTCAGGACTTAGGAGTCAGGATTAAGCTATTGCATGGAGGTAAAAAGGACCAACGTAGGAGACTAGGACTCTAGGAGTTAAGAGCATTTTTAGTGGTTACTCTACCAGTGGGTTATGAGGAGATAGAGTATAAAAGTAATACTCCCTCCGTTTTTTTTTGTTGTTCCTGTATTCCTTATTGGAAAATTTCAATATGTTGTTCCTATTTTGAATCCTTCCATAAATAATATAATTTATGAATTAAATTTTCCATTAGTTTTAAAAAGTAATAAATGTGTTCACACTATTGAGTAGTCATCTTTTACCTTTCTATCCCTCAAACTTTTCTCTAATTGGTTGTCTAACATATAGTTAATCAAATAACAATAAATGTGTTCACACTAATTTGTAGTTACTTTACTTTTTTACCCCTTAAACTTTTTGTATGATTGGTTGTCTAACGTAGAATAAATCAAAAGGGCTAGGATCTTTGTTTTTATTCATTTAACTTTATTTAAAATAGTGAAATCTTATCCATTTTTTGAGTTGCATTGGTTTCTTCCCCGATTTCATATAGGAACAACAAAAGAGAATGGAGGGAGTATTATTTTATTAGGAGAGAGAAAAATTTGGCCTAAAAACTGATGCCCAGTTGTTGAGCGAAAACACATTATTAGTGATGGCGGTGTTTTCAAGATTAGAGTTAAGTATATTGCTGAGGGTATTGAGTGTTATTTATTCAAAAATAGACTAATTGTAATATTGTAGTTGTAACTCGTATTCTATAGTCGGGCCTTGTTCTTATGAAATAATAATAATAATAATAATAATAATAATAATAATAATAATAATAATAATAATAATAATAATAATAATAACAATAATAACAATAATAATAATAATATTAATAATATTAATAATAATAATAATAATAATAATAATAATAATAATTTGATTCGATTTTCACGTTCGTGTAAAGTTGTAGGAGTAGCAAGTAATGATGCGGTGCCTTTTAATCCTTGGTTAGGAGAAAATTCATATGAAACCTGGGTGTACCATGCTCATGGTACACCCAAGGCTACTTTTTGCTCATTGCTCATTTGATATTATCTAATTGAGCAAAATTCTACTCACTTCTAATCATTTCTGCTCATTTGCCCAAATGAACAGACTTCCTCAAATGGGCAAACATTTCTACTCATTTGAGAAAAACGAGGAAACACTCTTGCCCAAAATGAACCAACTTATTCTCTCATTTTCTCAAATGAGAATAAGTGTTTGCTCATTTTGCAACTGCCATATTGGGTTCAAATGTGAAACTAAGTCCACCATTGATGAACTTTGAATCTTCAATTTTTGTTTTTGCCATTGATGAAGCCCAACTTTCTTAAATCATATTTTATAGTCCATCAATTTAATTGACCACGATGAGAGAAAAATCATGAAAGAGAGAGAAATTTGGAGGTAAGAAACAATGGAGGAGAGAGAAAATTTGGGGTAAGAGAAATAATGGAGGTAAGAGAAACCTAAACTAGTGTTGATTCGCAATCAACTTTTGCATTATCGATCATTAATCCCACCATTGAAGAATCTCGGGCACGCTAGTTTTAATTTTCAGATCTAAAATTACTTCCACCATTAATGAAATTCGGAGCTCAAATATTTATTTTTGCCATTAATTGATTTCAATGAAGGTTGCATATTTGGAGGAGAGAGATGAATAATGTAGGAGAAAAATTTGTTGGTGAGAAACGATTGAGGAGAGAGAATTTGGAGGTGAGAATCAATGGAGGAGAGAGAAATTTAGAGGTAATGGAGGAGAGAGAAAATGGAGGTAAGAGAAACAATGTAGAAGAAGAGTATAAAAAGGAGATAAATAAGTGATTAGAATGACTAAAATTCTACTCATTTGGAGAATTTATTACAAAATTACCCTTGGGTGTACCACGAGCATGGTACACCCGGATGTACCATGAATAGAATCCTTAGTTAGTGGTTACACAATCGAGAGAAAAGCATTTAGAGGTGTACAAAAAGTGGCAAGTTATGTTTTAGCTGATGTAAATTAGTAAATGGACTTATGTAGTATAGAAATTCAGGGTCGTTTATGAGAGCGAAGAGATATTAAGCACCGGCCTTTTCTTTGAGAGGGCCTAAATTTTGAAATTTATTGTTTGTTCTAGTCACATTATCGTTATATTATGTTTTAGGTACTTTTTAGGTAAAAACTAGTATTACTCCCGCTGTTTCTTTTTAGTTTACTCACTTTACTTTGGCCGAGAAGCAAAGGATGAAATACAAAAGTATGAGAGAGAAATTGAAAAGTGAGAGAGATAAACTAAAAAGTGGGTTATAATATTAAAAAATGTATGACATGGGTGGAAAAAGAGGAGAAAGTAGATGAGACATGTGACTAATAATAGAAAAGGTAATAGTGTGTAGATTAAAAAGAAACAGACCAAAAAGAAAAGTGTGTACATTAAAAAAAATAGAGGGAGTATTTGGTAATTTTGATTTTTGTAGATAATAAATATTTATAGTTTATACTTATGTATAATTATTTTAATTTTAGGGACTAGTATCAATAATAATTAGCACAGGAATCCCAACCAATTTGATTCCTGTGGCAATCTATAATAACCTTGTAAGAGAAGAGTATCTCCTAATGCACAATACCAGATTTGGTAATATTGAAAGGCATATACCTCGACTTGTATAAGTGCCTGGTCAACAACATAAATCTTTTTTGGCAAAATTATTATTTACCTCTTTGGATTATGAAATTCTTTGCCTTTTCGTGGGTTAGAGAAGAGATTAAAGATAACCAAAAAATCAAACCAAGTGCAATAGCCAAAATTAGTACCTTAGCTTAGCTTGTAATGTTTTCTTATGAAGAATACGAGGATAGATAAATACTACCTCCGTTCTTTTTCCATTGCAACAATAGAGTTTTCACGTTTGCAATGCACAACTTTAACTATTAATATCTTTAATTATGTTTTAGTAAAAAATTATACAAATTTGATATTTTGAAAGGATAAATCGAGACGAATCTAACAAGATCCCACAAGACTATATTTTTCCTTACGTAAAAATCACAAGAGATAGTGAAAGAGTGGTGAGTGAATAGTGTAAAAATCTCATTGTTGCAATAGAAAAAGAACAGAGGAAGTATGTTTTTAGAGATTGTAGTCAGTTGAGGCTTGAGGCTAATATATGAGTTATGACTAGGGATGATTCTACCATGGTCTTTTTTCAAAAAAGACCATTGAGACAAATGAATGTGAGCCACTCATTCTTGCTAGTGGAGCCCTCACTTCTTTTCTTTTCCATTTTCTTTTAATTGCCAAAACTAATTTCTTTTCATTTTGTTTATTTACCAAAATTTATGAAGATATTTTTCTGAAAATCGAAAAAATAATTAAAAAATCCAATTTTTTTTTTTCACCAGCCAAACAATAATTCTTGTTGGGAAAAAGAATTTGGAGCTTTACCCATTTTCTCTCTCCTCCTTGTTCTTCATGTTCTTGGTGTTGTTCACCAAAAACTCAAGAACACTTCATCTTCCACGATTCTCAACCGAATTTCTCCCAAATCCGACCCATTCTTCCACCTTCTCCCTCAATTTCGACCCTATCTTCCATCTTCTCCCTCCATTTCGACTCATTCTTCACCTCTATTTCATCCCAAACCTTCACCTCTATTGTTGAACTTCACCTCCATGGAAATCGATCTAAACTCTTCACCCGTAGATGAAATGGATGTAACTTTACTTGAATATTTCGCATTTAGTAACGAATAAATGATTTTCTATCTTCATTTGTGCATTTGAGTAAGATTAAACATGCAATTTATGAAAATTTCCCCCCAAGAAAAATCTAGGGTTTTAGGAAAAATATAATGACGGTGTTGGTGATTAAATTGCTCTAAATTAATGCATTCACACTTTTATGCGACAATTTGTGGTTACATTTGAGTAGTTCATACTTTAGTTTAGCTACTAGATGATGTAAAAAAAATCAGATTTTTCAAAACCTCCATAGGAAGTTGAGCTGGTTTTTAGTCTAAGGTACTGCAGTGTTTTGGTAATGACTAAAGATATTTTGGGCATGACCAAACATAAAGATATTTTGGTAATTACTAAATATATTTTAAACATGACCAAAAATAAAATTAAGGTGTATGTGAGATAATTGCAATAAATCAATGCAATTCACACTTTTATTGGATTACATTTGCTGAGTAAATCATACTTTAGTTTAGCAATTAGATGAAAAAAATTTGCAGCATTTTCGGGACCTCCATTGTAGTGGAATGTCACTGGTTTTTGTGCGACGCTAGTGGACAGAAACGCAAGGGCTGCGGTCAAAACAACCCTAAAGGCTGCGTTTTTTGCCAGCAACCCTTGCGTAGTAGCCCTTCACTAAAAGTGAAGGAATGTGGTTTTAAACTGCAGCCCTTTAAAACGAAGGGCTGCGGTTTAGGCCCAAAACCACAACCCTTTTATATATGGAAGGGGCCGTGGTTTTGGGCCTAAACCGCAGCCTTCGTTACACAAGGACTGCGGTTTTGGGCCTAGACCGCAGTCCTTCCATATTATAAAGGTTGCGGTCTAGGCCCAAAACCGCGATCCTTTTTGTTCTTTTTTTTAAAAAAATAAAATTCTCGACCCACCCCTACCCACCCCACCCCTACCACCCCAAAGACACCCACCTTTTCCAGCCCCCGCCAAGACCCCCACCCCCGCCCAAGACCCCCCACCCCCGCCCAAGACACCCCAACCCCCCCACCAACCCGGCCACCCCCACCCCCCCAAGACCCCCACCCCCCGCCCAAAGACACCCCACCCCGGCAAACCCGGCCCACCCCCCCCACCCGCCCCGCACCCCAGGCCAACCCCCCGCCACGCACCCACCCACGCCCGACCGCCCACACTTGCCCAAGACCCCCACCCCTTGCCCCCCCTGCCACCCAAACCGGCCCATCCCCCCCCAGCCATCCCCCCCACCCCAGCCCCCCCCCCCAGCCCCCCCCCCCCCGCCAAACCCTACCCATGCCAGCCCTGCACCCCCTTCTCCCACCCCCGCCCAAAGACCCCTAGCCCGAGTCCACCACCCCAGCCACCGCACCCCGCCGTGGCAGCCCCCCCCAAGCCCAAGCATCTCCCTTTCACAAAAAAAAAAACAAATTGCAATATTCATTTGCAAAGGGCTGCGGCTTTTGTGCTAACCGCAACCCTTCACTAATAAGGGATGCGTTTTTCAAAAAACGCAGCCCTTCCTTTTTTCTCCCATAGTGCAAGTTACTGCAGGATTTAAGTAATTACTAAAGATATTTTGGTCATGACCTAACATAGCCACTATATATGTTAGGTAATCACCTAATTAGATTAGGTATTACCATAAAATTTATGTCATTACCAAACCCATTTTAGGGCATTACCTAAAATAATAATTGTCTTGGACAATGGCCTCAAATCATGTGACTATAACATATATGATGAGCGAATTGTATGGTTAAGACACTAGTAGAATAAATGATTATTGCTGCGGTGGTATTGCTGCGGTTTTACTCATACGCAGCAATATATCACATAAAAAGAAAAGGTAAATTATAAAATAACCATATTGCTGCGGTTTCGGATAAAAACCGCAACAATATAGTTTCAACGGAAACTTTTTTAAAAAAATTGACTATTTGACCAGATATATTGCTGCGGTTTTTGTAAGAACCGCAACAATAGATCCAAGATCTAAAGAAAAAAAAAATACGGCAAGTTCTTTATTAGAGGAAACAATACAGCACGCTATCCTCGACCTCACCATTTTCATTCTTCTCTCTCTTCCTCTGATCCTCTCTTCTTCCTCTCTCACTCTCGTATCTTCCATCCTCTCAATTTTGCATGCATCTCTCGTCCTCCTCTATCATCATCTCTCGTCCTCCTCTATCATCATCTCTCATCCTCTCTTCCAACCGCCGAACCGACCACAAGAAAACCGGCGCTCTTCGCTCCGACCACAAGAAAACCGGCGCTCGTCGCTCCGACCACACTAAAACCGGCGCTCGTCACCCTTCGTTCGACCACCGCAAGATGACCACAAGAAAACTGGCAGTCGGCGGTCGAGTTGTTTGCTCAGATCTGATTTTTAATTTGCTCGAGTTGATTTTATTTTAGATATGTTTTTTTTTTTATTTTTTATTTATCATAGCTCAGATCTGATTAGTTCATAATATGTGTGTTTCATTTTAAGCGATGAAATTATATACTCAGTTTACCTTTTTTAGTTTGATGATGGTAGATTTTTTTAGTTCATAATATTCATATCGCAACTACTTGCGGTGAAGCCTGCGATATTTATCCTCGCATTCACGAATCATCAGTGTTCAGAGGAGAGAGAAAGTGTGTTTTACAGAGAGATGGCTGTAAGTTTATCTCAAAGAGATAAAAATGGAGGTGAACAAGTTAAGCTTGGTGTTTGTGTGATGGAAAAGAAGGTGTTTCTACTTTAATTTGATTCGTGATTTTCCAGAATGAGAAAGACAATTTTAATTCGTTTTTTTCATTAATTTTTTGATGCTTTTTATAATTTTTTTGATGCTTTTTATATGAATTAATTAGCTTTGTAAGTCTAATATTGAACAATCTGCCTTTGAAAATTGTTTGAAACAATCTTTGGGTCCAATGAAGCATATACTAGAGAGATGAGATTTCGTAAGTTTATGTAAAAGTTAAGCTAGTGAAAAAAAAAATCTCCACTCACACCTATTGATGCTATTCCTACAAAAAACAGCAGCAATAGGTTTCATTTTTTTAATAAAAAAAAATACGTATTGCTGCTGTTCCTACCAAAAAACAGCAGCAATAGGTTTTATTTTTTTAATAAAAAAATACCTATTGCTGCGGTTTTGGGTAAGAACCGCAGCAATAGGCTGCTCTATTGCTGCGGTTAAAAACCGCAGCAATAGGTAATTTACCTATTGCTGCGCCCTTAATTGCTGCGCAGCCAAAACCGCAGCAATAGGCCATTTAATGACCGCAGCAATAAGCAATTATTCTACTAGTGAGATGTGGGTTATTGATAACCTATTGCATGAGATTTTTGCTGTTTATATGATAAGATTGCATCGGGGTAAAACGTTACATTTTTTCCTTTTTCTTTTGCTTTCAAATTATTGAATTGAATGACTTTGGTGGTATGAAAGGTTCATCGATAGAATGTTTTATGTGAATAGTGGATTCGAATGGTCGAACAATCTCTCAAAAGAATCATTTCCATTGTAGTAGAATGTCACTGGTTTTTTGTGCAAGTTACTGCAGGATTTAGGTAATTACTAAAGATATTTTGGTCATGACCTAACATAACCACTATATATGTTAGGTAATCACCTAATTAGTTTAGGATATTACCAAAAAATTTAGGTTATTACCTAACCCATTCTAGGGCATTACCTAAAATAATAATTGTCTTGGGCAATGGCCACAAATCATGTGACTATAACATATATAATGAGGAAATTGTATGGTTAAGATGTGGGTTATTATAACCTAATCCATTAGTTTATATGTGGTTTATATGATAAGATTGCATCGGGGTAAAAAGTTGCGATTTTTCCTTTTTCTTTTGCTTTCAAATGATTGAATTGAATGACTTTGGTGATATGAAAAGTTCATTGATAGATTGTTTATGTGAACAGCAGATTGGAATGGTCGAACAATTTCTCAAAATAATCATCTCCATTGTAGTGGAATGTCACTGGTTTTTTGTGCAATTTACTGCAGGATTTAGGTAATTACTAAAGATATTTTGTTCATGACCTACCATAACCACTATATATGTTAGGTAATCACCTAATTATATTCAGATATTACCAAAAATTTTAGGTTATTACCTAACCCATTTTAGGGCATTACCTAAAATAATAATTATCTTGAGTAATGGCCTCAAATCATGTGACTATAACATATATGATGAGGAAATTGTATGGTTAAGATGTGGGTTATTGATAACCTAATCCATGAGGTTTTATGTGGTTTATATGATGAGGGAATTATGTGGTCAAGATGTTCTCTCAATCACAATCCATTCCCATTACTCATCAAATCAATCCTATGGGGATTGGACAATCATGCTACTGGGTCCATTATGCCCCATACATCACCAAACCCCATTGACTTGAGTTTTGGGCCCCATTGTCACTCCTTGTACTAAAAACCCTAAATTAACTCATATCATATGCTTTTAGGTAATTACCAAACATGGTTTGGGCATTACCAAACCTACTAAGTGGAGGATGTTCTCCCAATCAGAATCCTTTTCCATTACTCATCAAAAGCAATCCTATGTAGATCGGACGATCATGCCGCTGGGTCCATTAGGCCCAATACCTTACCAAACCCCATTGACTTGATATATGCTTTTAGGTACTTACCAAACATGGTTTGAGTATTATCAAACCTACTAAGTGGAGGATGTTCTCCCAATCGGAATCCTTTCCCATTACTAATCAAAGCAATCCTATGAGGATCAGACGATCATGCCACTAGGTCCATTAGGCGCAATACCTCACCAAACCCCATTGACTTTAGTTTTGGGCCTGCATTGTCCCTTATTGTACTTAAAAGGCCAAATTAACCCCAGATCATATGCTTTTGGATACTTACCAAACATGGTTTGTGCATTACCAAACCTACTAAGTGGAAGATGTTCTCCCAATCAGAATCCTTTCTCATTATTCATCAAAACAATCCTATGGGGATTGGACAAACATGCCACTGGGTCCATTAGGCCTAATAATTCACCAAAACTCATAGACTTGAGTTTTAGGCCCCCATTGTCTCTCTTTGTACTAAAAAGCCCAAATTAACCCCAAATCATATGCTTTTAGGTAATTACCAAGCATGTTTTGGGCATTACTAATTGGAGAGTGTTCTCCCAATCACACTCCATTACCATTATTCATCAAAGCAATCATATGGGGATTGTACAATCATGTCACTTGGTCCATTAGGCCAAATATCTCACCAAACCCCATCAACTTGAGTTTTGGGCCATCATTGTCCCTCCTTGTACTAAAAAGCCCAAATTAACCCCATATCAAATGATTTTAGGTAATTACCAAACATGTTTTGGGCATTACCACAACTACTACGTGGAGGATGTTCTCCCAATTAGAATCTTTTCCCATTACTTACCAAAGCAATCTTATGGGGATTGGACAATCATGCCACTGGTCCATTAGGCCCAATACTTCACCAAACCCCATTGACTTGAGTTTTGAGCCCCATTGTCCCTCCTTGTACTAAAAGCTCAAATTAACCCAGATTATATACTTTTAGGTAATTACCAAACATGTTTTGGGTATTACCACACCTACTAAGTGGAGAATGTTCTCTCAATTACAATCTATTCCCATTACTCATTAAAGCAATCATATTGGGATTGGACATCATTTCACTTGGTCCATTAGGTCCAATACCTCACCAAACCGCATTGACTTGAGTTTTAGGCCCCCATTGTCCCTTCTTGTACTAAAAAGCCCAAATTAACACAGATCATATGCTTTTAAGTACTTCCCAAACATGGTTTGGGCATTACCAAACCTACTAAGTGGAGGATTTTCCCCTAATCAGATTTCTTTTCCATTACTCATCAAAGCAATCCTATGGGGATTGGACAATCATGCCACTTGGTCCATTAGGCCCAATACCTCACCAAACCCCATTGACTTGAGTTTTGGGCCCCCATTGTCCTTCATTGTACTAAAAAAATGCAAATTAACCCCATGTCATATGGTTTTAGGTAATTACCAAACATGTTTTTAGCATTACCACACCTACTACGTGGAGGATGTTCTCACAATCAGAATCTTTTCCCATTACTCATCAAAGCAATCTTATGGGGATTGGACAATCATGCCACTTGGTCCATTAGGCCCAATATTTCACCAAACCCCATTGACCTGAGTTTTGGGCACCATTGTCCCTCCTTGTACTAAAAAGCTCAAATTAACCCAGATCATATGCTTTTAGGTAATTACCAAACATGTTTTGGGCATTACCACACCTACTAAGTAGAGAATATTCTCCCAATCACAATCTATTCCCATTACTCATTAAAGCAATCCTATGGGGATTGGACAATCATTTCACTTGGTCCATTAGGTCCAATACCTCACTAGATCCCATTGACTGGAGTTTTGGACCCCTATTGTCTCTCCTTGTACCAAAAAGCCCAAATTAACCTAAATCATATGCTTTTAGGTACTTACCAAACATGGTTTGGGAATTACCACACCTACTACGTGGATGAAGTTCTAGCAATCAAAACTTTTCTATTACTCATAAAAGCAATCTTATGGGGATTGGACAATCATGCCACTGGATCCATTAGGCCCGATTACTCACCAAACCTCATTGACTTGAGTTTTAGGCCCCCATTGTCTCTCTTTGTACTAAAAAGCCCAAATTAACCCCAAATCATATGTTTTTAGGTAATTACCAAGCATGTTTTAGGCATTATTAAGTGGAGAATGTTCTCCCAATCACACTCCATTTCCATTAGTCATCAAAGCAATCCAATGGGGATTGGACAATCATGCCACTTGGTCCATTAGGCCAAATATCTCACCAAACCCCATTGACTTGAGTTTTGGGCCATCATTGTCCCTCCTTGTACTAAAAAGCCTAAATTAACCCCATATCATATGATTTTAGGTAATTACCAAACATGTTTTGGGCATTACGACACCTACTGCGTGGATGATGTTATCCCAATCGGAATCTTTTCCCATTACTTATCAAAGCAATCTTATGGGGATTGGACAATCATGCCACTTGGTCCATTAGGCCCAATACCTCACCAAACCCCATTGACCTGAGTTTTGGGCCCCATTGTCCCTCGTTGTACTAAAAAGCTCAAATTAACCTAGATCATATGCTTTTAGGTAATTACCAAACATGTTTTGGGCATTACCACACCTACTAAATGGAGAATGTTCTCCCAATCACAATCTATTCCCATTATTCATTAAAGCAATTCTATTGGGATTGGACAATCATTTCACTTGGTCCATTAGGTCCAATACCTCACGAAACCTCATTGACTTGAGTTTTGGGACCCCATTGTCCCTCCTTGTACTAAAAAGCCCAAATTAACCCAGATCATATGCTTTAAGGTACTTACCAAACATGGTTTGAGCATTACCAAACCTACTAAGTGGAGGATGTTCCCCTAATCAGAATTCTTTTTCATTACTCATGAAAGCAATCCTATGGGGATTGGGCAATCATGCCACTGGGTCTATTAGGCCCAATACCTCACTAAATCCCATTGACTTGAGTTTTGGACCCCCATTATCCTTCATTGTATTAAAAAATGCAAATTAACCCCATATCATATGGTTTTAGGTAATTACCAAACATGTTTTTGGCATTACCACACCTACTACATAGAGCAATCTTATGGGGATTGGACAATCATGCCACTTGGTCCATTAGGCCCAATACCTCACCAAATCCCATTGACTTGAGTTTTGGACCCCCATTGTCTCTCATTGTATTAAAAAACCCAAATTAACGCAAATCATATGCTTTTAGGTACTTACCAAACATGGTTTGGGCATTACCAAACCTACTAAGTGGATGATGTTCATCTAATCAGAATTCTTTTCCATTACTCATCAAAGCAATCTTATGGGGATTGAACAATCATGCCACTGGGTCCATTAGGCCCAATACCTCACCAAACCCCATTGACTTGAGTTTTGGGCCCCCATTGTCCTTCGTTGTACTAAAAAATGCAAATTAACCTCATATCATATGGTTTTAGGTAATTACCAAACATGTTTTGGGCATTACCAAATCTATTAAGACATTCTTATCTCTTACATGTTGTGACTTTATAACCCTATTTAGCTTATTTGGATTAAGACATTTATATCATATTGATTAATTTATACTTAGGATTGTTTATTTTCAATACACTTTGGAATTGGAGGTTTTGAGACTTCTCTTAGTTTCTGTCACGTTTTGGTAATTACCGAAACCCATTTTAGTAATTACCTAAAGTGTCCACGCAGTCATCTTCTTCCAACTTCATCTTCAACCTTTCGATTTTTTTTCTCTCCTATGAAATTCTTCATCTTGTGTGACAATGGTCATCAATACTCATAAAACGCACAAATCGGTCCCAAATTGACGGTTTCCCAACATCTTACAACAATCCAAACCATATTTTTGTCAAATTCATAATGACCTAGAATTTTGATTTTGAATTTCTTCATTTTGAAACTCATACCTTAATTTCCATGGAAATTCGGGCTTTCATGGTGTACATACAATTATCAATTTTATGTTTATTCATCTATTTCATGAATTTACAAAGATGAGAGAGAGGAAAGTGAAAAATAATCCCCAAAATTTTCCCTAAATTTGCAAATTATAATTTCGATTTCACAACTTCTCCATCACAAATTCATGATTTCTTCATGAATTTTTACCATTTCATGGAAAGAGAAGGGTCCAAGTAAGAGATCTACTAAAAAATCGAGAAGAATTGAAGATCCATGGAAGATTTGAGGGAGGAAGGGGTAGAGGAGAGGAGAGAGAAAATCTGGGTAAAAAAAAAATTTCCAAATTTTTTTTGGCCGAAATTATTTTTCAGATTTTTCAGAATTTGTTCAGTTTATTTATTTTGTATTTTTCAAAATTATTTAAAATATTTTTCGAAAATTAGAATAAATGATTTTGGTATATTCTAAAATCATTTCAAAGCAAAAAAGATAAGGGGATAGAAAGCTGAGGTATGTGGCTCACATTGATTGTGGCCCCACATTTTTCATAGTCTTTTTTGAAAATAGACCATTGTAGAATTTTCATGTTTTTTTTTAATAAGGTAAGGAGAAACCTTGACAAATTGGGGGGAATAAAGGGGATCCTAACTTGCCAAGGGTGAGAATCGATCCCAAGACCTTTAGAATTGTAGAATTTTCATACGACTAGGGGTCAATCATGCCAAGTTTGTATCGAGTTCCGTAAAATACATGTTGGATTATTTCCTCAACCCTGATCCAACTAGCTTGTTTATTAAAAGAGTCAACACTCCTCAATCTTATCGCAACCTAATCATAATTCGGGTCAACCAACCTAATCATAATTAGGGTCAACTAACCTACTTATCAGGTGCCCACACATATAAAAACCAAATAAATCAATCTTATTGTATTTCATGTAACCCACTTTTTGTATATATATTGCCAAAATGAATCAATAGAAGAACTAAAGAACATATCTTAAATAGTAAAAAAAAAATAAAATTAAATAATCACAAGTCACTCTAATTATATTGATACTTGCTAGTATCTTACGAATTAGACAGGCAGGTTATCGCGTTAGGTTTGGATTAAAAAGTTCAACCCTAACACAAATAATAGTTCGATCAATACGTTGTGTCTGATTAACCCACTTACTTTAATGGATAAATTTCTTTTAACCCAAAACGCAAATTAAACTTCGTGTTACTTTTTGCCACCTCTAAATATGACGAGACTAACTATGGTGAAGAATAAATTATGCATACTTTTCTTTTAATTTTGGTTCAGTATGTTTCTCGCTCTAACAGGTTTGCAGTTGGTTGAAGGTTTTCTCCACCCCTTTCCTCTTTTATATCAATGCAACATATTAAACCGTAATAGCAAATATTAATGGTCAATATAGTGCATTGAAAATAGTCAAAAACACAAAACTCCCAAATAATAAAGGGGGTCCTGCAATTATATTCTTGGAACAACCTCCTAAAGCTGCCCAAACTTGCAAAATTTGCAGTTTACTAAAGCCATTACGTATACTATCTAGAGGTGTCAAACTCGGTCTACTGTCCGATTTCGGGTTGACATATGCTACGTCGAGAGTGTTCGAGTCTAGTCATGTTCGAGTCGCACATTTCCTCAAGTCGGGTGCGTGTTGGGTTCGGATCACACCCTAATCAACACGTATGGTAGGTACGGGTCATTCGTATTGAGTATCTCAGGTTTCGGGTAAACCTAATCATGTTTGTGCAATCAAATCAGATTTTGGTTGAACTCGGTAGGATTAATTTGTTTTGGGAAAAACTTGGGTTGCTTGGGTCGAGTTTGGTTCGGGTAAACTACTTGGGTCACTTCACTATGGGTATTGGGTCCATTTGATGGTATAGGATTCATTTGATAGTAAGCGTCATTTTGATTTCAGTTAAAATCCAGGTCGGGCCGGATCATCTTTTATATCATGCAATTGTCTACTTTGTCGACTAGTTATAGCTTATCAATTAGTTTTTGGGTCGAGTTATTACTACTTGATTACTACAAATCTATGATCAATAATAGCAAATTTGAATTTGGAACGGATGTTATATATTAATATGACTCATATGATTAAAAGTATTAAGATCTATAAATGTAATAATTTATGTGTACATAGGAGCTTCACTTATATAAATATAATCAAATTATGAGCTAGTCTTGGGTGGACCAAAGCCAACCATAAGACATAGTGATACTTTCTTTATAATAACCTTTTAAAATCTTAACTTACACTAATCTTTTTTGATATAGTTACCCCTTCTTACATTAGTTTATTATAAAAGAGGAGTTTTCCAATTATAACATTTGTATAAATTGTATGTAGTGTTTTCCAATGTTTGTATAAATTGTGATTACTTGAATCCTCAGAAAATAATAGAATTTTTTTCCTAGCATGTCATAAGTACTCATAATTTCATGTTACCTCTTATTCTAGCAACGTGCTCACATATTTCAAGTTATATGTTATGATAACAAGTTTAATGAAAAAATTCAAAGTAAAATAATTGACTTGTGAATTCAAATAAATGTTATAAATATTTCAAGATCTAGTAAAAGATAAACTTAACTTACTTATTAAAAGATCTTATAAATATAGAAAAATGAATTAATTTGACTACAAATAATTTATATGTCGGGTATAATCAGTCAAAACATGTTGGTTTAAAAAGTTCCGATCAGATGGGGTTCCGGTCATACGCTATCGGGTTTAACCGAATTCAGGTTGGATTCTAGTTGAGTCAGATACCAGTCGAATGAATCAGGTATTTGCGGGTCTAATTGGTTTCGGATGACTTGAAGTCGAGTATGTGTGGGGTTCGGATCTTAGATTATCGAGTTCAACTGGTTTCGAGCTGGCTTCGGGTCAGTGCAATTCGGGTCGAAATATAAACTGGATTCCTGTTAATTTCAAATCGTGTTCAAGCTGGTTATGGAGATATATCTCTTTCGGGTCGAACCAAATTTGAGTCAGATCGGTTTCAAATTGAACCTCCGTTAGGGTGAGTTTATCCCTCAGACTCAACTCCAAATTTCAGACTGTGTCACATCAGCTTTTCACTGCATTTTAATTTTACAAACTCATTTTAGACTTATTTTAATTTTAGGGAAATAACCTGAAGTACCCTTGAGGTTTGGCTTAATTGTCAAAATACCCTTATTGAGTTTTGAAGTTCAAAGTTTACGTTTCAAGGGTACCTTAGGAAATTAATGCACTTGAATTTCGATGTATGATAATGGTATTTTGAACCCAAACACAAAGTTCAGGGGTATCTGAGGAATTCCCCAAATGTGAGGGGTAATTTGAGAATTACGTCAAACCTCAGGGGTATCTGAGGAAATTTCCCTTAATTTTATACTTTATCCCTCAGACTCTCTACAGACTATATTTTAAATTGATTTTACAAAAAAAAAAAAAAAAAAAAACAGAAAAGACAAATGTCAACTTTTAAGTGGCTAGAAATAACCCTTACATGTCATAGTCTTGGATGGAGTCTTGGATTATCAAACTTACTCCAAGACTCCCAACTTTTTCTGTCAACATTATTACATAGTCTTCGCTCAAGACTCTCAAAGTCTGCTCAAGACTCTCCTTCAAACTACCAATATTCATACCCTTGGGGTTAGTTGTTGACACCAACTACATTTGATATATCATATATGGCACTTTTAGTTAAACTTGTAGCATTCAATATTACAAGCTAAGTTTACAAGGAACACTCCCAAGAAATTGAATGCTTGGATCATGCATGTACATTGTACAGTAATTATTACATGGTACTGGCTTAATAAACAAGCAAAAAAAAAACCTACGTGTAGTGGCTAAGTAAGACATAGGCTATGTTTAGTTCATCTTAAATTTATTGATTTGAACTGATCTGATTTGATCTGAACTTATTTTTTCTGATCTGATCTGATTTGATCTGATCTGAACTGATCTGATCTGAACTAATCTGATCTGAACTTATCTTTTACAAAACATATTACTACTAATATTATTATTACTTTGTATTTCATTACTAGTATTACTATTACTATCATTTTATTACTATGCACAACTTTCAACAATAATAATAACGGGTTTTTCACCATATACCCCCGACAAATTGAAAAATTCACCATATACCCTCAATGTTTCAAATATGCACCATATCCTTGACTTTTCAAAATTGTTCACCAAATACCATTTTCCTAACTGCCGTTAACTCACCGTTAGATGTATTTACGATTTTGCCACCACTAACCTTTAACCCTAAAATCCTTAACCCTAATTTTAACCCTTAACCCTAATCCCCTAAACCCTAACCTTCCCACCACCCCAGCAGACCCCTCCCCCACCCCAACCGTCCCCTCCCCCACCTCCCCGCAGCCCTCTCCCTCCCCCCACCCAAGCAGCCCCCCCCCCCCCCGTCACGAGCCCGGAACCCCACCCCTCCCCCCACCCTATCACGAGCCCGGGAACCCACCCTCCCCCCCACCTTTCGACGCCTAGAACCCCACCCCGTCGAAATCAACGCCCGTAAATCAACCCCGTCGAAGTAGTGAAGTTCGAATTTTTTAGAGTGAATGAATATGCATATTTGCGAGAAATTAAAATGCAATTGGTGATGAAAGAGTTGTGAGATTCGCGAAAAAGAATCGAATTGCAGCGGGACTCGCGAAAAGAATCGAATTGCGGCAGGATTTGACGGGGGAATTCGACGGGGGGTGGGGGTTGGGGATGGGGGAATTCGACGGGGTGGGGGAGGGTAGGTTCCGGGGCTCGCGAGGGGGGGGGGGGGGGGTTCTAGGCTCGCGAGGGGGGGGGGGGGAGGGCACTGGGGTGGGGGGGGGAGGGAGGGGCCGCGGGAGGTGGGGGGAGGGGTAACCAAAGTGGGGGAGGGGGAGGGCTGGCTGGGGTGGTGGGAGGGTGGGGGGGGGGGGTGGGAAGGTTAGGGTTTAGGGGGTTAGGGTTAAGGGTTAGGATTAGTGTTAGGGTTTAGGTAAAGTTAGGGTTTAGGGGGTTAGGGTGGCAAAGTTTTAAATAACTCTAACGGTGAGTTAACATCCGTTACCAAAAAGGGCATTTGGTGAACGGTTTTGAAAAGTCAGGGGTATATGGTGCATATCTGAAACATTGAGGGTATATGGTGAATTTTTCAATTTGTCAGGGGTATATGGTGAAAAAACCGTGATAATAATAATAATAATAATAATAATAATAATAATAATAATAATAATAATAATAATAATAAATAATAATAATAATAATTTTATAATAATAATAATATAATAATAATAACAATAATAATATAATAAAAATAATATAGATAACATAATAATAATAATAATAATAATAATAATAATAATAATAATAATAATAATAATAATAATAATAATAATAATAATAATAGCATAATTAGTTTTTTTGAAAAAGAACACATTAGTATATGAACATACAATTAAAAATAAAAGATTAAGAACTCTTGGGTCTAATGGTATGGCTTCCTATCTTCCACATGGGAGACCAAGGCTCAAATCTTGGTGAAATCATATATTTCAATATTGTTGTGGGTGGGGGAGGGGGGTTGGGGTTTGTTGGGTCTCTAAGTGAGTGACCCTGTGCGATGGCAGCCCAGAGGAAATTCAACTTACCATGGGGTTGGGGTAAAAAAAAAATAACAATAAAAGAACACACATTTTAGGTATAAAAAACATATTGTTCGTGGTAAATAGAACATATTGTTCATGTTCAAGGTCCGTTAATAATAAGAATTTAGGTAGTAATGAAAAGAACATATAATGATATTAAAAAAAAACATATATAGAAAGAGCATACAAAATCTATTTAAAGAACACATTCTAAAAATAAAAGATATTGATGACATGTTTGGATTTAACTAACAACATGTTCTTTGTTATATCAATAAATTGTTCTTTTTTATATAAATAAACCTATAAATATATATAATCATATGATCTTGAACAAAATGGTTAAATATTCTTCTTATATCGTTGTCTTGTTCTATATAAACTTTGTTTTTAAAAATAAGTTGAATCCTTTGTAGGGAAAATTTTGAACGTGATGACAACAGCATTAGGTTATCCCATGCTACTCATGTTTTATATAAACTAGTAATATATAATTTATATTATTCTACCAAAATGAAAAAAAAAATAAACATCATATACTATAGTCATGTTCGTTACATGTACAACATCAAAAAGAACATCACATATCAAAAATATTAATTAGAACAAATATAAAAAAGAACACGTACAAATGTCAAAAGAACATTCTTCTTCTCGAACACAAATAGCTTTAAATAGTGATATCAATGACATTTACTCCCTCCGTTTCTTTTTAATCTACACACTTTCCTTTTTGGTCTGTTTCTTTTTAATCTACACACTGTTGCTTTTTCTATTTTAGGTAACATGTCACATCTACTTTCTCCTCTTTTTCCACCCATGTCATCCACTTTTTAATATTTTAACCCACTTTTTACTTTCTCTCTCTCACTTTTCAGTTTCTCTCTCCACCTTTTCATTTTCCCTCTCATACTTTTGTACTTCCTCCTTGGTTCTCCCCCAAAGTGGAGTGAGTAAATTAAAATGAAACGGAGGGAGTATAATAATAGCAACGACATTAATAATAATTATCAATATTAATAAATAATAAGTACAACAACGACAATAATAATAATCTTTTTGAACAAATGTACTAGTAAATAGTAATATTAATAATAGCAGTAATCGTATAAAGTAATATTAATAATAATAGTACTAATAATAATAACGATGATGATGATGATGATGATGATGATGATAATAATAATAATAATAATAATAATAATAATAATAATAATAATAATAATAATAATAATAATAATAATAATAATAATAATAATAATAATAATAATAATAATAATAATAATAATAGTAATAATAATAATAATAGTAATAATTATTATTACAATAACAATAATAGCATTAGTAATACTAATAATCATAATAATCATGATAATAATAACAATAATAATAAGTTTTTAAATATAAGCATAATCTGAACTGATTTGAACTTATTTTTTCTGATTTGATTTGAACTTATTTTTTCTGATTTGATTTGATCTGATCTGATCTAATCTAATCTGAAATAAGCAAAAATAAGGTGAACTGAACATAGCCATATTATTAAATGAGATCCAAAAAAGAAACAATAATAATAAGTACTGAATTGCAAATGTCCAATGGACAAAAACATGATAATAACGTACATATGGATTAAAATGTAAAAAAACAAACGTCTCTTACTTCTCTACTACTTTTCTCTCTCCACTCTTCCTAATTTCTAGTTATGAGTTTTCACTCCTCACTCTTCCATCACCGGTATCTCACACCAGCTCACTCGTCCACCGCACGTACGCTGAACACAGGTAAATGCATGTCTCATTATATTTGTTTTTGTTTTTATTTTTTGAAATCTGTTACTTACCAAAAAAGAATTAACATGGACTTGTTTCTTAATTTTCATTTCCTAAAATTTGAAATTAGATATACCAAAGTGAAGAATTATAAGTTTAGCTTTCAAGCGTTTTCCTTTTTTTTTTTTTTTTGTCTTTTTCGAGTTTTCTCAACCTTCTTCAGTTCTTCTCTCCTTGTGAAAAAAAAACTTAATAGTGTATAATTTTTCTTTTGGTAAATCTTTTCGCTTGTTAAACTTATAATTTTTCTTTTGGTAAATCTTTTCGCTTGTTAAACTTATAATTTTTCTTTTGGTAAATATGTTTGCTAGTTAAACTTATAAAGTAGATAATAAAATGGTTCCCACCTACAATAGGTGGGCAGCTATTCAAACTCAAATTTGAATCATGATCTTAGATAATAAGATGGTTTACGCAATCTCATATGATTAATATAAGGAAAATTTGCCAAAAAAAACCTTTTAAAGGTTCAATTTTGTGAAAAAAAACCTTATAAAGCATTCTTTGCGAAAAGAAACCACAAACTTAAATTTTCTTTCAAGAAGAAACCTATTCCCATTTTTCGGTGTGTTTTTTCTCAATTCCGGCGTTGACCCTTCTATCTTTCTTTAACTCCTATTTTCATTAACTGCAGCACCACCCCTATGCATCCCAAAAACTATACCGAAAAATGGGAATAGGTTTCATCTTGCAAGAAAAATTAAGTTTATGGTTTTTTTTTCGCAAAAAATGCTTTAAAAGGTTTTTCGCAAAATTGAACCTTTAAAAGTTTTTGGGAAATTTCCTCAGGTACCCCTGAGGTTTAGCGTAATTCCCAAGATACCCCCCCACATTTGGGGAATTCCTCAAATACCCCTGAGGTTTGTGTTTGGGCTCAAGATACCCTTACTAAGGACGGCAGGCTAACGGACGTTAAGTAGTTGCATTAAAGGCGCGCGAATGGAGAGAGAGAGAGAGAGAGAGAGTGTTTGCTTTAAACCTAATCTAACGTTAATTTCCCCAATTCTCTCTTCCTCTCTCTTCTTTGCTCTGTTCCAGGAAAAATTGCGAACCCTAAAATGTCGTCCTCTTCTGAAATTGTGGACGCTCTTCAGTATGAAGCAAGAAGATGCAGCAAGTGCAGGAAGAAGATGAAAATTCGCGTTTCTGAATCCAGAGACAACCCTAAGAAATTATACTACAAGTGTGTACCTTGTGACAACCACTATTTTTGGGCGACACCAAAAGTATCTGAAGGGGGGTTAACAAAATTGCAAGGGAAATTGGGTGAATGTGGTGAAGACAAAGTTATGAAGTCCTTGTATGATTTGCAGAGGAAATTTGATGAGATGACTTTTCTCATTAGGTTAATGGGTTGGGGGCTGTTTATTGTGATAATTATTGTGCTAATTAAGATGTAGGACTTATGTTTTTACTTGGGTGGGGGATGTTTTGATTGATTTAGATGTAATAGATTAAGATGTATGTATGCTTGCTATCAATGAAATGAATGAAAGAACAGTTTTTATCTTTCAAATCTGTGCATATTGCCTTCAATTCATACTGTTAAGAAGATAACATTGTATGTATCCCAAAAACTGGCATAAGTTGATAAAGACAGTGAAATACACATTAGAAGTAACCCAAAAAACTGGCCTAAGTTGATAAACACTGTGAAATACATATCACAAGTAACCCAACTAACTGCCCTAAGTTGATAATTACATAAGTTGCATCATCCAAAAAACACCTTAATTGTCTAATGAAAGAACCAAAACAGAAGATTAAGTTGGTTGTGAAGAGCTTGCAGTTGTGTAGTTTGCCTTCCTGGGTTTTCTTCCTTTTCTTTTGTTGCCACCTTCACTATCAGCAGTAGGCTGTGTGGAGACACCCTCCTCCACACCTGCAATCTTCCTCTTTCTTCCACGACCTGCTGTCCTCTCCGGAGCTGCTGTCAAGCCTCCCATGCAACTCCTCTTGTTATGTCCAAGCTCATTGCACTTTGTACACCTAATGGTGACAAACCTCTTCCCCTTCCTTTGCTCACTAGACTGCCTCTTTCTAATTCTAGGTGGTCTGCCAACAGTCCTTTTCACCCTAGGTGGTGCAATAATAGAGACTTCTGCAGGTTCCCATTGGGAGGGATCAGGCATGGGTGCAATGTTCAGCTCATAAGTTCCTTGTATGTGGCAGCTGTGTAGTAATGGGAGACAAATGGATTAGGATTGAGCCTGCTGTTGTTGATAACCCTACAAGCATGCTTGCAAGGTATCCCTGTCATTTGCCACCTTCCACACATACAAGACATGACATTCATATCCAAAGGGAATGATGTCTTGCCTTCAACAACCTCCCACTTTCCTTTGCTAGACATATGTAATTGGCAGCCTCTAGAATCCTCTGAGTTTTTCCTTAGCTGCTCCTTGGCATAGGGTGTTAGTTCATGCCCTGGCCAATCTTCACATGATGCCTGCCTTGTTGCTATTCTAACCATGCAGCTTCTTCTAATGGCTGCAATACAAGGCAAATAATAGGTGTTAGTTGAAGGGTGAAACCAAAAAAAAAGAATAATAAACAGAAGCTAGGTAGTCATACCTTCCAGCAATCCCATGATAGGTCTAACTCTATCAAGGCCCAAGGTGGCATTAAATGATTCTGTGAAGTTGTTGGTATTATCATCACAGCAAAGGGTGGTGTCAAATTTGTGCCTGGCCCACAAATTCAATGGTATCTTCATAAGATACTCAAAAGCTTCAACATCAAGCTTCCTGATCTCTGTCATTGCCTTCTTGAAGACCCATCCATTGTAGGCATCAGCAGCTTACCAGAAGTAGGCCTCAAAATATGGTCCACCACACTTTCCCTGCATCATAAAATATTGTCAATAGGTGGGGACCAGTCACTAAAGATTCAAACATAAAGGGACCACATTACTTACACTAAATTTTTTGAACAAGTGTCTACAACAAATTCTTCTGGAAGAATTTGGAAAACTTGCTTTCAATGAACCTTCAACCCCCTGATTAATTGAGCAACAGATTAGACATTGTAAACAAGCAAAAAACTGTAAAAACTATTAGGAAATTAATGGTAAGTGCAGTACCTTCGTTCTATCACTCATAAAAGTCCAATCATCCTTGTCTGCTGTTGCCAAGGTTAGCCTTAAACACCTAAAGAAATAGTCCCAATTATCTGAACTCTCCTCACTAACCACTGCATATGCTAATGGAAATATCTGTTGATTTCCATCTAGGGCTATTGCAGATAGCAAGCAACCATTGAAGCTCCCTTTTAAGTGGCAACCATCAATGCCAATAAGAGGTCCGCACCCTTTCATAAAGCCCTTGAACATAGCATCAAAACTAACATAAAACCTCTTGAATGTTAGTGGAGTAGCAGGGCCTTCATTAATCCAACTGATGAAGGCAAAGGCATCAGGATTTTTGTCCTTAATGATACAAACATAATGGGGCAACTGACCATAAGATTCATCATGTCCTCCTTGGATCTGTTTAACAGCTTCAGCCCTAGCCTTATACATAGTAGACTTAGGCACAGTTACCCCATATTTCTCCAACACCAAATCAACAAGTGCTTGACATTGAACTTCAAAATTTGCCCTCACCTGATCCAAAATTTTCCCAGCAAGCCACTTAATACTAGCCATAGGGTTATGTTCAAGCCTATTACAAGAATGAGGCTCACTTAGAGACTTAATTGCCCATGTTACTTTATCAGGCAAGACAGAGGCATGCAATCTCCAACCACAATCTTCATTTGCACATATCACAGTGTACCTCTTTGCATCAATCTTCAACCTCACCAAATCAGCCTGGCTGCACAGAGAAGTCCCTAACTGCTTGCAGCATATGTTCCTTATCCAAGAACATATGCCATTGTTGTATGTCTATTTGACCAAATGGTTGTTCAGTGAACAACTTCCCATTCCTGTAAACCTTGTGCATATAACTCTCTCCTTCAATATCATCATCTAAATCAGGAAAAAAAACCCTTCTCATGCACATTATCTTCATCACCCCCAGCTTCTTCTTCTACAAGTTGTCTGTGTTGTTATCTTTGTGATGGTTGGAATGTACCCCCCCTTTTAGCTGTTATCTTTGGGACCCTTCTGTTTCTAAGGTTTTTATGTGATTCTGTGGTTTGGGTTGGTTCAGTGGGCTGGGTTTGGGTAGGCTGAGTAGGTTGTGTTGGTGTAGGTTGGGTTTGGGTGGGCTGGGTTGGTGTGGGTTGGGTTTGGGTGGGCTGAGTAGGCCGGGTTGGGGGGTTTGGGTGGGTGGGGGTCTTTGGGTTGGTGTGGGTTGGGTTTGGGTGGGCTGAGGAGGTTGGGTTTCATTGCCCTGGGTTTCAGTGGGTTGGGTTTGAGTGGCAATTGGTTTTGGTTTTTTTGGGGTCAGTTTTTTCCTAGTCTTTGATTTTGGTGGGGTTTACATTTGGGCCTGGGACTGTGTGAAGTTGGGCCTGGGAGGGGGAGGGGTAGCAGCAAATGGACAGGGCTTTGACCTTGTTCTACCTGCTGGCCCTGTACAACTTTACTGGGATTGAGCCCACTTCTTCTCTTCTTCAGGAGTTACTTTAACATACTCCACTCCTCCATTCAGATCCCCATCAACATCAAACACAAGGACCTCTTTAGCCAAAGGCTCTATATCTATGACCTCATCCCTCCTATTTTGTTCTGACTCCCTCCTTTTTTCTTCTTCCTCTTTCAGTCTTCTCTCTACATCCTCCCTCTCTCTCTGTTGTCTCAACCTATCTTGCTCCTCTATAATTTTTCTCAACCTCTCTTGACTTTCTGCCCACTTTCTTTGCTTCTCTAATTTTTCCCTTTCCTTCTGTTCCTTGTCTGCTTTCAATTTATGAAAACTCTCAACAAGACTAGAAGGAACCTCTGAGTTTGTTATGTACAAATCTATCTCCTTTTTGTTTTGAAACAAACTAAACATCCTAATAAGATGCACATCACATGTAACCTCAACTAATTGTTGAATCCCAGGTGGGTAATACTTAATCACCGGGTTTTTAGCAGGTATGACATTTTGCTTATGAGCTTCCTGTTCTAAGTCTTGTAGCAAACACATGAAGCTATACTCATCAGTATCTTGTACTCTTATGTCATAACCATTGTGTTCATAGTGAACAGTTAACCAAATGGCAACCATTTTCAAAGATACCCCAAACCCTACAAAATCATTACACCAAAATAAACCCCACAATCAATGTACAACCCACAATTTCGAAAAAAAAATACCCTAACATCATAGTTTCAATACCAACACATACGAAATAGTTGAAATGTTCAAAATTGCGCATTTAACATGGAGAAATTACATGTTCAGAAGAGAAATTAAGGTTACATACCTCGAAATTCGAACTCGCCTTGCTGAGATTGATCTTCGTTTTAAAAAAAACCGTCCTTTGTTTGAATCTTTGAAGAACTGGGTGTGTTTTTTTGGCAAAATAAACCCTAGATTTTGGGATTCCTTCACTCTCAACTGCCAGTTCTTCTTCTTCCTTGCATTTAATGTTCCAACTACCAATTTTCAAACATAAAGCAAACACACTCTCTCTCTCTCTCTCCATTCGCGCGCCTTTAATGCAACTACTTAACGTCCGTTAGCCTGCCGTCCTCAGTAAGGGTATCTTGAGCCCAAACACAAACCTCAGGGGTATCTGAGGAATTCCCCAAATGTGGGGGGTATCTTGGGAATTACGCTAAACCTCAGGGGTACCTGAGGGAATTTCCCAAAGTTTTTTTTTTACAAATTCACCATACTCTTTATGGTATATGCTTTCCTTAGCTTGTTAAATTTCTTTAAGTAGTGTTACAAAGCCACTGCCATGTGTGTTATGGGTGTGTTTTTTATTTATAAGTGATAATGATGGTGAATTATTGTATTATTCTTTGTTCCATTAGTTAACTGAATGAACTTAATTAGCCAATTAGGTATTTCATTAAGATAAATGCTTAATTTCTTATGTTTCTCAATGTGAGCCTTGTTTTTCATTAAGATAATTGCTTTTCCCAACGTTATTCACCAACAAATTTGTGTGCGCTTATCTTCCAAACAATAGATAAAATGGCGCCATCTTTCTACAAGATAATGGGAGTCCGATCAACCCAAAACGACAAGCTCGTAAGTTCATTTCCTAAATCTTTTATAGTAGTATATACTCACTATCTTGTCTTTTTTTTATTTGTTGCAATACACAAATTGCTGATTAATTAACTACATTTTAAGTGGTACAATTGTTGTTTGTATAACAGAGAATACCACCGAAATATGTGAAGAGATATTGTGAAAAGCAATTTGCTAAAGATTACGTAGATCTTAGAGCTGCCGATGGTCGAGTTTGGAGAGTAGAGCTCTTGAAAGTGAGTGGAATATTATGGTTAAGTAAAGGCTGGGAAGTGTTTGTGGAGTGTTATTCAGTTGAGTATGACTACTTAGTATTATTTAGTTATGAGGAAAATGAGGATGAATTTCATGTTAACATTTATGACAAAACTTGCTATGAAATTGAGCACAAATTTGCATTTGAAAATCACACCAATAAGGCTGAAGAAGTGGTAGGTTTGTCTTTGGAAGATGAAAATATGTATCGAGATGATGATGATGATCATTGCATTGTTCCATATTCAGGTATTTTATGTCTTCTTTAGTCGTTGGATTATATAGATAACAACAAACAAAATATATGTTAAGTGTTTCTAATTTATGTTTTTCTTAATTGAAGAGGATGGTGTTAATCGAAGCTTTGAAGAATTTGAAGACTTTGAATCTCTAAATCCTCATTTTAAGAGTATCGTTCGACGTTGGAGTTTGACCTCATGGGGATAGGTAAGTGAAGGCTAATAATTCTCCCATAATAATACTTATAATTAATTCTAATAATTGGTTGGTCAATTACAAGTTTTCTCAGTTTCCTTTCATTTATGGAAAAAGGTCACCAAGTATACATCATTCTAATCTTATTGTGTTTTTCTTTTAAATTTCGTGTGTAGACGATTCCGCTTGAATATGCTAGAGAGCATTTGGACGGAAAGAATAGGGAGAAGATAATCTTGGAAGGCCCGGGTGCGATGAGATACTACAACGTGAACGTGAATGCGTATCTGCGTAATTGTGTCAAGGCTAAGGCGCTAATTTCTGGATCCGTAATGCGAATTTTTTTTACGGACAATGAATTGAAGTTGGTAGATGGTTGCGTTTTTGAGCTGATCCACCCTGAAAGTAACACTTACAAGGCTACCATCTTTCGTGCTCCATAGCATGTGAAATTCTACCTCTATTTGAACTTTGTCGTTATATTAAAAGTTCGAATTATATACTCTATGTAACTTGTTAATAGTTACATAACCTAATATTAGTTTTCGGAGTTTGGTAAATTCTTTGAGTTGGTGCTTGAAAAGCTATTTATGGTCTCTCAGGGAACACTTGATATTGCAGTTGTAACAATTACTCCTATGTTTTAACTTAGTTTAACTTTTTCCGGAAAGTTATATGCATTCACTTATTATATTTGGTTCTCACATTAAGGTAGAGCTTTCAAACTTCTCATCATCACAACAATCACAAAGAACTAATATATGAGTAGAGATATCAAGTCCTTGGAGGACGAAGGAAATTGCAGGCCACCACGAAGTTTTCTAATGAAAAGTAGTAAGCTAGTTAAGTCAACTTCCCTAAAAACTAATGAAGTATAAACTATATGGAATCACAAAGTGACTAATAGATATTTGCTTGATAGTGTCTTAATATTATAGTAATGATACATATACTCCTATGCATATAAAGTCTATATATCTTGATCATAAAGTTGATAAATGTATATTTTCTAGGTATATATCCCCTGCGCCAAAGCTTAGAGTTATATTTGGCCTTTTGATCTTATTTGGTTACCAAATTACATAAGCTTTTTAATAATCTTTAGTACTCTCTAGTTCCTCCTTCTCTCTCAAATTAGTTGCGACGTTTTTTTTTTTCATGATGGTTAAGATATAATTTCAACCACTATAATAATAATTTATTCTTGCATCAATATATATTATAAAATTTGACATCTAACTAAAAAGTGTATATTTACATAAAATAATTTTAGTTTCAAGGGTTTCATCCGTCAAAGAATGATTATTGTTTGTCCATTAAGAAGTCAGAAGGACACATAATTATTGCCACCATCTATGTGGTCAACATTATTCTTACTAGCACTGGCAAGCTGTGAAATGCCAAATCTCGAACCGTTATACGTAAAAAAACATATATCAATGGCAACGTCGTAAATAAACTGAAAATATTTAACGAATCAATAAATGTTATTTTGTATGAGTAGTTTATGAATGTTGTACATTTAAACCCGAATGTTGTACTTTGTAGCGAATATGTTTTATATATATAACGACCTACTTCACATGCTCATTGGTTCATGTAATAAACTACAAACGGATGCTTAATTAATTTTCAAATTTTAGATTACTTATAAATCTTGTATTTAAATATTTTTATTTATCAAAATCCCTCGATAGCTAAGTTTGAGATTCGACAAAGCTCCTAGCTTGCTGGCTATCCAGCCTCTTAAAGCTCGCTTCTTTCGGAAAAAAAAAAATATCTTAAAGCTCGCTTCTTTATGCTTAATTGCTCTACTTTTCAATGTTTTCCACATCTTTCCTTGGCAGTTGTGCAAAAGTAGATGTAGCAACTAAAGAAAAGGAGGGAGTTCATAAAGTAGCACATGTGGCTTGCTCATGGTAGAGGTGTCAAAACAGGTTCTCAAACAGGTTCTGGGTATACCCACGGTGAACCAGGACAGACCCGGACAGGTTAGGATTCTAATTGTCAGTGCCCCAGGTCATGATTGGTCAGGTTTTGTTCAACTGGGTCGAACACATTTGAATCATTGGATTCCCGGGTGCCGGACAGGTCTGAGCGTTCCATTTACAAGTCGATCCATTCCCGGATATGATCGCCCGTTGACATTTTTTTTGCCGGGTTTACGCAGGTCATATTTAGGTTTCATGTACGGTTGAGTTAAGTCAAATGTACTCGGGTTGAATTAGTAATGACCTTAGTTCGATCATTGTGAAACATCGGGTCCATTCGCTATTGAACGTCAACTCAACTTCGGGTAACTCCTGATCGGGCCATCTTGATTTTATTATGGATTTTGTAAGCGAATCATATTAATAAAAGTATTAAGATCGACATATATATATATATATATATATATATATATACATATGTGTGTGTGCGATAAATATATGGATGACAACAAAAAACCAATAAAACACTATATTGATTACCGTGATGTTTAGTGTATTCTTTTACTCAACTCTTATTTCAAATAATCAACTGCGTAAAACCACTCTAATGAGTAAAGGAGTAGAACGACTCTTCATATGTTTTAATATTATATATTATAACCAACGACAATAATAACGAGTAGACGATCAATTCCAAACTTTATATATATGATTTATTATTATAAGCATTATGATTGATATATAAGTTTGTAAATAGTTATGATGGTAATGAGAATAATAATACTAATAAACATAAAGCGACAATGATAATAGGTAAAAATACAAATAATAACAGTAATAGTAACAAGAACAAGGCTAACAATAACAATAGTAATACAAATAAGAACAGAAATACTAACAATAACAATAACAATATAAATACTAATAGTAATAGTAGCAACAATGATAATAATAGCAATAACAATAACATAAACGGTATATATGTATTATGTTGTGACTATATTATATATGATAAAGTATAAACAAACTATTTTATCAATATGTTGAATCATTTTAATATAAGATTGGTATCAAAATAATTGTAAAACCAATCTAATACTCTATTGATTATAAATTAGTATAACGACTCTTAATATGTTATAATACTATAACAAATGACAATCATGCATGCATATGTTTATAACGATGGTTCATATGAGGCCTAAGTGATTATAACGATGGTTCATATGTTGCACAATAATAATAATTTAATACTAGTATAGTATTTATGGTCTTCTCTTAACTTTGTATATATATGTGACTATAAAGAAACTATTTTATCATTAGGCTTAAATATATTAGTACGATAATAATATTGGAACCATTCTAGCTAATACGTGATTGATTATTAATGAGTATCGACTCTTAATATGCTCTAATAGTATAACTACCTATAATAATAATGAGTATTTATGCAAATTGTTCATGTCCCACATCGATTTAGAAAACAAACAGCAACCTACTTTTCCCTTACTTATAGTTTGCTTTGTCCCACATTGTTGGGTACTTGGGTAATTAGACTTAAATTTTTGTTTGAAAATTCTATACTTTGATAATTTTATGAAGTATGGACATCTTTTAGTTGTTTTATAATAATTACTCAAAGACTATGTAATAATTATGTAATATATCCCCTAAAAAAAAACCCTCCAAAAAAAATGTAATATATGAAGCATGGACTAGTGACTGTAGGTGCAAGAAATTCCTTTTGGAAAGGATGCTGCCACGCCAGCTGGGAAATTTTATGAAATTTAAGGCGAGACTAGCGGGGTGATATTATTCTGAGATTCCAAAAGTCCCACATCGAAGCATGAATAAGTGTAACAAGAAATCAACTCTATAAAGATGGGTATACATGGAGGGTTGAATTTGTGGATGTTGAGCCTAATTAATTTAATGGGCCGGACTTTTGGCATATACAACCTTGACTCAATTGTAATTTTTTGATAGGATTTAGTTGGCCTTTAGATTTTTTAAAGCCCGACTTATCTAAGTTCAACCCATCTATATTTTATTATTTGTAACTTTTAGTTTTGAGCCGAGCTTGGATTAGGTTCTCTCGAGCTTGAGCCGAGCCCAAATTTCTGAGCTCGATGAGCTTGAGCCGAGCTCGTCCTTGACAATCTTTGAGTCGAGTCGAGCCTGGACATGTTTGGTTTGGGTTTGGCTCGTTAATACCCCTAGTTCTGACTTGTAAGCTAGCCTCTATGATATATTAAAACAAGAGAGAAATGTACACAAATAATTCAAAAATAAGTGAAAATAAAAATATAAACAAGTATATGATATTTAAAGTTTAACCCTTAAATTGAATGTAATTAATTATCAAATGTAACCAATTTTATAAATTAACATATTTAAATGATTTTGTAGATATAAAAAAAAAAAAAATTGAATTTTAGTAATATCTGATTGAGTACGATCGGGTTCGGGTTTGAATGCAGGTCTGTCTAGTCAGGTCATGATATAATCTTGCCGGGTGCCGGTCAGGTCTGGGTAATCCCAGATCAGGTTTCGGTCAGGTCTGGGGACTGACCTTCACAGGTCGAACCAGGTTCAAGTCAGGTCAGTATCAGGTTGACCCAGTGGTCAGATCTGTTTCTGACACCCCTAGCTCATGGTATCAAATCGCATATAATAACTCCTTGGCCTTATTCTTGGATTTGGAGGGTTGAAATTGCACCAAAATTCAAAAATTTATATGAAACCTTCATTGAATGACGCACTACCGCTATGCCATTTTGCGAATTAAAATGTTAATTAATCTTTTCCTGTTCTATTATTCACATCTTTTGGAATTTGGACTCATCCTCGTGTTAAGACTCAAATTGACCATGCCTTACCGAGTTACCGTTACCGAGTTACCGTTTGACATTCACCACGACATGAATGGTCTACTACATAAGCCAAAAGCCCTTTTTTTTTGGTTAAGTTACAACTTCCAACCTATGGAGCATCTAGAAAAAAATGTAATATGGTAGTTTTTTTATAATAGTTAATTCCTTGAATAATGACTGTGTTTTTTTACAGAGCTTTGCACTTTCATCTTGAATGGACTGCGCGAAATACGCTTGACTCATCTTTTACCACTAACTTTGTTTCTTCATGCAGGAACCTCATAGTGGTCTATGTATGATGGCACTCTCCTACTGGGAGTTACAAGTTAAAGTTTGATGACTCCGCTAATTCATCTTCTAAAGATGGCGCGGCTATTATTAGAAATCACTTGGGCCATTTAGTTATTGCTCAAGCCAATCGATTTGGTCCTACTTCTCCCCTTATGGCAGAATTTTGAGGGATTAGGAATGCTCTCCAGATGAAGTTTCAACAAAATATTTAAAATCTCCATATTGAAGGCCACAATTAAGTAGTTATTCGAATCTTGCAAGGACATTTTAATTGACGACATTTGTCTTGTTCTTCAATTCAACATAAGTGTCATCACGCACATATTCAGAGAAGCGAATAGGGCAATAATTTTTCTCTCAAAAAAGGTTACGCCATCTCTACAGCCTCGTTGAATGTTGATCCAGATTCAGAGCTGACTTTGGCTCATTTACTCGTTTTAGATTCCGTAGGTGTCTCCCTTGAGAAAATGGTGCACGAACTTTTAGTCTTGTACCTTATGTATATAGGAGTCGGTCATGGCAAGTTTGTGTTGTATTTAGTGGTAAATAGGTCGGATTTTCCTAATCTGACTAGCTTTTTTATTAAAAAGGTCAAAACTCCTCTATGCCAACTAACCTATTTATCATAAGAGTCACCCAACCTCCTTATCAAGAGTGCATATTTTTTAACCCACTTTTTGTATGCAAGTATATTGCCAAAATGAATCAAATAGAACAACCAAAGAACAAATATTAAATAGCAAATTAAAAACTTTAAATTATTACAAGCTAAGTCACGCTAATACTATTAATACTTGATAGTATCTTTGGAATTAAACAGGTTATTGAATCGGGTTTGGATTAAAAAGTTAAACCCTAAATCAACCCATATGATCAACGGGTTTTATTTTGTCGAATTATCCCACATACTTAAATGGATAGAAAAATCTTAACCCTAACAACAAACTTAGCTTCATGTCACTTTTCTTTACCTTTATATAAAACAAGACTAACCGTGATTAAGACTAGATTAAATTATGCTACCTTTTCTATTGTGGTTCGATATTTTAGATATTATGCTTCCGCTTATCGCATCATAGTTCCTACAAATATGTAATTAAAAAAATATGAATTTTTTTATTTTACAAATAGAATGTGGAAAAATAACATGGCTGGGCAAATAATTATATAATAAGGGAAGTAATATTTACTAAAACATAGCAAAAGATATTAGGCCATGTGGACTTAATTTCAGTTTAGTTTAGCACACTTAAAATAAATTTAGTTCAATATACTTAAATTAAATTCAGTTCTGTACATTTTGAATTATATTCAATTCAGTTTAAAAGAGCCGGGCTTTAATAATCAACATTGTGTGTTAAAAATAGTTAAAGCACAAAGTTTACAAGGTAAGTAGTAAATCACAAAGTTTAAAATAAAAAAATTTAAAGGGGGTTCCAACAATTATATTCTTGGAACAACCTCCTAAAGCTGCAGACTTGCAAGACTTGCTAAAGCTATTACGTATGGTATGGCACTGCATCTTATTATATTGTATATGTCACTTTAATCCTGTAGCATTCAATATTACAACGAGCACTTGAAAATAATTCAATGCTTGGAGATACTGTATCTTCATGCAGGCATGTACATTGTACTGTAAATATTTCATGCTGCTGGCTTAATGAACAAGCAAAAAAGAAACCTATTACGGTATTACCTGCATCTGCATGTAGAGGTGAAGTAAGACATTATTGAACAAGGATACCAAAAAAGAAACAAAGTACTGAACTTTAAATGTCCAATGGACAAAAACATGATATTAAAATACAGCTAACATAACGTAAAAACACTAGTAGAAAAACGACGATTTGCGTCTCACCATCTGCGTCGCACAACAGGACAAACGTCGCAGAAGATTCATTTGCGTCGCATGCAACAAGGAATCGATGCAAAAGAAGACCTATGTGCGTCGGATGTAACTAGGGTGCGACGCAAGACAACTATCTGCGTCGGATCCCTACTCACATCCGACGCATATAATTCTACCCCACTATTCCCTCACGCACATAATCCCGCCCAAAATAAATTGTTCCAAGATATCTGCGTCGGACTTCTAAGCCCATCCGACGCAGATGATAAGCCCACTATATTACCACCCAATAAAAGCCTAACCTAAATTCTAAGCCCATCCGACGCAGATGATAAGCCCACTATATTACCACCCAATAAAAGCCTAACCTAAATTCCAGTTCATCAATCTCGACCGCGCCGCTTCATTCATCTGAAACCTAATTTATCACCAGCCGTTTCTCTCTTCCTCAACAAGTCTCTCTCTCTCACCTACCTTCATCTCCCTCATCTCATCTTATCTCATCTCTTTCACCTACCTCATCTCCATCATCTTTCGCATCTCATCTCTCACCTTCCTTCATCTCTCTCGTCTCTCCTTCGCATCTCGTCTGATCAAATCTACGAAGGAACGCCGGATTGGGCTTTGTGAAGTTTTCGAGGAGTTGCGAGGAGCGAGGCGAAGCCGAATTCGCAACGACGGAGTGTGAAAGTGTGGGAAGACAGAGATCGACGAATGGGGTCGAGAGAGAAGACGAAGACGGAGATCGCTGATTCAATTTTTCTTCGGTGGTCCGATTTGTTGTCCAGATGAACAATATGTTTCGTTGGCTTCAAATATATTCTTTTTTATTTAATTTTTTTTCCATCTCTGTTCTGTAATTTCGTTGGCTTCAAAGTAATTGGCTTCAAATGCATTCTTTTTTATGTAATCCTTGTTCTGTAATTTAGAGGAAGATCGAGATGTAATTTATTTTTTATTTTCTGTAATGTACGGTGCTCCAATGTTATTTCTTTTATTTTTATGTTTAGGTTATTGAACTTTTTTACTCTTGTTGATTTTCTTTTTTTTGATTCTGTAATTTATGTATTTTTTTTTGTAACTGGGGTTTGTAAAAATACCACTTCTACTGTATAAATTCAATCTCTTGCTATTTATTTTATGAATTTATTATTTTGGTTTTTATTGTTGTGGGTTGTGCTGGTTCTGAAATAATTGTTTTTTGTAAAAAGCAGTAATTTGCGTCGGATGTTGTGACATGTCCGACGCAAATTACTTTTTAATGTGAAAACCAAGCTGTTGAGGCCTGGGCAGTATGAGGGGTGCCATCTGAGTCGCATGTTCCGCAATGTGCGACGCAGATATGAGATAATTTGCGTCGCACGTTGCGCAGCATGCGACGCAGATGGAATGACCTCTGTATACATGGGGAATAGGCATCTGCGTCGCACGTTAGGTAGGGTCCGACGCAGATAGCTAATGAATTACGTCGCGTCGTTGTCCGACGCAGATCCTTTATCCTGATCTGCGTCGAGGCTTGTGCCGTCGGACCCATGTCCGACGCAAATGGGCGCCTCGCATCCGACACAAATCCTCGTTTTTGTACTAGTGAAACAAAGTATAATCTTCTCTTCTCTTCACTACAACTTTTCTCTCTCTATTCTTCCTAATTTTACTTCCGGTCTGAAAATCATGACAAGTAATGGGCTTATGAAGATTCAGAAAACTCAAGCTGCGGCAAATGGTGACCAAACAATTCATTTCTTCAAGATGATTGTTGCTCCCCTCACTCAAAAGTTTAGGCTTGTAAGTTAATTTTTTTCACTTTTTTCCTAGATGATTCTTTTTATTATACCTGCTTAGTCCGGAATTATACTTCATTTTGATGTGTGTCGAGTTTAATGCTTTGTGAGTAATTTTTGTTTGGTAGTAATAGTTAATAAGTGAGACGAATATATGGTGTTAAATTATATTATATGATGTGGGTTTAGTAGATTGTCATCCAATTATGAACTACATATGATTTTTTTATTTCAAGTGAATTTGTAGGTTATGTTTGAGCTTAAATGCATTGCAGTCTGCTGTTTGTTTGTAGATACAGATACTACATGCATAGTTAGTTTATTGATAGCAAAGGAAATCACTTTAGCTTGTTTATGTGTCCCACAAATGACAAAAATAGACAAGGATGACTAAAATTGGAATTTATTTGTCAGTGTGTGATGATTTTCCCCAAAAAATAACACAAAAAAAAAAAAGAAAGCCGAAAAAAAAGGAAGCAAGTTACTTCCTCCGGTCTTTATTAGTTTACCCGTATTCCTTTTTGGGATGTCCCTTATTAGTTTATCCATTTCTTTTGTTTCTATTTTTGGAATGCGACCACTAACTTTCCATCACACACAATTTAACTTTAATATAAATTAATCTTTTCTCTTTCTTTCTATGTCCCACAACATCATTTCTCCTAAAAATCTGTGCAAAAAAAAAAAACGGGTAAACTAATAAAGACCGGAGGAAGTATTTACTTATTTATTTTAGGGGCTCTAGAGTCTAGATAGTCATTAAAACCATAAGAAAGTTGTATTTAGGTGCCCCGTGAGAAGGCGTTAATGTAATTTATCTTACCAATTTTTTAAAATGTTAGTAGTACATGAATTTTCCCTAATATTAAAGAGGGTTTTCTCTAATAGTATTTTGTGTCATTTTTCCATCTTCTACTATTTTTCTTCCGGTTATTTATGCGTATTTGATGCTTTTTTCACTAAAATTTCTTGTGTGTATATAAGTCGTGATGATTCATCCCCTCTTTTTACAGAGGATTCCAGTGGAGTTTGTGAAGAAATATGGAAGACATCTATTTGATGACATATACCTCAGTGTACCAAATTCTGAACAACCATGGAGAGTCCAATTAGAGAAAACTGATAACAAAGATATGTTCCTAGGAAAAGGTTGGCAAGATTTAATGGAATTCTATAACATGAAGTTTGGCCATTTCTTATTATTCAGGTTTGATGGTGGCTCCAGTGGCGGATCCAGGATCCGACCCACGTGGGTTCGGAGCCCTTTGAAAAAAAACCAAGAGAAAAAAATTTAAGTTGTTTATGCTTTAGCAATTATTAGCACGTATATGTATTTAATCATCCAAAAATACAGTTTCACAAAAGGCCAATTATATCCTCAACTTTGTTGAAAGAAATATAAATCCAAGTAGCTAGATATTAACTACTTACAAACTGGAAAATTGAAGGCAAAAAGTTCAAAAATAATATATAGAATCACAATGAAGTATTAGCTTGGATTCTAAAAACAATTAAGGAACTTTTTAAAAAAGGGGATTACAAAAGGAATATTTGATATGAATAATCCATATATATTTTCACATTTTGTGATGGTTCTCATAATAATCCAACTATTATCTTTTTGTCGTCACTAATACATTTTAGGTATATTATATATAGGAAATTAAATAAGCTCATATTATTTCGATAAGATAGCACTCAAATTTGGGTGTTTTTGAAAATAATAAAAGTTGAGATTACTATAAAATAGAAGGGTCAAAGATGGGGTTTGTTTGATAAATTTTCCAAATAAGAAATGAACAAAATGCTCCATAAAACTTAAAACTAAGAGAAAGCAAAACAAAATTAGAAAGTACAGAGTAGAGCTCTATTCGAATAAAATAAGGAAAAAAAAAGACAAAGTTGTATAGAAGAAAAAACGAAAATGAAAAATGAAAAGAAAACCATCAAGTAACAATATTGCCCTATAAAAAAGGCTTTGCCGTTGAAAACAAAAAAAAAAAGGGAATAAAGTAAACGAAAACAGACATTGCTATTCTAAACAAAACAAAAATTAAAAAGTAAAGAAAAAGCTCATGTAGGGAATCGAACCGCGTCAGCCAATATAGGAGCTAAATATTTGCCGCCTAACTTACCACTGCACCAACCACCTAAAACTGATAATAAGACGGTGCGGAGCACTTATAACCTATTTTAGTTTTTCCGATTTTTCGCGATTTAACTCTTCTTTTTCCTCCAGATTTTTGTGGGTTCAGCTGAACCCACTGAACCCACGCTAGATCCACCTCTGGGTGGCTCACAATCACAATTTCACGTCGTTATATTCGACAAAAGTGCTACAGAGATAGACTATCCTAATAGAAAAGTCTCTTGTGCTATGAAGAGAAAATCTCATCTCAAGAATAAGGTTGTAGTAGAAGTAGAGAGTGAGGAAGATGACATCTCCATTGAAATGTTGGATGAATTCTCGCCAAAGCTTAAACAAGTTAAGACTACTATCAATCTTGATTCATCAGATTTTGATAAGGTAGAATGTTCAAGCTACACAATCAAAGGTAAAAGAGAAACTCTTAGAAGAGTAATTTATAAGGTGAAATAAATTGTTATTCATCGCCCTATATTTTCTAATTTATGATATGTGTTTCTAAATTATGTTTCATTTTTTTTATTCATCATATTTTTTTGTTAAACAAAGCTTTCAGAAGTTTAAATCTCATAATCCTCATTTCATGGTTATCATCCGGAGTTGGAATCTGACCTCATTGGGACTGGTAAGTGAAGCCTAATAGTTTTCCTATTAAAAATACTTCTAAAAATGAGCAGTAAGATATGTTGGTTAATTACTACTATACATAATTAGTTGGTTAATTACAAATTCTCAAATTTCCTTTTATTTTTGGAAAAAGGTCTCCAAGTATAGAACGTTACCGGCTTATTATTTTTGTTTTGAATTTATGTGTAGACGATTCCGCTTGAATATGCCATAGCTCATTTGGACGGTAAGAATGGGCAAAAGATACTTTTGATAGGACCGGATGAGGAGAAGAGATACTACAACTTAAAGTTGTATGTTTATCTGCATAATTGCGTTAAGGTTAAGGCGGAAATCTTCGGACGATCTGAAATGCGAAAGTTTTTAAGGGATAATGAGTTGAAGTTCGGAGATGGTTGTGTTTTTGAGCTGCTCAACCCTCAAAGTAATACGTACAAGATTACCATCTTTCGTGCTCCTTAAAAAAAAGTTTAAGTTATGTACTTTATTATTGTGTAGCTTTTTTATTGTTACCTAACCTAAATTAGTTTTCGTGGCTGGGGAAGTTCCTTGAATTGCTACAGGATAATTTATTTGGGGTATCGCGGATAATCAAAATGACCATGTTCTTTTGTATTTATTTTCACTGATTTTCTGATCTGTTAAGTTCAGCTCATTTCATTTAAGTTCAGTTCAGTTCAGTTCAGCTCTTTGCAGTACAGTTTTACGCTGCATTTCAGTTCAGCTCAGTTTAGTTCATTTAGTAAGTCTAAAAGAACAGGGCGTAACCCGAAACCTTACTCGAGCGATTTTTTCCGCATGCAAGCTGAGATATGCAAATCGAGGCATTTTTTTGTTTTTTTGGACATTTTCGACTTAAAAATTGTCCCATAAGAGCCAAAATGACCCCCAAAGCCCTAACCGAGTGATTTTGTTTCGGCACAAATAGTGACAAAATTTCCAAACAAAAAAATCGAGGCATTATTTAACGGAAAGTTAACGGAAGAATGGTTCATAAGGTTACATTTGCACCATATGCAATAGTTTAGGGCCATTTTTGATAATTTAAAAAAATCCAGGCTACCTATGAGAATTTTTACAAGTACATGACATGGCTACCAATGAGAATTTCCCTTTTTTATATAATTTGGGATATTTTATGTTAGGAAAGTTGGCTTAGCTCAATATTTTTATATTATTATTAGGAAACTTTGTAGTAGCCTGCGATTTCCTTTGTCCCCCAAGGACTTGATGTATCTAGTATATCTATATGTGAGTGTGATAATGTGAAGGTTGAAAGCTTTACATTAATTTGAAATCAAAATGTAATAAAAGGCCATGCATATAACTTCCTGGATAAAGTTAAAATAAGTTTTTTTTCAGCAATTAGTTAAACTAAGTCAACATAGGAGTAATAATTACAACCTCAACATGTACAAGATTATTACCATCTTTTGTGCTCCTTCAAAAAAAAGTTTAAGCTATGTATTTTATTATGGTGCAGCTGTTTTATTGTTACCTAACCTATGGGTCAAATTTGAGGTCTAAACTGGAAAAAAGAACCGAAAACGCCTCGTTTTGCAGGCCGGACATTAATTTTAACTGAAAGTTAACGAAAATACTGTTTTTCAGTTCATAAGGTTACGTTTGCAAAATAAACAATAGTTAATGGCCATTTTTGATAATCTAATAAATTCATGACTACCAATGATAATTTTTGAAAGTACATGGCTACCAATGAGAATTTCCCTATAAATAATGTTATTCAAAAATGTTTTTTTTTGGTAAAACAGGTAATAATAAAACGGAATCAAGATTCGCCAAGGATAAAACACATTGGGGGAAAGAACTAACATACAATTGTTCGACCTCGTTAGTGGAAGCTAATCTAGCAATTAAATGAGCCACCGCATTTGCAACACGCTTAACATGAGAACAAGAAAAAGAAATCATACTATCTCTATTATATAAGCCAAGGGGCGAGCAATGGTGTCCCCCTTGGAATTTACTTAAATGCCCATCCACAACATAGATATTACCCTTAATGAATTTAACTTTCCATATATATTAATTAATCTTTTCTTCTTCCTACAGATATATTGAACAAGTTAACAATGGAAATGAATTTGAAATTTCAATTAAATATTAAATTAAGGAGAATGATTTCCTCTTCTTGCATGTGTGAAAAACTATGATCAAAAATTAAATTTATAATATAACTTGATTGAAACAATCAGAAGAAAAAAAAATAATAACTTGAATTTCATATTAATAATTATACTGATAATATTCTAAAACCTAAATGTTGATTATTATTCGGTAAACTCTATTATATAAATCAAATTCTTCCACTTTATTAATATTCAACGATTGAACCTGATACACAAATTCTTCTACTTTATTTGAGCACAAGCTTTCCTCTACTTTATATTTCTTTCTCTAAATACTATATTTGAATAATGATGAACAAATAACTAAAAAACCAACGAAACATTGATTTAAGAAAAACATAAAAAAAAAAAATTACAAATGTCTGTTTGAATCAAAAAATTTTGTGACACTCATAAATAACTAATTGAAAAAAGAAACGCTAATATTACTTGCACGCATAGCGTGCAAAAAATGCTAGTGACCTATATGACGAGTATTGTCAATAACTAGATCCGTGAGAGAGAGTCCATCACGTGGGAGACACACCGCTTTAACAAGGTTGAGGGCATCACATTGTAATTGTACCCAGGTTGTTGGGCTAGCAATACACCAGCGTTGACAGCCATGGTCTCGGCAAAGCTAGCACTCCAATCCGCCATATGTCTTCAAACCAACACAGCCACCACCTTTCCGTCATTGCCGCATCAGTATTTACTCGGATATGGCCCCATAGCAGGGGGTCTCTAATCTCCACATGATAAGACCGAGGAATTGGAATGTCGAGTAAAAACCTTGCGCACATACAATTGGTAGTCGTTTACCAGTTCAACAAAACCACTCGTCCTTACCTCCACATTCATCCATGGTTCATTAAAAACAATGGAGCGCCGGTATGAACAAGCCGCCCATGCAAGAGTTAGGATAGCCAACAACTCATCCTTATACAGAGGGTTCTAGAGGTGGCAAATAGGTCGCGTACGGGCCAGGTCATTTCGGTTCGGGTTACCTTTGCATCCAGGTTCAGGGTCCGTCTTGGGTCCATGAGATTTCGGGTCGGGTATGATACAAGTTTGACGACTTGAGCCAACATCAGTTCGAGTTGATTCAGATCGGGTCAATTCGGATAAGGATATTTGTATTTCTGTAACAAATATATAAAAAACATACTGACCAGTGTAAAGTGAGTCAAGTAACTAGAATAGTTCCAGTTTCTTAAAAAAAACGAGTTTAAGTTCTTTTACCTACGTTCATATTTTGGATTAATGGTGTCACACAGTCATGTGATATTTAGACTTTGCTCGAAATTAGAAGCTTTTATGTTTCTTTATTTCTTTCTATTTGGTTGTTGAACTTAATTGTCGAGAAGGTTTAAGTTCATTTAATTAATATTCTTGAGATATATTGCATTATTATAGACACATAATCGTGTCTCCCCATTAGTAACCTATGATGACTAAAACCCCGCTTTAATTGGTCCGGATCGAGGAAAGAATAAAGAACGAGTCTAAAATAATTTAATTTATGCCCAATCCATTTTCTAACTCTTTTTATTAACCCATTTCCAAAAATCTTTTTTATAACTAGTTTTACTAAGCCCACTTCCTAAAACGTTTTAAAATAATTTTATAAAAGCCCATGTTTGCAAAAACCTTTTAAAAATAGTTTTTATGAAAGCCCAATTTCTAAAACCCTTTTTCTAGCCCAATTTAATTAATAGAGTTAATTAATTATATTAATTAGTTTTATTAATAAAAATATCTTTTATTAAAATGTGATCTTTTTGCTAGTGTTTCCGAATATCTTTATCTAACTATTTTGAGATAATATCTTTTAAGAGGCTTAATTATTTTTGGTAACCTATTGCATCCCAACTACTTTTTTTTTTCTGGGGCCCCTTTCGGGAACCTGTGGTAAGATGAATTTTCTTTGGGCTGCCCTCACACAGGACCACTCATCCAGAGGCCCAACAAGCCAAACCCCCCATCCCTACCTAAACCTATATAATTCTCTAACTTTCTCACATTCATATTTTCCCACGGTTTTCTTTCACAACTCACTCGGCCAAAATCAACAAACTCTAATCTTAGCTTCACGCCATTATTCACCTACATCCTCCTACTGCTAACAAATACCAAAAGTTCAACGTTTAATAACCTGCAACATACATACCAAAGTCAACCACACCTTCCTTAATTCCCTACTGCTACTCATCACCAATAGCACATTAAGCATCACGTCGAAGCCTAATATAAATACATCCAACAACTTTGACGCAACACAATTTTTTTAAGACTTGTTCAATAATTCAATTTTCCAAGATCCGTACAAATCAACGACCCCAGACGGTGGTATAATTTTTGAGGGTCAACTAAATTAACAACCTTTATTTTGTTTCTTTATTTATTTCTTTATTATATATATTTCTTGAAGAAGCTGATATTCTATTCATGATGTAGATTGTTAACAAATTCATCCGACGGTAAGTATTGTATATTATACTAACTCCCTGTAGTATTTTCTTTTCTTATTTTTATTTCTTTTCATGGATGTTATTATTTTTATGCCTGATTGCAATATCTATCACATTGTATTTATTGCTAAACAAGACCTAAAGAACGGTTCTAACTAATTCAGATAATTTGGATAACCGGCTAGGTACTTTGTAATATGATTGCATAATAACTTGTTGCTAAAAATTAGTCCTTTATGTGTTTCCTGAACCAACTTAGACTAAATATTTTTAGGGTGTATAAAATATTATTTGGTTATTCTTCTGACTTCTGCATAAGATTTGTTATGAATCGATATTTAGTAGAGGCCAACAATGGGCGAACATGGTTGATTATGACAATATTCGTACCCTCACTCCCGAACTCAATCTTTGATTCATTTTGACCATCTATGGAGTCAGGACGGAGAAATCTACATTGGATAAGTCCCTAAGATGTCCCTACAATTTTCAATATCCAATTAGGTTTATGAGTCTTCCTTTAAAGACTTGTTGGCGACTTCAAAACAATTTTCAATAAAACCTTAACAATGGGATAGTCAAATACGCGCTCACACCACGTAGGCGAAATAAAAACACGCCTACAATTATTATTTCGCGTTGGGTATGGGTCATAATTTTCTAGTCACTTTGGGTCGGGTATGTCCAGTTTGGGTTGTTTTCGGGTCGGGTATCGGGTACGGGCCCATTTTTCCACCTCTGGGTGGTTCATTATTAGCCAAATGAATCTCTCCAAAAAGAAGAGGATGGGGCATCATTTATCATATGAGTAAACAGAGAGTGAAGCCATACCAGTTGAAACACCGGGCAACGGAAGAGCACAGGATTGATTGTTTCAGATTCTCTGGAGCAAAGACCACATACACCATGATTAATAACATGCCGATCACACAAACGTCCGAGTGTTGCAAGTGATCCAGTACAAGCACGCCAAACAAAGTGAGACAGCTTTGGCGGACCACCTAAACTCCAAACCATCTTCCAAGCATTACCTGCAACATCACCATACCTCTGATATCAATTTCTAACATATAGCCAACCTGCCTAACTAGTGGCCTGATTAGTAGTGTAGATACCATGTGAATATGGCAACTAGTTCCTCGTATCTTATGGCATTCAGTAGCTAAAGATGGTTTCTTTAATGATGACAACTTCTTTAGGAAGGAGATGCATAGAAAGGGTTGTATCATCCCAAAGCACCACTTGTATGGTCAATGAGGTCCGAAACATGCAAATCTACAAAACTTTTAATGTTAAGAGTTGGCAAATTAGTGATCGAATCACCATGCAGGCAAGCATCATCCCAAATATTTATACTCTTACCATCTTCAAGTCTCCATTTTAATCCTTCCAAGAGTATGGATTTGGAAGCCTAAATACTCCACACAAAGCTAGGGGTTAAAACCACGCACTGAATTCACAAAATCAGAATTTTTAAAATAACGAGCTTTGAGTACATGGTAGGCGAGAAAAGTGTATCACAAATCAAACGCCAGCCTTGCTTAATTAGCTAATAATTATTGGTTGAAAACCTTGAGATCTCGGAATCCCATACCACCCAAATACTTAGGAAGACACAATTTTTCTGACTCACCTAATGCATTTTGCATTTAGTTCCCCGAAGCACCCCACAAAATCTTGTGAGAGCATAGAGTGGATGTCAATGATAATACCACCCGAATTTGAAAGAGGCTAATCATATGCGTCAGGATAGATTGAACTACAACTTTAATAAGAATCTCCTTCCCCGGACTAGACAAAAGTTTCTCCTTCCACCTTTGAAGCTTCTTTCATATTCTCTTTTCCAGAACATTAAAGATTGCCTTTTTTGACCTTCCAATCAGTGTAGGGAGGCTAATGACATAATACTTTTCGAACTCCCAAACTCTGCAAAATTTCACCTTTCCTACTAGTTTCCACATTTTTGCTAAAAGACACTTCAGATTTATGATAGATAATTTATTGTCCAGATGCTCACTCGTATAAGCTGATAATATCAGCTACTGATGTATCGTATTTTTATATAGTTTTTAGGTGCATTTTAGGAGCATTTAGGTGCATTGTAGTTCAAAATTTGCATATAATTACTTAAGTTGCCAAATATTATTCCTTTTGTGTGTTTTTTATGTTCTTTGATGAATTTCAGGTATTGAGAGCATAATTGGAGTATTATTGGACAAGATTGAGTATTTAGAAGTAATTGGAAGGAAGCTATGTCGATAAGAACCGTTATGTATATCTTTGAGTGCAAATTGGAGCCAAAATAAAGTTGCAATTTGATAAAGAGTTGTGCAAAATTGAGTCATGTTCACTCTTTTTTCTATAACTTTTGATTCGATAATGATAATTGGATGATTTCAGCGGAATTGGAAATAAACTATAATTTAAAATATTTCCAATGATAGGTGCACGACCCAAGGCGAATTATATTTTGGGAGATATAGGCTTTGCAAGTTCACACTGTTTTGCTGAGGCCTCTTATTCGCGCGCGGATTAGTTAATTTTTGCCCACTTAATGATTTAATTGACTTTCCTTATCTTGTAATTTACTTTCCAATGCAAGTAGTATTAGGAGATATAATTTTATATTAGAGAATTTTTAAGGAGTTTAGGATATCTTTCATTTATTCAAGTACACGTTCTTTTTTTTTTCTCTAGGTTCTCTCTCTAGTTTGCCCATATTAGCCCTAATTTATTTTTTATTGCAATTTGGAGATTCAAGATTGTGTCTTTGATCAAGATTTTTGGATTCATGATCTTCTATTCAAACATTGCTAATCAAGTTTTATTCTTTTCCTTCTCTTTGTTTATTTTAATTATGTTTTCAATTAAGTTTGCTGATTTTATTGTTATGATTAGTGAGTAGTCTTTTTTATCTAAGATTGAGTTGAGCTCTAGTATGGATTGATCATATGAATTGTCTCTAATTCCTATGTTATTGAATTATATGCTCTGGGTTTGATAAGATTATTTTTGTAGTCAATTTTGCATCTTGATTTAACCCTAATTTGATATTGTCAATGAAAGTTAGAGTTGAAATTGGGAGTTATATATTTATTTGTTGCTAAATTGTTATTTTTATTAATTGAGTTCATCAATGAAAGTTGGGTCTTGATTTAGATAGTCTTGTCAATTATTTGAATTTTTCCATGAAAATAGGTGAGAACTAGGATTGAGATTTGTTTTGATATTGGTTCTTAATGCTTCTAATTATGTGTGTAAGCCATGAAATATAAGACACATACATGTTAGTTAGTAGTTTTGCTATCACGAAAATGAGCTATAGGTGCTGAGGAATGAATGAGGATTTAGTTTCGGTTCGTAGTTGTGCTTTATTGCCGAGTCGTGAAGGAATGTCAATCTAGCCTAAGCTATAATTGAATAACTAGGTTGTGATACGTTATATTTTGATCAATTCATATTGGTGGTGATGCATAATTATAGTTGCAATATCCCTGATGATTGCTTTAAAGGGATTTAGTAGGCTATTCAATCCAACAAGATGCATATTTCTTTTAGGGAGTTTATTTCCTCGTTACTCTATAGTTAAGCGTGCTTGGCTGGGAGTAGTTCTGGGAGGGTGACCTCCTGGGAAGTTCCTCGGGGTGCGCATGAGTGAGGACATAATGTGCCGGAAGAATTTGTGTTGGCTATCGAGTACAGTTGTTGGCCCTAGATGCACATTGCTGACGATAGACTCGACTCTGTATGGGTCATGTGTTACATTAGTATTTTAATTATCAAAGTTATTTATCATTGATCATTTCTTGTTATTAGTTTATATATTAGTTACTTAAAACCCATCTTGATTTTGAATAGTGTAGTTATTTCATAGTCTAGAATCAACTAGTGTTTAATCTTACACCTCCCTATATAAGTTCGTATATGCTACGACGCCGCTTACTTGAGGCACTAAAATAAAAACCTAATAGCTACCTTGGAGCGTTCCTGAAGTGTGGCTCTAGCAAATAAGATATTGTTAACTGCAAAGAAGAGATGTGATATACGGGAGCCATCACAACACACTCGAGCACCATGAATATCACCTGCCATTGCCGCCTTTGCTAAGACTAAAGAAGGCCTCAACACACAACATAATTAAGTAAGGAAAGATTGGATCCCCTTAACGAAGCCCTCGCCCTTCCATTTGAAAGAGTAACAAACACTTGCTAGACAATCCATTATCCTCCTCACCCAGCCATCTCAGACCCCAAACTTTATCATGACCTTCTACAAAAAACTGCACTCAACTCGATCATAAACCTTACTCATATCAAGTTTCAGAGCCATAGTGCATGTATGTCCCTCGTCTTGTCGTTTCATAGCACGGAAGAGCCCAAAAGAACCAAGAGCATTATTTGTTATTAATCTCCTTGGAACAAAAGCATTTTGGTGTTGCAAGATGAGATCTGGAAGTAGGAGTTTTAGCCTATTAGCCATCATTTTTATATCATTTTATAAACGACGTTACATAGGCTAATTGGTCTCAAATCTCTCATTGCCTCAAGCGTTTTACATTTTGGAATAAGGACAATGCAATTTTATTATTCCGACAAAATAGTGACACCATTCCACCAACTTTTGATAAATACAACCACATCGAGACCAACGATATGCCAAATTTTTGGAAATAATAAAGCATGCATACCATCAATACTAGGCGCTTTGTTTGGGTAGGTGCATATGAGATAGAGCTTCAGAATTTTCTGTTATTGTAGGTTTAGCTACAAATATCTGATTTCTATCATAAGACTTTTTTGCCTCCAAATCTGCAGTAGGCTCATCAAATCTAGAGGGAGAAGAAGTAGAAAATAGATTAGTAAAATAATTGGAAATAATTTTACTAACTCCGCCATCATTACATATACAAGGCCCCTACTCATGTTTCAATCTGGAGATGGCATTGTATTTATTTCCTTTGGCTCACTTTATGATGGAAGTAAGAAGTATTCTTATCACCATCCCGAAGTTCATTTCCCCTTGCCCGAGCATGCCAATATGATTCTTCCAACCTGTGAAGATTGTCAAGTTCACCCACAAGTTTATGACAATAAGATATCAGGGAGGCATTTGCTACCAGATTTTGTCACTCTTTGAGCTCTTCTTCTTTCTTTTTAATCTTTTCTATAACCAAACCAAACAGTAGCACTCGCCCAAGCCCCTAAACTTGCCGCACAATAACCAATTTTGAGGTAAGTATCGACACCAATATGATTTTTCCAACAATTTTGCACTACATTCTGACATTCGTCATTAGAGAGCCAAAGGGATTCAAAATAATGAAAGCGCTTTTTCCCTCTTCGATGTCCCAAATGTTGTCTAGTTTGAAGTAAAATAGGTGTGCTCCTATTGGTGATGGGATTGAGGTAAAAGGTTGCACCATGAATCACTGGCAAGGAATAGGTCAAGACGTTCTCTGAACAATGTAGTTGAATCCACTCTCTGTTTCTAAGTGCAAATGCTTCCCCTATTACCGAGATTTCGAGGAAAACATAAATCAATAGCTTCTTGAAACGCCTTCATACAACGTTCTCGTCTCATAACTCCACCATATTTTTCATCATCACAAGTAATTTCATTTAAGTCTCTAAAATATGGCATAGCAAGTTGGCATGAGTCTTTTAGAGTTTTTATAAGATCCCAATCCAGTTAGAGATTTTTGAGTGTTGTCCGGCCAACCATAAAGGTACCTCAATTTCATCTCAAACCTCCGCAAAAAAATGGTGTCGAGAGAAAAAGATTAGGCGAGTGTTAATATATCGCCACCACAAACCAAGTCCTCCTGAGTTCCCATTACTGCTCAACCAAACGCCATCATGAAATCCACATTTATTTATGATTTTTACAAGTCTTCTCCAATCAATCATAGTCTCCATTAAGAATACTATGTGTGGGCTTGCCATCTAACTCCATGTTTGGAGGGCTTAAATTGTTAGAAGATTGCCTAACCCCTGACAATTCCAACTGAGTATTTTCATTGTTGTTTGCAGGGTTGGTCTAAACCAACCTCCGCTACTTGAGAAGGGAATAAAAGGTATTATTCGCTCTGTAGAAGTACGACGTTTTCCAATATTTCCAGATTCTGTCACAACTACGTCATCATCTTCTGAGGACTCTTTGTGTTTCCTACTTACTAAATCAGTACGGTATAAGGGGCAGGGATATTTGTTGAATTTTTTTAAACATGTTAAATTAGCAAGATTTGTTCGAAGCACCATGGTCATCCATTCAACAAATATCTAAAGGAACCTGTATGGGAAACAACGCAAGTATAAAAAAGGGAGGAAATGTATCTGTACTAATATATTAAAAGGCGTTCTTAAACAAGCAACAATGTCATGTGGCGCTCTCCCTAAGGGCGTTTTACTCCATGTAATTCACATACAACGAAAAACAATTAGAAAAAAAGGGAGGAAGTATATCTATACTAATATATTAAAAGGCGTTCCTAACAAGGAATAGTGTCATGTGGCGCTCTCCCTAAGGGTGTTTTACTCCATGTAATCCACATACAATGAAAAACAATTAGAAATTGTATAGTATAGGGTTTGATCCTGTGACTTCAAGTTTATATTTTAAAGTTTTAACCACTAGACCAAGTGATATCTAGTGTTATCATCTTAAAGTATAATATTAAGGAATGAAAATTTTCCTTACCCGGGGTATAGCCCGGGCCTAATAACAACTCCCTCCTTCGCATTTTATAGTTCCCGTTTCATTTTGAGCACGGGAATTAAGGAAATAATGATTATGATGTACTTGCATTGGGAGTTGTTGTTTTTTTGGAATATTGTCATAAAAAAATGTAAAAGAAAGGGAACATTAAATGGGTGGACAGGTGAAAGAGGAGAGAAAGAGTAAAAAAAATGTGTTTTTGTTATACCCAACCAGTGAGATTGAAGGAGCATTAAATGAGGATGTCAAAAACCCATGTGAAAAGGTGGAGACAGAGTAAAAAGTGATGTTCTAAAATGGAAACTAGAGAAATGCAACAACATTTTTGGACACTCAAAATGGAATACGGGAACTATAAAATCGGACGAAGGGAGTAGTTGTTTTCCTAATGAGCGATCCAATTTTCTCCCACCTTATGCTTATACTATGTCAGGATCGACCCTGAACCAATCAAATATGTTAATCCAGGAATGTCCTCGGAAGCTGTAATAATATTGTGGTTAGGAAACGACACAATTTTATTATCATTATTAATTTTTTGCTTAGTTGGGATTCACTATTCCATAATTCCATCCATAAGCTCCTCCGTAATTATTACTGTTGTAACTATTAAGACAGTAAATCAAAAACAGAACCTAAAGTAACACACAAAAGGTTTTCCAAAATCCACTCTATATTTAACAGCGAACCTTCACATACTTATGTATATATATTATCTCTCTACTTAACCAAATTGCTGTAAACCTGTAAAATACTTAAAATCTGAGAAGTAGTCGACTCATAAAGATTCAAAAAACGAAAGCTCCTACAAATTGTGTGTTGCAAATAAAACAATAAAATTATACTTATCTGTTGAAGTGTGAACAAAGAGCAGTTTGTCGTGACGTGGATGACCACTATCCTAAAAGACAATTTTGCGCTACCCCGATGCAGTATAAATCAAGCGATCGTCCTCCAGGATTAGCGCGACTCCAAGATATGTGTGCACTCACACACCTCGGATGGAGACCTGAATATTTCCCAAAAAACCAGAGAATATTTTTGTGGAGAAGTTTTGGAGAGAGAGTTATTTTCTGTATATTTTTTGACTGAAGAGAATCAACCCTTAAGTAGACTTGAAAGAGAAAAACGGAAGGCTGAATATAAGGAATGAGAATCAATTAGGCTCTGGAAATCTTGTTAGCAACGGTTACAGAATACGTTAATAATGGCAATCCGAGATTCTGGCGATTTACGCCAAAACAAAAGAAGGAATTCTAAAACGGATTGTAGAACCACTGCCCACGCCTGCGCCGTGCTCGCCATGAGCCCGAGCCCAATCGGCGCACGCGCGCGTGTGTGGTGCATCCATCCATCTAGCACTCTATCAAACAAGAAGTGTTAGGAACTCCTATTAATAAATAAGGTGAAGCATAGCTATTTTTCCAATGTGGGACAAGAGCCTTTTACTTTGTTTTTCCACTCCTCACTTTGAGGTTTTTCTTTTCGAGTAATTGTTGAACTTCCAACAATCCCCCACAGGTTCAACAAGAAGAAAAGAAAAGAATGAAAGACTGTCTTTGGGCAAAACAAAACAATTGCATTGTGTCAATGTCTTGCGACTTGAATTAACACTTAGTGCTTTTAAGCTAGGATCTCTTTCCATTCCTGAACTTATTAGGGAGGAAAAGATACATCACTTAAAGCACACAATTGAACATGTATAATATTCTGATTCTCCGGGAATAATAGTGACGCCTTATACTGGCCATACGTCCAGACCTGGATGCTCATAGATGCTCTAGAGAATTAGCCCGTGCAATTCTCATAGGAAGCGGCCACACTTCCACATCTAAGTAGGTGAATCCCATCAAGTGTGAGCTACATCACACCTCCAAAAATATGGATATGGGTTCATTAAGAGCCTTAGATCACCCTAAATTTCAATTTGCAGCAAGCACATTACATCATAAACATCTAGGGATGGAAAATAATAATTTGTGCTTCCGAATTATTCATAATGTCCTCCCTTGAACTCATAGTGAGTAGGATTTCATTAGTTACAATTTGTCATGCCATTGTTTTGGAGCTTGTTTAAGTCCATACAATGACTTGACCAACTTAAAAACCTTATTTTCTTGACCAGGAACGACGAACCCCTCAGGTTCAGTCAAGTAAATATCTTCTTCCAAGTCTCCAGTCAAAAATGCAGTTTTCACATCCATTTGATGCACAACAAGATTATGAATGCAAGCAAGAGCTATCAAAGTTCTAATTGTTGCAATTTTGGTGACAGGGGAACAAGTATCAAAATAATCTATTCCATGTTTTTGAGTAAATCCCCTGACAACAATTCTAGCCTTATACTTGTCAATGGAGCCATCAGGTTTCAGCTTTTTCTTGAAGATCCACTTACAAGTAATGGGCTTGCAACCCCTGGGTAAATCAGTCAATTCCCAAGTATTATTACTTAGGATTGGATCAAGTTCATTATTAATAGCTTTTTTCCAGAATACTGCATCAATGGACCTCATTGCCTCATCATATGTTTTAGGATCATCTTCCAAAATGAATGCAGAGACAAAATCACAGTCAATCAAATAAGGTTCAGTTAAGAAAGCAGTAACAAAATCAGATCCAAAACTATTTTCTTTTCGAGCCCTTTTGCTTCTCCTTGGCTCCGAATCTGTAACATGCTTATTTGAAAGAGGAGCAGCACATAAGTTAGGTGCAGAGCTAGAAGATGGCGAATCATTACTAATGCAAGAGGATTTCATAGGAAAAATGTGTTCAAAGAACTCTACATCTGTTGATTTAATAATGTTGCCACCTGCATAAGAATTGTTAGCACCTTTAACAAGGAAACGAAAAGCAGCACTTTGATAAGCTTATCCAATAAAAATTGAATCAACTGTTTTTGGACCTATTTTGTCTCTCTTGAAGCTAGGAACCCCCACTTTCGCTAGACACGCCCACACTTTTAAGTAATTCAGGTTGGGTGCTATACCCTTCCATAATTCATAAGGAGTTTTGTCTAGTTTCTTGTGAGGTACTCCATTCAAAACATGACAAGTAGAAAGTATAGCTTCCCCTCACATATTATCAGGAAGACCAGAACTAATAAGCATGGCATTCATCATGTTCTTAAGAGTCCTATTCTTTCTTTCAACAATTCCATTCTGTTCAGGGGTATAGGGGGCAGTCATTTCATGAACTATACCATTCTGCTCACAAAAGGTCTTAAGAGAGTTAGGGTCATATTCTCCAACCCTATCACTTCTAAGTCTCTTGATCTTTCGATCTAGCTGATTTTCTACCTCGGCCTTATATTTGAGGAACATTTCCTCTGCTTCATCCTTTGACCTGAGAAGATAAATCATAGTAAAACGAGAACAGTCATCAACAAAAGTAATGTAATACCTTTTACCACCTCTGCTCTCATGATTTTTAAAATCCCCCAAATCACTATGAACAAGCTCTAGTACTTCAGTCTGTCTATCTATTGATTTGAATGGCTTCTTTGCAAATTTGGCTTCAACACATACTTCACATTTTGAAAATTCAGTTTTAGAGAAGTTTGGAATTAAATTCAAATGTTTAAGCCTTTTGATAGAAGCAACATTAACATGACCCAACCTTGCATGCCAAAAAAATATAGACTCAGCAATATAAGCAGAAGAAGTACTAGCCATTTTATTCATAGTTTCAATAGAAGCATCAAGAATAAAGAGCCCCCATTACAAAACCCCTTCCCTACAAAATCCCCATTATGAGTAAGAACAAGCCTATCAGATTCAAAAGAAAGTCTAAGACCAACTTTCATAAGCAAACTACCATACATCAAATTCCTACGCATTTCAGGAACATGTAAAACATTAGTAAGAGTGAGAAGCTTTCCAGAACTAAGTTTGTGAATTATCTTCCCTTTCCCTTGAACACTTGCAGAAGCCGAGTTGTCCATGAACACATTCTCACCATCAGTTTTGTCGTAGGTTGAAAACATGTTCTGATTGGTGCAGATGTGTCTCGTTGCTCCAGTATCAACGATCCATTCAGTGACATTACCTGCAAGATTAACCTCTAACACAACAGCTACAAAGCTATCAAAAGCTTCTGTAACATTAGCTTGGTTCTGTCCAGATTTCTTCTTACTTCTGCAGTCTTTGGCTTTATGACCTGGCTTACCACAATTATGACAGTTTCCCCTAAATTTGTATTTCTGTACTCATCCTTGAGGTTTGAAATCCTTTCTAAAGGTCTTACCAGAATGGTTTGAATTCTTAGGTTCCACCATATTTGCCTTAGAAGAACCACCAAAGATATTGGTCCCTTTATCCTTAATACGATTTTCCTCCTCAATTTTCAGGTGACCTATGAGCTCCTCTAAGGTTAGGCCTGTCTTTTTATGCATCAACTGGTTATGAAGGAGGCAGTTTTTCAATCAACACTATGGCAAGGGTATAATCACATATACACAGTCCTTCACCAGCCATAGCAATACAGATATTCTCATAGTCATGAATTCGGTCAATTATAGGTTTATCATCATCAAGTTGAAAACCTAACCACTTACTAACACAATAGCATTCAGTCCCAACATCATTAGACCCATATTTCCCCTTAAGTGCATCCCAAATATTCTTAGCATGATCAAACAACATGTAAATATCAAGCAGGGCATTAGACATATGGTGCAACAACATAACCTTACAAGTTCTATCATCCTTAGCAAATTTCGCTTCAAATTCAGATTTTTCAGTTTCACCAGAAGGTAAGGTTACATCCTCAAGAACATACGCAACATCAATTTGTTCCAAATAAAATTGCATTCTAACAGCCCAACGTTTATAATTTTTCCCTTTTTACGGTTCTAGTTTGGACATGTCAGGAATAGTGAATTTGGAAGCCATACTCGTCTTTTAGATTGTTTCAAATAAAACAATAAAATTATACTTATCTGTTGAAGCGTGAACAAAGAGCAGTTTGCCGTGACGTGGATGACCACTGTCCTAAAAGACGATTTCGCACTACCCCGGTGCAGTAGAAATCAAGCGATTGTCCTCCAGGATTAGCACGACTCCAAGATATGTGTGCACTCACACACCTCGGATGGAGACCAGAATATTGCCCAAAAACCAGAGAGTATTTTTGTGGAGAAGTTTTGGAGAGAGAGTTATTTTTTGTATATTTTTTGACTGAAGAGAATCAACCCTTAAGTAGACTTGAAAGAGAAAAATGGAAGGCTCAATATAAGGAATGAGAATCAATTAGGCTCTGGAAATCTTGCTAGCAACGGTTACAGAATACGTTAATAATGGCAATTCGAGATTCTGGCGATTTACGCCGAAACAAAAGCAGGAATTTTAAACGGACCGCAGACCCACAACCCACGCCCGCGCCGCGCTCGCCACGATCCCGAGCCCGGCCCGGCCGGCGCGCGCTGCATCCATCCATCTAGCACTCTATCAAACAAGAATTGCTAAGGAACTCCTATTAATAAACAAGGTGAAGCATAGCTATTTTTCCAATGTGGGACAAGAGCCTTTTACTTTGTTTTTCCACTCCTCACTTTGAAGTTTTTCTTTTAGAGTAATTGTTGAACTTCCAACATTGTGACCCAACAATTCAGTTTGATTCAGAGGACAATAAACCGTATTTATTCAAGATTAATGTTTCTCCATTCCCTCAAAAACTTAATCTTGTAAGTTAATTTATTTCACCTTTTATCCTAAATATTTCTTTTTACTTGATTTTTAGTCCGCTTTATTTGTCCGAAATGTACTTCAATTTGATGTGGTTTTCCTAATTTTTGAATAATTATTGTTTAGTAGAACGATTAATATTATATTATTTAGAATGAAATTTTATTGTATCTCATTATATGATGTGGGTTTACTAACTTTTTATCTAATTATGAACTAAAATGATTTTTTATTTCAAGTTGTTTATGTCAAGGAATTAAGGATTGTTGAATGTTGAGAGACTTTATGCGGGCCTCAAGAAGGTACGCCAGAGCTCCGGTATTCGTACGCTGAGATCATGCAAAACAAGGTGAGACTACCACGGGGGTGGTTCCGGGATCGCCCCTCCGACGCTCAAGTCAGTCAATGATTGAGGTAGAGAGAGAAAAAGATTAATGTAGAGAGAGATGCTCTGGTTTTAGTAGGAGAGAATTGAATACCTTTTGATTGATGAGACAACCCCTATTTATAGAGAATGTGACCTCCAATAAATGAGCGTATTTGAGTCAGCTCCAGCTGGTGGAGGATTACCTTCCCTAAAGGTAGGGGTATTTTAGTAATTTCACTGCAGATGGGCCGGTCCAAGAAATGGGCCCAAACAATTAGCCCCACACCAAGTAATCGGAGTAAAACCACCAATGTACAGTGCGATTGAATTGCGGAATCAAATAATCACATTTTAGCCGAGGTTGAACACTGCCTTGAATTAGTTATCTGGTGCTAGGAGTAAGCAAGCACGGGGGTTCACTTTGGCTGAGGAAGAAGCGACCGAGCCGAAACACAAGCAAAGACAAGTGCGTCGAACGCGAGAGATTTGCTTGAAGCACTGACAGGCGCGCCGAGAGCGAAGGAAGTGCGCCGAACGCAGATATGTGCACGCGACGCAACCAAAGCCGAGTCGCTTCTCTCCCGATCGAAGACGATGGTGTTCATTACTAGCCTAAGAGCCGAGAAGGTAGCATCCCAGCCAAAGGGGTCACCTAGCAGGCCGAAGGGGGAAGACCCACCCGAGGGATGCTCTAGCTTGCTGGCCGAGCCGATAGGTGGATCCCCTGCTGACCGAGAGGGTCATTCCGGTCCCGAGAGGGTTCCAAATCAGAGGGGGTTCCGAGTCCAAGAGTCCTTGAAGCCGAGAAGGGTTCCGTATAGGCGTGGTAACCCGCCTGAGCCGAGGAACTTCAGCAGACTGAGTAGATTGTAGATACGCTCGGCGCACGCCATGCGATGGACACGGTTCATTGCGCGGGACGCACCTCACCCGAGGTGGTCCATCCCCTGCTGGTTGAGGGGTCCTACGCTAGCCGAGGAGATGTCGTGATTTTGCAGAGGGGGTAGTCGTTGCACCGAGCGCCTACGTGTGCGCGAGATACACTCGGGGTGCACCAAACTCAGTCGGGAAAATCCTTGGAAACTCTTCCGAGCCGAGGAACTTCGACGTACAAGGAGAACAATAGTTTTGTTCGAGCAGGTCATGGCTGAGTGGCGTCTCATACTGACCGAGTGGGGGCCAATGCGATAATTTAGCTTGATTTTGGCTAAGATTTGAAGTGATTCGGCAAAGGATTAAAAAAGTCTCATGTTGGTCCAGGGGGTAGGACGTCGTTCGGCCAAGGGCTAATGAGCCCCATGTTGACCGAGTGGATGCCAACGAGGTACTTAGCTTGAATTCTGCTAAGTATGAGTAGCGATTCGGCTTAATACTAAGAAGTCTCATGTTGGCCAAGTAGGTAGGACGTCGTTCGGCCAAGGGCTAATGAGCCCCATGCTGACCGAGTGGGTGCCAATGAGGTACTTAGCTTGAATTTGGCTAAGTATTTAAGTGACGCTCCTCAAAATGCTGAGGGAGGTCATGTGACGCTCCTCGAGATACCGAGGGAGGTCATGTGCTACTCCTCGAGATACCAAGGGAGGTCATGGGACCCTCCTCGGCATGTTGGGGGCGTATGAGCCTCAAGCGACCGAGAGAGGTCCTTAGCCTTATTTGAGCTAAGTATTTGAGTGACGCTCCTTGAGATGCCGAGGGAGCTCATGGGACGCTCCTCGGCACGTTGGGGGCTTATGAGCCTCAAGTGGCCGAGGGAGGTCCTTAGCCTTATTTTAGCTAAGTATTTGAGTGACGCTCCTCAAAATGCTGAGGGAAGTCAGGTGACGCTCCTCGAGATACCGAGGGAGGTCATGGGATGCTCCTCGGCACATTGGGGGCTTATGAGCCTCAAGTGGCCGAGGGAGGTCTTTAGCCTTATTTTGGCTAAATATTTGAGTGACGCTCCTCAAAATGTTGAGGGAGGTCATGCGACGCTCTTACCGAGGGAGGTCATGGGATGCTCCTCGGCACGTTGGGGGCTTATGAGCCTCGAGTGGTCGAGAGTGGTCCTTAGCCTTATTTTGGCTAAGTATTCGAGTGACGCTCCTCAAAATGCTGAGGGAGGTTATGCGACGCTCTTCGAGATACCGAGGGAGGTCATGGGACGCTCTTCGGCACATTGAGGGCTTATGAGGCTCAAGTGGCCGAGGGAGGTCCTTAGCCTTATTTTGGCTAAGTGTTTGGGTGACGCTCCTCAAAATGTTGAGGGAGGTCATGCGATGCTCCTCGATATACCGAGGGAGGTCATGGGACGCTCCCCAGCACGTTGGGGGCTTATGAGCCTCGAGAGGCCGAGGGAGGTCCTTAGCCTTTTTATGGCTAAGTATTCGAGTGACGCTCCTCAAAATACTGAGAGAGGTCATGTGACGCTCCTCGAGATACCGAGGGAGGTCATGGGATGCTCCTCGGTACGTGGGGGGCTTTTGAGCCTCAAGTGGTTGAGGGAGGTCCTTGCCTTATTTTGGTTAAGTATTCGAATGACGCTCCTCAAAATGTTGAGGGAGGTCATACTTGACTAAGTATGAAGTGGCTCGGTAGAGGAGTAAGAAGACTCCATGCTGACCGAGGGAGTAGGACGCCGCTTGGATGAGGACTAATAAACCCCATACTGTCCGAGCGGGTGACATGAGTACTTAACCATACTTGACTAAGTGTAAAATGGCTCGGTAGAGGAGTAGGATGACTCAATGCTAACCAAGGGAGTAGGACGGCTGTCGGATGAGGACTAATAAGCCTCATGCTGTCTGAGCGGGTGCCATGAGTACTTAGCCATACTTGATTAAGTGTAAAGTGGCTTGGCAGAGGAGTAAGAGAATTCCATGCTGACCGAGGGAGTAGGACGCCGCTCGGATGATGACTAATAAGCCCCATATTGTCCGAGTGGGTACCATGAGGTACTTAGTCAAAATGACTAAGTACTGTACTTAGTGGTGGTCTCGTTACAGTTCGAGCGGATGGAGGTACCAATGAATAAGTTTATCGACTCGGGAGGTTTACGAGCCCGATCCTTCCTCCTTTGAGTGTATTTATTTGTCCAGCTGAGGGGTTCCAAGTAAATTAGCCCCACGTTGGATGAACGGATAGGGTAGCATCATTCCATCCCTAGGCGGTCGTCCAGGGGAACCCGAGAGAGACTCATGTTCTGGGGTACCCTGCCAGTCCCGAGAGGGGGGGCCTTGGGATTATGCCTTGCTTCGAGTTAGGTGCCTTGATGTGCAGTTCATTTTCTTTGTCCGAGTTGGTTCTTTAGACCAAGGGGGGTCGTGCTTGGATGGAGGTAGCTCGCGCACACCAAGTTGGCAGAGAGGGTCACGCCCGAGCCGATGGGGTTCAGATATGGCTGAGAGGGGCGACTTTGAGCGTCCCCACTTTGACGTCATGAATGTGTCAATAAATTGTACTTAGCCATTCTTGGCTATGTTAGTGGGACACCCCTCTCATGACCGTGGAGGTGTCTATGGAGAAATTCTCGACTCGGGGGACTAATGAGCCTCAAGCTTCCCGAGGAGGCCTTTTGTCACGACGACACTACTCGGATGCTTAGTAGGTCCTAATAAGCGGTACTTAGCCATTTTTGGCTACGTTGGTTGGGGCACTCTTCTCATGACCCGGTAGCTGCTATTAGAGAAGGTCTCGACTCTTAAGTTTCCTTTTGCTCGCATTTGTTGATCCGAGAGTCTTTGAGGTATCCACTCAATTTTCCTTGACCAATTTGGGTGACGTAAGGCTTTTTGAGGCTGAGACAAATTTCTCCTTGGATGAGTAGGCGCCTATAGCTGAGTAGATGCCCTTAGTTGAGTGAGCACCCAAGGACGAGTGGGACCTTGAATGAGCGGGTACCGCTGATGAGTAGGTGCCTTTAATGAGTAGGCACCTATGGTCGAGTATATGCCCTTGGTGGAGTGGGAACCCAATTAGGATGAATGGGTACCTTGAATGAGTAGGTACTGTCGATGAGTGGGTGCTTCTGATAAGTCGACACCAATGGCCGAGTATATGCCCATGGCCAAGTTGGCACCCAAGGATGAGTAGGTACCTTGAATGAGTAGGTACCGTTGATGAGTGGGTGCCTTTGATAATTAGGCACCTATGGCCGAGTATATTCCTTGGCCGAGTGGGCACCCAAGTATGAGTGGGTACCTTGAATGAGTAGGTACCGTTGATGAGTAGGTCTAGCTGAACTGGACCATAAATTTGAGGATGCCACTGTTTATTCTGGAGGGATTTTGCAGTTCTGAGTCACCACACCCCTCTTTCCCATCAGATGTTCATGAGTTGTGTTCTTCGAGATAAATTCTTCTGATTGACAACATGTCTGGCCTCACAGCCCTCCGTCAAGTGCTTTCATTTATTATCTGACGGGCATCCCGGGGTTGCTGAGAGCCATTACCTTTGAGGAACCTTGCAGAGGCGTGAGTAGGTTGCTTCTCCCTAGCTGAGTTTCCCTTTGAAGGCTGACACGGTCCTTCCCTCTGTTTAGATCCCAGTCGGTTAGGCTGAGCGTCTCGGAAGGGACGAATGATCTCTTCGTGACGAGAGTGGCGACCATATCCATCCGACTTTGCTGGAGAGTTTGTTGAATCTGAGCTGCAATCAAGGTGATGTCTGTTGCAGTTATGGGTGGAGGGTCAGCTACTTGTATCCCACGCGAGGCCGTGGGCTGGCCGACTTTGTGATGCTGATGGGTTTCCCCATCGGGGTGGAATCTTCATCATTGGGATAGAGGGATAGCACCGTAGATGTATAATGATGGGATGCTTGAACTCTACCGGAACGGTCGACCTGGGAGCGTGTCTTCTTGGATGAGGCCATTGATGAGTAGCAATGAGGTAAAATTACTGAGTGGTAGTGAAATAACTTTGTTTGTAACTTCCCCACAGACGGCGCCAAACTGTTTTTGTCAAGAAAGTAAGAATTGTTGAATGTTAAGAGACTTGATGTCGGCCAAAAGAAGGTACGCCTGAGCTCCAGTATTCGTACGCTGGGATTCTGCAATACAAGGTTAGACTACCCCGGGGGTGGTTTCAGGATCGCCCCTATGACGCTCAAGTCAGTAAATGATTGAGGTAGAGAGAGAAAGAGATCAATGTAGAGATAGATGCTCGGGTTTTAGTAGGTGATAATTGAATACCTTTTGATTGATGAGAAAACCCCTATTTATAGAGTATGGGACCTTTAATAAATGAGGGTATTTGAGTCAGCTCCAACCGATGGAGGATTATCTTCCCTAGAGGTAGGGTATTTTAGTAATTTCACTGTAGATGGGCCGGTCCAAGAAATGGGACCAAACACAAGTGAATATTTTTTCCATCGTGATTCGTGGGTTATGAATTATGATGTTTGAACTTTAATGCATTTGCAATATGTTTGTTTGTAATATGTAAATACATGCATATTTATTTTGTTATCAGCAAATGTCATCATTTGTTTATATGTCGCACAAATGAAAAAAAGAAGAAGAGAGAAACATGCCTAAAATAGAATAGTATGAGGGATGTGTCAGGCTAATCTCCCCCTAAAAATAAGAGAAAAAAAGGCAATGGAGGAAGCTGATGAAGGTAGTAAAGAGGATGTTTCCTCATCATGATGACTTTATGAAGCATGCTATTTTTAGGGGCTCTAGGTATTTATTAAGAATGGCAGTATATCTTTGGGAAGATATTGTGGAATTTTGGTGTAGAGAGAGTCACAACTCACAATGGTAAAGGACGTAGATAAATTTTGATCCCAATATTTTAACCAAATAAGGTAGTTGACATCTGCATCTGGTAGAGAAATTATGTGGACAACTTTAGTCTCTTTTAGTATCAATTTAACTTCTTGGTTGGTTATTTCGTAGAGATAATAGAACTTTAAAGAAATTTGTACCGTCCAAACATCTTCATTGATACTATTAAAGGTGTTCATTAAACATTTTCTGGTAATGATTCACTAACAATATAAGTATAAGTAGTACATCAGAATAACTTTTTAACACAATTACACTTTGTTTTTACTACTGTGTACTAGTGTACAAAATAACAGTTAACGGTTAGAACTTTCTCAAAGTTTAAAAGGCTACTTCACTTTGCCAGTTGCAAACTGATTGTATGATAGAACCCTTTTGTTTGGAAATTTGCTTGGATGAGCATCACTACATGTCACCTGGGGCCGGGTTTTATCTAAATTTCTTGTGTATATAAGCAGTGATGCACGGATACTCTCTATGGGTCAACGTTTCCATTTCCAACACTTTTAGCGTTTCCGATACTCTCTATGTGTATATAATATAACTATATAAGTCGTGATGATTCATCTCCTCTTTTTACACAGAGGATCCCAGTGGCGTTTGTGAGGAAATATGGAAGACATCTATCTGATGACATGTACCTCAGTGTACCAAATTCTGAACAACCATGAAAAGTCCAATTAGAGAAATTGATAGCAAATATATGAATTTTTTCCTTGAATAATGTTAAAAAGAGTATTAATTCCTCACATGCGCCAAAGTTCAAATTAATTACATAGGTACCGTCCACGGAGGACAGCTGGCGAGAAGTTTATTATTTTTTGTTTTCGCCCAAATAAACCGCTACTCAGAGTAGCGGTTCACTTTAAGATTAACCACTACTCAGAGTAGCGGTTAAGTACAATAAACCGCTATCTTGGGTAGCGATTTATGAGCTTAAACCGCTATCTTGAGTAGCGGTTTATGAGCTTAAACCGCTACTCCCAGTAGCGATTCTCTGTGGGCAACAACTGCAGCTCTTGGCGTATGTAAACCGCTATTCGGAGTAGCGGTTTATATGCACGGAAACCCCAGCCAGTTTTGCTTTCCCATAACTAGCCGAAATGCCAGAAACATTACAAAATTAGCTCTCCAACCTGCAATTCCAGCACCAAATAACCTAATCTCCAATTTCATCCAACAACACCAAGTCTATCCACACATCGATCACCAAACACCAAGTTCATCCAAATTCAAATTTACCCAAGAATTTCTTAATGATGAAGCAAGATTAAGAAAATGACAATATGATAGATGAATCACAAACACAGCTTAAAATGTAACATAGTGTTAACTAACTAACTATACAAACAATAAATGAAAGTGCTAAGCCCCCCTCTTCTTCTTTTCTGTAGGTCTAGATGAACTAGGTGTAGACTCATCAGAGTCCGCAACGGCATCAAGAGAAGACGGAGTGGTGGCGAACGTCGTCGGTAGGTCCTCTGACAGACTGGAGGCGAAAGCAAAGGTGTCGTGGTACATGTATGGGCAACGGGCATAGAAGATGTAGAAGTCGATGTATGTGCAGCAGAAGTTGGTACGCCCTGTAAGATGTGGCCATGTCCATCTCGGCCAACAACGTCAATACACAGCCCCCTCATTGTCTGCAATGTCTGCGCATACAACTAGCGCCCCATATCTGGCGGCAATGACTCAGCAGCCTCCAGTACAGTACTGCACCTATGAGCAACATCAAATAAAGTATGTGCCTACATAGAAAGAAAAATATACATTATGTAGTTTCAAAAATAAATAAAAGTATAAATACAAATCATGTCACGTACCAGTACTATATCTGCAGGCACATGCTGATAATGTGTAGAAGGAGGTCGCCTCAATGGATCCGTCATGCGCAACCTCGTGATGTGACGATACCATATCATATACTTCTTAATGGCATGAGTACGACCACTGAACGGAGTACCCTGAACAACACGTCTCTCGCGCTCACCCACTGCACTATGTAAGGTCGATGTCTGAGCGAATAATTCTTGTTCTTCGACCTCCGATCTATGCCAAGAAGGGTTGTGCTCGTATCACAAGGTGCTGGAATCGTTTGCCCGAATCCAAACTGGCGCATAACTTGATCAGGAAAATGAAACTCCACAATGTCGAAACAAATAAGTGGAGCGAATGTGCGCCATACATGTTGATCAGCTCGACATATAGCAGGTAACAACTAGAGTCTCGCCTCAGTATACAGCTACCAAGTCATCTACAATGAAAGAAAGTTAAAATATTAGGTGTGTGAGAGAGGTCTACTAATGTATATAAGTTAGGCCTATGAGACCCTGTCTACCTGCTCGTCCGTCTGATGGTCAAGTGCAACCCTGTACTAAGAAAGCCCACCTGCTAAGCGGGACCTGGTGAGGTGTACCCGAAGCCAACTGAAAAGAAATACACATTAATATCCTTCTAAAAAATGAAAATAAATAATGTCAACAAATGTGAGTCAGTGCATATTACCTGACAGCTAAGGGGTCAACCCCCGAAACATGCTGGGAGCCTAAAACAGGAACGCCATCGTTAAACTATGGAGGTGGGTCCCACACCCTCGATATCTCTGGCCTGCCGATGTGTATGTGCTCCCATGCCCAAAGCTATAACAACATCATAGGTCCACCTAACTCCCTCGCACCCCTATGTGATGCCCGACATAGTTGTCGATACAAGTATGCAAGGTTCGCACTACCCCAGCTATATGTCCCTGCTACGTCCAAATCAGCCAAGAGCGGGAGATAAATCACCTGGACTGTATCTCCACTCTTGTCAACATCATTTTGAGATAGTTCACCATACCAATAAAGGTATAAAGGATATTTAGGTTGTTTCATATTCTACAAACAAAAAACACAATGTTCAAGTTATTCTTATTCTACACATTAAAACAATATCAACACCATTCTTCACCTATACTAATAGCATTTGCAACCTAAACACAACAATTCATGCAAAATCAACCATGACAAAATGCTCAACACCATTTTTAACCAACCAATCTCATCAATATATCACCTTCCAATTCATGCAAAATCAACCATCACAAAATGCAAAATCATGCAAAATACTAGATTAAACTAATCAAACCAAACAATTGCCATCTAATAACACTAAGAAAGCTAAAATGCATAACAAATGTGATATGCTAAGCAAATTAAATTTAAAAAATCAATAAAAAAATAAAATAACCAAACAAATTGAGCTAGTGTGGGCAGCTCTTGTGGAGGATGGTGGTCGGCTGCCGTCCACGATGGTGCAGCGCGGCTGACGGCTAACGTCAGTCAGCGGCGGCTGGGCGACGATCGACGTCGCGGCGGGGCGACGGTGTGCAGCAGCTAAGCACCGGTGTGCGGGTTGGAAGAGAGAGAAAGGGAGAAAAAAATTCAGAGAAAGAAATCATGAAATGTGAGAAATTGGGAAACCTAGGTCGAATTTGGGGATTTCAGTAAACGGCTACTTAGAGTAGCGGTCTTTATTAATGAACCGTTACTCGAAATAGCGGTTTACATTTACTAAATGCTGGGCTTAAAGGTGGAAGGCTCCAGTAGTAAACTGCGACCTGAAGTAGCGGTCAATTATATTTAACCGCTACTTCAAGTAGCGGTTTATGTTTCTTGTAACAGCTACTTCAAGTAGCGGCTTTTAAGATGAAATTGTTACTCGCAGTAGTGGTTTTATTGAAGTACAAAAAAAAATTCTCGCGTGTTGTCCTACGTGGACGGTACCTATGGAATTAATTTGAACTTTGCCGCATGTGAGGAATTAATGCTCTTTTTAACATTATTCAAGGAAAAAATTCACAAAGATATGTTCCTAGGAAAAGGTTGGCAAGATTCAATGGAATTCTATAACATGAAGTTCGGCCATTTCTTATTATTCAGGTTTGATGGTGGCTCACAATCACAATTTCACGTTGTTTTATTCGACAAAAGTGCTATAGAGATAAACTATCTTATGAGAAAAGTCCCTTGTTCTATGAAGAGAAAATCTGATCTCAAGAATAAGGTTGTAGAAGAAGAGAGTGAGGAAGATGACATCTCTATTGAAATATTGGATGAATTATCGCTAAAGCTTAAATAGGTTAAGACTACTATCAATTCTGATTCCCTAGCAACTGATAATGTAGAATGTTCAAGCTACAAAAGCAAAGGTAAATGACAAACTCCTAATTTATAGTTGTGATATACAAAGTTATATTTTTAGCAAAAAAATCGAGTCAAACTTTCGAAAATATACCCTAATTTTTTTGTAAAATCTCAATTTACCCATTACAAGATATGGTAGCATGCAACTATTTTATAAATTAGGTTATTACAAATGACTAAAGATAGGAGACGATTATTAGTGAATTCACGTTATGGCAAATTTTAGATGGGGAGATAGTCCATTAGTCATTTTCTTTTATTGCTTGTTATATCAATATAACTTACCACTTCGAAATCAAATTCTTGAAATACAAATAATTAACGAATAAGAAAAATTGGCATACAAATAGTAGATAAATTGTTGGACATACAAAGGTTCCAGTTAGTTTGATAGTAGCTAATGTATGCAGTTTTACTATCTATATTGCACTGATCCAATGTAAATCTTTGTGAAGGGAATGATAAAATTTCTCTTGATATGAGACAAAAGAAACTTGAGAGAAAGCTTGATAGATTTGTATCTTCATATCCTCATTTCAAATCAATCATGTACCCCTCACATGTGACTTACAAATACAAGCTGGTAAGACTTTTTATTTATCTGATTTTTCGCCCTTTATATTGTGACACAAAATAGTTATGATCATTATTTCATGTGTAGGCTGTGCCATTAAACCATGCTTCAATATAAATTTTTCAAGTAATTTGTAAGATATGCCTTGAATCTGGGCAGAAGGAGTTCATCGGCTCGCCCGACCGGGCGTATGGATTCGCCCGCCCGGGCGGTACCCAGGCGAGCTGGGTGATTCAGAGTGCCAAAATCAGCTTGCGCGCCCGACCGGGCGGTTTGGCCCAGGCAACTGGGCGACTGGTTTTTTGACGCGGGATTTTGTATCGGGTTATTATATAGTTTTAACCTAATTCTCTTAAGTCGCGATTAGAACATAATCACTTCTGTAATTCTGGAATTCCTCAAAATCAATAAAGCTATTCTCTCTCCTGCTTGTAGATGTAGCCAACACATCGTCGGTGAACCACGTTAAATCTGTGTGTTGTTTTTATTGTTTTGCATTCAGTATTTGTTCTTTCTCACATCCGTTATAACAAATTGGTGTCAAGAGCTAGGGCTTGATCTGAGTGAGAGAGATGTCTGGGTTGAATGTGAAAATCGATAAATTCACAGGGAGAAATAGTTTTAGTCTATGGGAAATCAAGATGCGGGCTTTACTGAAACAACAAGGGTCGTGGGCACCGTTGGCAAAGAAGTCATCGGATCCGGTTACCGCTGAGATGGCCGTTCTGGAGGACAAGGCACATTCAACGATCATGTTGTGTCTTGCCGACGATATCATTACTGAAGTCGCTGAAGAGGAAACCGCATCCAGTCTGTGGTTGAAATTGGAGAGTTTGTACATGACAAAGTCCCTAACCAACAAGTTGCTTTTGAAGCAACATCTGTTCAGTCTACGCATGAATGAAGGTACACCTATTAGAGATCACCTTGATCAATTAAATACGATTTTGTTAGAATTGCGTAATATTGATGTTAAGGTGGAGGATGAGGATGCTGCTTTAATTCTGCTTGCTTCTTTTTCCCAAAATTCGTCCTTTACTACTACTGAGGGGATGACATCTATTGAGGGGATCAAGTATAAGGCTCGATTAGTTGCAAGAGGGTTCACACAAAAAGAGGGAGTAGACTACAGGTGAAAAAATGCAGTCTCGGGTTCCTTATGCTAGTGCAGTAGGGAGCTTGATGTATGCCATGGTCTGCACTAGGCCAGATCTTAACCATGCAGTCAGTGTTGTTAGTAGGTTCATGGGTGATCCTGGTAAGGAGCATTGGTAGGCAGTCAAGAGGATCTTTCGGTATCTTAGAGGTACGTCAGATGGTCTCATTTATGGTGGTGATGTCACATGTTTAGTCACAGGTTTCTCAGATTCTAATTATGTTGGGGATGTGGATGGTAGAAGATCTATGATTAGTTATGTTTTCACTCTTGGTGGTTCTGTTGTTAGTTGGAAAGCTACTTTGCATCCTTCGGTGACTTTGTCAACCATTGCAACAGAGTACATGGCCCTGACAGAAGCAACCAAGGAGGGGATCTGGTTAAAGGGGCTAGTTAGTGATCTGGGTCTACATCATGATCAGGCGATAGTGTATTATAACAGCTTGAGTGCGATAGGCTTGGTCAAGGATCAGGTACATCATGAGAGGACTAAACACATTGATGTCAGGTATCATTTCCTAAGAAGTGAGACAAGAGTTATGGTGAAGAAGGTAGGTACAGCTGACAATCCTGCTGATATGTCCACCAACCCGGTTCCATAGAGTAAGTATCAACATTGTTGAGACTTGCTCAATGTTCGAGGTTGTTAGTTGCCCTTTGGGGCAAGTCTGGGTCCTTAGGGGCTAATTTGGTGTCCTTAAGGGATAAATCTGGTCTGGTTGTCTTTCAGGACAAGTATGGTTGTAGGGAGAACTTGGGCATTATGATCAATGCATCTGGTTATCTGGTTCGTTCTGAGAGGATTCAAGTCAATGTGGAGATTTGTAAGATATGCCTTGAACCTGGGCAGAAGGAGGAGTTCGTCGACTCGTCCGGTCCAACGGGCAGGCTCGCCCGACCGGGAGTCTGGATTCACCCGCTCGGGCGGTTCCCGGCGAGCTGGGTGATTCAGCGTGCCAAAATCAGCTTGCGCACCAGACCGGGCGGTTTGGCTCGAGCAACCAGGCGACTGGTCTTTTGACGTGGGACGCGGGATTTTGTATCGGGTTATTATATAGTTTTAACCTAATTCTCTTAAGTCGCGATTAGATATCACTTCTGTAATTATGGAATTCCTCAAGATCAATAAAGATATTATCTCTTTTGGCTGTGGATATAGCCAACACTTCGTTGGTGAACCACGTTAAATCTGTGTGTTGTTTTTATTGTTTTGCATTCATTATTTGTTCTTTCTCACATCTGTTATAACATAAATGTAATGAGATAATCTTGAACGGGCCAAATGGGAAGAGTTACCACGTCAGAGTTTATGTTGGTAAGAAAATTACAGAGCTTCTGAATGGCTGGAGAAGTTTTGAGTTGGATAATGATTTGCAGGTAGAGATGCATGCATTTTTTAGCTCACAAACAAAAATAATCGGTCCAAAAATGCTTATACTTCCTCCATTCTGTTTTAAATGAAACATTGGGTGAAATTACACTATTCATTGATCAATTTTAACTCCAATTTATCGCCATTATATAAAGAAAAAACATAGTCAAGTGAGATCTTGTTATATTCGTCTCGTTGCATACTATCAAATTATAACATTTTTATATTTTTTATGTGTGCACAATTAAAGATATTAATGATCAAAGAAGCGCGTTGTGTTGCGTGAAAAAACAAACGTTTCATTTAAAACAACACGGAGGAAGGATTGTTTCCATATTTCGCATTTCTAGCTAGCTAGCTAGCTAGTCAGGCATGCTCAAGTTTTGACCATATCATAAATAGAGTTGTCAAAAATGGTAAAACCTTGTTTGTACAGTAACTGTGATGTGTGAAAGTTATCTGGATTAAAAACTAACCAAGCGTGGTGTGGAGATGTATGAAAGTAAAGAAAGAGGGTGGAGATTTTGAACTTTTCCACTATAGTACTCAGTTACGGAAACTTTTTGTGTTATGACTTTCTTTTAAATTGGACTTTTCATTCATCCATTCTTTTTGTGTGTGAAGTATAAATTGTCATGAATTCATGATTGGAAAAAATTGCTATATCAATCTATGTCGTTAATCGTGGGTTTATGGCTCTTTCTAATGAGAATGCTAAATGTTATGATGTGGATAAGTAGCACTTGCTAATTAATAATTAACAAATTCATCCTAAGAATTGTAATAACCACCCTTTTTTCAAATTCTTAGATGCTCCCCAAAGTACATAGAATTACGTGTTTCCAATCACATTTTTATATACAAATTTTAATCATTAATTTCCAAATTTTAATCGTTAATTTATACTGATAAAAAATTATAATTACATGAGTTGGAAACTTGGAACTAGTTGTCCCACATTAAAACAAAAAAAAGAGGTGAGAAGAACTAGTATATAGAAGTCTAAACAAGTAGAGAATTACCCCATTTATATATACGAACTCATTTAATCTAGTCAAGCTCAAGATCAAAATTATCATTTACTCAAGTTCGGCTCATTGGGGAATTACACTCAAAATTAATGAACTGGTTGATTTATTATTTCATTAACGTCAACACTATGTGCAATTATTTTGAGAAAATGCATCCATTATGTTAAAAGCATCCTTAGCAATGAACCCAAATCAATGGTTCATCCTTCTCTCCCCTCTTTTCTCTCTCCTCCACATCATTCTCACAAACCATTTCCAATTGCACTCTTAACCATGAACCAATAAATAATGGCTCATCACACTCTCTCATCCTTTTTCCCTACCCCACCGCATTTTCTCTCTTCAATTTATTCCATGGAGTTGTATTGATTAGTGTAAAGCTAATTTACACTTATTAATTGAAATTAACTCTTATAATTATTAATTTGTAATTACTATTTTTAATTATCGGTGACTAAATTAATTCTCGTGAAGCTTTTTTTCCCTATAAAATTACAAGCTAAATCAATTTAAAACCAAAATTATGTAAAAAAATGATAATAGGAGGAGAGGAGAAAACTGAAATTGTGAATAAAATATAGCAAAATGAGTGTTTATTCATAGAGAATGAAAAATTATGAATTTTGGTATTTTTTTTTTTTTTGATTTTTGTTGTGAATAAATATGAACGTTACAAAAATTGCAATGCTAATATTACAAGAACCAATGAAAAGGCGACAAATGGCGTGCTGTCAATCGACAGCTTTCAAGTTCTGACGCGCGTCAGAACTCTCCCATGGCAGCGTTCCTTTTCAGCAAGAGACAACGAATAGAAATTGGACAATTGGCATGTTGTTGCTTTTTCTAGATTTTCTTTTCCTTCCCATCGCCAGCTTGGCGAGATGAATTTTGCCCGCGAACCGTTCACTTTTTTGACTACTTCCACCTTGATTAACGCATTAATCATTTATGGATTCATGATTAAGCAAAAAAAATTGGTTCAAGGCAATGAACCATTTTTTTGTTCATGGTTAACAATGCTCTAAAAACGCAATTTTTTTGTGAAGAAAAATGAACTTTTCTATGAACATAAAGGTATGAGTTCTTCAAGAACATAAGTAAACGAGGAGTTCATTCATCATACACCCGGGCATACCATGTGCATGGTACTTGATAAGTGGATATTCTAACATCATTTAGTGGCATATTAGGTGCATTTTCATGTAGTATTTGAGCCTTCACATTGCATTTATGCATATTTGGGGTCCCTTTTTATAAGCTATGGTACTTTCACGGGTTATTTGGTCTTTTGATGTAATCTCATGTACTTTGGACTTCTATTTGAAGACTTGATGATAAAGGCACTTGGATGACCTTCAAAACAATATATCATGTGCCCAAAATGGATTACAAATGAAGAAGATACAAACGATTTTGTGTACTTGTGCGAAATATGATGCCTTTGCACCATTTTACCCATAACTTTGACACAAGAATGATAAAGAGGTAATTTCAACTGGGTTGGAAACTAGACTTCAAGGGTTTTCCAAAGATATATTACATGTGCGAAACAAAGTTTTGGATCAAAAGTTATAGCTGTTCAAAGTTGAGTTGAAGCCACTGCGTGGCCCGCACGCCCGTGCGGATTTATGCTCGACCGTGCAACTCTGCAATCAAAAGCAACTAAAGCTTCTGCCTTGCTCGCACGACTGAACGAGAGTTCGCTCGATTGTGCACGACCGAGCAAGAAGTTGTTTGACCGTGCGACCTGCTGTATTGTCGAATTTTCCGCGTGACCTAACTTATGTCGGTTTATATTATTCTTAACTTATAAATAGGACTTTAAACCTTATTTTCAGTAGCTTAGACATTATTATCATTATTACTTCCTCCGTTTCATAATACTCGCTACACTTTCCATTGTGGAAAGTATCACATTACTTGCTACACTTCCTTTTTGGGCAATAAACTCTCTTTATCTCTCTCCTCTCACATGGGTCTCTTTTCTTTTTACTCTCTACCTCTCTCTTCTCCAAAAATTGCCTAGGAGTCCGTGAATTGAGAAGTGTAGCAAGTAAAATGAAATGGAGGAAGTATTAGTTTATACTTAGGGTTTTTAGAGAGAGAAAATTATAGATCTCCATTGTTATTCAGACTCTACCTTTCTTCCATTCATTCAAGTATCTCTTTTCTTCTTCTTTTCTCCTTGTTTTCTGTTATGATGTTTTATTATTTTTCTCTATTTTTTATTTATTTCAATTATGATTTCAGAGTTTTATAATCTAGTTAAGTTGAGCCGTAGTGTGAATTAATGCATGATTATACCTTTAAATTCCCAAATTAATTGCTTAATTATTCTTGCTTAATTAATTGTGCATATTCCAATACTAGATTAGGGATAACTAGTATTGTTATGATTCCATTGTTTTGATCATAACGGAAGTTGGGTTTTGATGGATTTGAATATTTCAATTAATTAGGACATGAAGTTCACCACGAGAGTAGGTAGAATGGATTGTGAGGAAGTTAGAGTGTCGCATATAATGTCTTTAATTTGCATGATTCCACGGGAGTAGACTTGAGTGCATATTAAGGAAGCCATAGATACTTGGGAGAGATTTATGGTATTTTATAGGGTGTACTTTTCCTTGTGAACATTTAACTGATTAGTCTAGGGTAGGAATTATTATTGTGTTAATTCATGCTAGTGGGATACTTAACTCTAGAGTCTTTTATTTATATATTGATTAGTATAGTTCATTCGACCATTATTGATAATAATCTCCTTCAATCTTACCATTATTTAAGTTCCAATCATAGAACAACTTTTTCTCTATGGGATCGACCCTGACTACCCTGCTACATAATTAGGAGGATAATTAGGTTATTTATTTTTGTTAGGTACACGACACGCCTATCAAATTTTGGCGTCGTTGCCGGGGAGGTAGTTTGTTTTATTTAGTTTGTATTGTTGGTGAGACTAGATTGTACATATTATTTTTTTCTCCTTTCTTTTGTGAATAGATTTTTTTTTCTTTTTTCTTATCATGGAGTCATAATATTATTATGATGGGAGTAATTCTTTTGATAGGCAACATAGTAATAATTCTTATGGTTCTCATGTTTATAGTTTTGATGCATCATATCAAAATTCTCTCAATTTTTGCATGAGTTCTCATGAATTACCATATATGTTCCCTGAACCCAATATTCTTGCTAGTAATTTTAAAGCAATTTTTTCTTTTCCTCAATATGAGAATGAATTGTTTTGGAAATACTATTATAGACATGGTAATTTTGTTGGTCCTAACTATAGAATTAAAATTTGTGATATGTGCCTAGTGATCTATGAGGGTTTAATTAAATGAAGAAAGTAGGGTGGTGTTTGATTCTATGTCTAATGGGAAATATCTAGTCCAATCACCATGTTATTATTGGGATTTAATTGAGTGATTGGCTAAGAATAACTATGAGTAGGATATGTCTTTATCTGCTAGACCAACCCAACAATCCCATAGGTGTATTACAACACCTTCTTATTCTTCGAATTGTCACTCTACTTCTCATGATATTTCTTTGTGTGATGTGACATTAGTCAATAATTTTAACCCCTCACCCCAATATGAATTTGCTTATTCTACTCAAAATTCTCATCCCCAATCGTATATTTATGATGGTGATGATTATGTGAGTTGGATAGAAAATGAGTGTCATGGAATTAATGTTCAAATTATAGGAAAAATCAATGTCATGGATATTTTAAAGGAGGAAGAACCCTTGGTTGAAAAGCCTACCTTGGATAAGTCTATTGATGAGAGTGAGGTGATTCATGAGTCTTTATCGGTTCCACCTACTGTTTTTGAGTCGCATGTTTCTTTCTTTCAAAAACTTGACCTCATTCCTTCTTTCCCTATATTATATCCTCCATCATTCCCCATTTCTCCATCTTTCAATGACTTCTGTTATCATGTAATTAATGTACATTCGGTTTCTTCCCAACCTGTTGGGTTATGTAAAAAGACTAATTATTTTTCTTTTTCTTCCTTCTCTTGTAGATATAACTTATACTTTGATTTTCCTTTTTGCAGGTCTTGTAGAGAATTAGAACTAATTTATTTTACATTTTCTTTTGTATATTATTTGTTTTTTTGCGAGATACATGCAGATGCATTTGACAAACTACTAAGGACTTTCATGAGCTATTCCTTGGAGGCAACCCAAGTTTTCTAACCTTGTTTTTTTTCTTTTTAATTTTAGATTTAGGAAATTCTATTTTTATTATTACTAACTTCTAAAATTTATGCAAATTGTGATCCAGGGGTTGAGTTCCTATTATTCATTGAGGTTACTTTTTAGATACTTGATCTTATGCTCTGTGAGGAGGTTCAATTAAGGGTTTTCACCCACAACACTTTTGGTATACTTTTTCCTTTCCCCCTCTTTAAGTTTTTGAGAGTCATATCTCTTTTTGCCATTACAAAAGATAAAAACAAGGGGCTCCTTTCAAAAACGAATTTTGAAAATTACAAGCCCAGTCTAAACACCTTCGATCCAATCCAGTCAATCCAATCCATTTGCATACATATTAGGCCCATTTGAGTCCATGCATTCATATTAGACCCACTACCATTAGAGTCGACCTTATAAGTCTAATTCATATCAAAATCTAAGCCCATTTGCATCTTTATGTGAAGTCTAGTCCAAGTCTATTCCTAGCCCCTTCCAATTTAAGTGTAATTCTAATCTAATTCAAAGCATAGGTCCATTTAGGCCCAATTCATTCCGTAGGTCTAGTTTGCATTTTTATGTAAACCCTAGTTAAGTCTTCGACTATAGAAGCTCCCTAGGTCTAGTTTGCATTTCTATGTAAACCCTAGTTAAGTTTTCGGACTATAAAAGTTCCCTAGGTCTAGCTAGTTTGCATTTCTATGTAAACCCTAGTTAAGTCTTCGGATTATAAAAGCTCCCTAGGTCTAGTTTGCATTTTTATGTAAACCCTAGTTAAGTCTTCGGACTATAAAAGTTCATTTCCTAGGTCTAGTTTGCATTTCTACGTAAACCCTAGTTAAGTCTTCGAACAATAAAAGTTCCCTATGTCTAGTTTGCATTTCTATGTAAACCCTAGTCAAGTCTTCGGATTATAACATATCAATTCCTACCCTTAGGCCTAGCCTGCTTTTTCTCCTGTAAGTTCAAAGTCTAGCCCAGTTTGCTTGCATAGTCTAGTTCATGTCTGCATTTGCATATAGTTAGGCCCATGACTGCATCATGGTAAAGCCCATACCATTTCTAATCCTCCATTTTAAATGCATTTCCCATTTCCATTCCCCATTTCTATTTACATTTCCATTTCCATTCCTCATCTCCCATTTCCCACTTCTCCATTCCTCATTTCCATTTCTCATTTCGAAATTCATTTCTTAAAATTTACGAGGTCCACTCGATTCTGTTCATGACCGGTCGAGAGTTTACAACATTATGAACGCCTAATGGAGGAACAAATGTGAGCCTATTCTATAGCTCATCAAGCGCACTATCACTACCCCGACTTCCTTTAGAGTCATGAAGATCACTTTCTACCACCTTCACAATAGAGGCGCGATCACTTCCATAGGGTCTACCGCCTTCATAATAGAGGCGCGATCACTTCTATAGAGTCTTCTCCGAACCCTGCACCTAAAAGAAAATTCAGAAGGTGCAACCTATATTTCTACTGCGAATTCCAACTGAAAAATGAACATCTGACATCTAGTGTTGGATCCTACAAATGCATTGCAAAACATGGTCGATGACGATAGACTTCTAATACTTGCTACAACGAGAATCAGCATCACTAGCAACACTTTTGTGCAGTGCATCAACAATTCAAAGGCTTAGTCTTTTATTTCTGGTTTCCTAGGATAAGTCAAAGAATCCTTATCCTAAGCCATCTCTATGCTTTTCCATCGAGTCTATGTCACTATAAGACTTCATCTATTATAGCCTTTCCATTTTCATTTCATTTTATTTTTCTTTTCATTTTCATTGGTCTTCCATCATTTTATTTATGCTTCGAAGTCGATGATGAAACTTAAATCACCTAATGATCTTGACCAATTAAAGAAAAAAGCTAGAAAAAAAAGAGAAAAGTGAAAAAATGGGCATACTTTGGATTAAGAGTTATCCCCCTCTTCCCTCCATTATTCCTTAAGCCATCATTCCCCATGATCCTTAACCAAAAAAACTTTCAAAATCAAAGCTCCACAAAATAACCATCAATCCTTCCAACACCCTAACTAATAACTTGTGTGCAATCCTTACTACATAAAAAATAAAAAGATTAATGCCAGGCAAAAATGAAAAAGTGAATAAAAATCAATGTACGAAAAGAAAAGCAAAAGAAAACGCACAAGACAAAAAGATAAAAAATGCAAAAAAGAAAAAGCCAAAGGCAAAGAAATAAAAATTCAAGCTTGGGGGCTTGCACACAAGTTCTATCCCTTTATTCAAATCCTTCAATCCATCAAAAAATTTAACCATATAATCCAAATCCATGATCCTACCTTAGCCCAACCAATCAAACCTTCCTCAAAACCTTAACCCTTTCAACTTTTCATCAACCTTAACTCCTTTTTCAAGGTATGTCCAAGCCCGCTAGGTTGAAAACTCGAAAGGGCGGCCTAGGCAAAAAAATTTACAAAAAATAAAATCAGATATGGAACTACGAGTGGTCTGATTCGGCAAGGATACGTAGGAATCCTCATCTCGAGGTCCGATCGTTCAATAAAATAAATTAATCAAGGTTTAATGATTTGACTTTCTAGAATTCAGAGCATATTCTTTCTAGATCCCGACATAGACTCGAGTCTGCACCTAGCCTCGTTAAAGTTTTTCCCACCTACATTTATTCAAGTCATAAATTTAAACTTTTTATTTTTCATTCCAAACTCTCCTTTTCCTCCTTTTCCTGAAGGACTCTCCGACAATTCCATGGTATCTGGCAATATCTTACTTTACATGTATCAACTCCCCAAAGAAGAATCCCCAGCAAAGAACTCTGAATGCTCAAGACAAATCAACTACATTTTAATCAAGGCTCATAACGCCTCATTCAAGACAAGCTCACCCAAAGTGGGGGCTTCCTATAAATGTGGTGGTTCCTCCAAATCAAATCAAACTCCCGAGAAGTTGTAATCTACAGACCTCGTTTACGGACCCCGATTATTTACTAAAGACAGTTTTCAAAAATCATTCTATTCATTTCTGATCATTCTATCATTCTACAAATCCAGGTCTCCTAGCCTTGCAAAACCTGACTTTGTATTGCATTTCATACATCCTAGTCTTGTATAACCACGACCTTGCATGACGTGTCATCTTCCTTAGCTTTGCATAACCTTAATCCTTGCATAGCGTCTCATGCATCCTTAGAGAGTCTAAGTTTGCATTTTTTGCATCATTATATGCTTTATCTGAGTTGTTTGCACCTATCTGCTAAAATCTTTCCCTGCAGGTATCAGATTGCTTGTGGTTATTGTCCTGCATACTAACTTTGTTTTGCAGAGACCGACGTATATAGATCAGTTCTAAACTGCATAGCGTTTAGAATCGTTCTCCGTCCTGACACCAAATACTTTAACTATCGGTTTCCTGAACCTCAGTTAAAGTGGGGGCTTCTATAGACACATAATAGTGTCTCCCAATTTAAGGTCCCAATGATGAAACATACCGCGGTCTTAATGGGTCCGATCCAAGGGCAGAGCAGTTCGAAGACCCAAAACTATATTTTTTAAAGTGTTAAAATCGTATTTTAAAGCCCAACAATAATATTTCAAGCCCAATCTTTTGAAAAGGCCCAATTAATTATTCAATGATAATTAATAGATATTTTCAAGGATATTTTTTATAATTAAAATCGGATTTTATCCTGTAAAATCAGATTTCCGAAGTTAAAAGATAAAAGAAAATCTTTAAAACGCGTTTTTATAAAAAAGCTGCCAAAACGTGTCAAAAGCAAGGTGGTGCGCGCCGAGTGCACCAGCCTGCAAGCGCACAGTTGCTCGCCAAGCGCACAAGCCTGTCATGTAAACCTGTGTGTCATGCAGAGTCGTGCACCGAGTGCACTCCTCTATGCGATGCACAGGTTGTCAATTCTGTCTTTTTTAAAGCGTGTGCCACGTGGGCACACGTGTAATTGTACGTCACACAGCCACATGCGCCAGGCGCAGCTGGCGCATGAGATGCAGTTTCCTTTTCCCTTTAAACTGGTCTTGATTTCGCACGGTTTTAAAACGGTTTTTTCCACATACTTCAATACTTTAACACCACGACTTCGACACTTACGAACACGTTACGAACCTTTAAAAATCTCTCTAAAAACTCGTACTTACAACACATATAAACAAATACTTTAATAAACGTTCATATTTTCAGGCTTCACGATTGCTCGTCCCGAAGGTTTAAAGGTAGTCAAATACGCGCTCACACTGCATAGCCGAAATGAAAACACACTTACGCTACCCTAGAGCAATAGGCGGAATTCGGAATTCTTGGGGTAGCTGCTAGGATAAATGCATAGAATCCGAATGCCGAGAATACACGGTTAAGGTAGAAGATATCAAGTCAAATCATTAGCTTCGGTGAACAAGATAACAAAAATGCAGGGGTGGTGGATGAAGCAACAACAATAGAATTCATTATGTCAGACCTATCTGGTCTATTCCAGCTACGAGTAGATCCTTTTGGCCTTGGCCAAGGAGCAGTAGAGATTCTTAGCTCTGATGATCTTGATGACCTGGCTTCAATCTCGTCACGGAGGCGAGCTTGAGCTTGAGCTTGAGTCAGCTTCAAGCTTTCAAACAAAAGAAGTGTCTGCTCGTTTTCATTTTTTTTACCTGGAACTAGCACACGGGCTCCTTGAGAGCTGGTAGTTCACTCATTTGTGTACGTAACTAATTGAAACCAAACCTAGTCTCTCCATACCAGCTAGCAGTCTCGTTTAGGGAGCCCCCTTCTATACTGAGGAACTAGGATAGCCTCAAGTAATTTTGTTGATTGACATTGAATAAATTTGATCATACGAAGTCCAAATCATCCTCATTTTTTCACCATTTCCAAATTTTATACAATCAATTAACCATCAAATTACCAAGTAAAAAAATATTTTGAGAATCTGATGGTTGAACTTGCGATTAAATAACATTATACCGAAAAATTAATGTTGTATAAGGCTTAATTAAGAACAACACAATGAATTTTATGCTTTGTAATTACCTGATCTTGGTCCTATGTTGTTAATCTGTTTTTGGTTTTGGAGATAATAAAAGAAAGAATAGGCAGTTTGAGCAAGAATGTGGATACTGACTTGTGAAATGGAAGAGGAAGAAGAGGCAGTTTGCAAAGTGTTGACTTCAGTGAACTATAAACGGATAGTTGATTTGTTTGGCATTTTTCATTTAAATGAAGCAGTTATTTGTTGTCATTTTTTTTCCTTTTTTTTTGGTGTCCCCTACCTCTTGCCATAGATAATAGAGATTCCATCGTGGTTGCCACCGTCCCTATGTTAGCTTATTTGAGACGCTTGTATGTAAAGCTTCCTTGAGAAGCTAAATCTAGTTTTTATTTGGTTCTTTTATCCTTTTTTTTCCTCATCTTTTTGTGTATTATAGTTTTCATTAATGGCTTTCTATAAGACAAAGACTCCACTAGATTTTTATCCATGTACCTCTTAAGAAAAAAAAAAATTAACTAACAACTACCTTCAAACAATAACATAATGCTATGAATTACACACAAAACAAAAGAATTTAAAGAATGCAGATGATAAACTTTTAAAAATGATACATGATGATATCGAATCTATGAGTGTAGTTGAACCCATACCACCTCCACGAACGAAGACATTAATTTTAGGAATAGTTGAAGATGAAAAATGACAAGAGAGAAAGAAGAGAGAAAACATCACAAATAAGAAACTCCTAGAAATGCACAACTTCACAATTGAGGGAGAGAGAAAGAAGTAGTTGACTAATAATGATAGAGAAAGTTCACAAGAAATGACTAACCAAAAAATGGCGATTGGAAATAGAAGAAAAAAGTGGGACTTTCATTAGAAAAAGAAGAAGTGGGACACGTTGTGATCCATAGGTACGAGGAAGAAACTAGCGTCAGTCTTTTATAAAAAAAACTGGGCCTAATGTAACGTTTGAACAATTATCAAAATTCCAGCAAGGCCTTATTTGGGGATTGATCACACCATCATCTAAAAGTCTGACCGACTACATATAAGAATTTGTGCATAATCGAAGTTGGTTGATAAATGGAAAAAGTCCTAAGTTATAATTAACGGTTATTTCACCAGGTACCCCTGAGGTTTCACGAAATGCACCAGGTACCCCTCTTGTTTCAGAAATACACCAGATACTCTTGTGGTTTAGATAAAATGCACCAAATAGCCTTAATGACTAACAGTTGTCAGCCCCGTTAGTCATTAAGCCTAAATTAACCTAATTAAACATAATCAAACATGATAAAACATAATAAAACCTATTAAACATAATAAAACCTAATTAACTTTTTTCATTGTTTTCTTCTTCCTCCTATTTCTCTCTCCTCCCTCCTCCTCCTTCTTCCCCTTCCCCTCCCTCTTCTCCCCTGCCACCCCCGAAATCCCCTCCCTTCAAAATTCACCGCTGACCCCAAGCTCTCTGTCTCTCTTACTTTTTCATATTGTCTTCTCTCTCTCAACCTCCCTCTAACATTCTTCTCTCTCGCCTCGAAGTCTTTGCTCGCGCCAGTAACATGCCCAATCTCATCTTGATCGTACTTCCTTTTCCGATCTTTTATCTTTGCTATATCAGAGAATTCTTTTAAACCTTTATGCATTCAAAATTTTGTTACTTTTGTTTGCAATTACTGATTTTATTGATTTTTTTGAATAGGAAAAATTGTTTTAAATAAGCCAAACTCTCTCATAAACCCACCCACCGCTTTGTGCCAGAATTAACTTAAAATAGGCATTTTTACAGTATACCGGAAGAATTGGTAATAAATATAAGTTAGTTGGAAGTCTGACTTTCATTATATCCATTGACTCTCTCATAAACCCACCCACCACTAATGACCCAGCCAAAAACCCACCCAAATAACATAACCCACCTAAAAACGACTAAACCCCAAGGAAAAAAAACTAATTTCTTTCTCTCTCTTCTTTTTTATTTCATCAATTCATCACCAACCAAATATACGAACTGCTGCTTCCTTTCTTCTCCATTTTCGAAGCTAATTGTGTTATGGCATAATTGATTACGTTATACATTATTTGCATCCTGAGCCATGCTTAACGGTGATGAGACTAACAACAAAGGTGGTGAAAGTTCGGGTGCTAGTAGTGCGGAAATCAATGGTGGAGGTTGCAGTGAAAGCACGAGCGGCGGAGGGGTGAGGACTAGCGGCGGTGGTGGGATAGGTAATGATGGTGGAGATAATGGCGGTGAAAGTGATGGTGGAGGTGAGAGTGGGACCGGTGGTGGTATTCGTATTGCGGTGGATGAAAAACTTGTGGCGGTGGCAGCAATAATAGTGGTGGTGGTGGAAAGACAAGTTGAGAGGGAGGCGGTGGAGGAGGCAAGATGAAAGGGGGAGGAGATGGTGAAAGTGGCCGTAGTAGTGGTGGTGATGGTGTGAGGAGAAAAAGGGTTATTAGGGGAAGGGGAAGTAAGAAAAGGCCATTGCCCACAAAAACCAAACAAGTAGTCATATAAAGGGTCACAATTGAGGCATCTTCCTTACAAACATGATTTGCGAAAAAAAAAAAAAAAAAAGGAACTCTTCACAATTTTTGGCCAAGAAAATGGAGGTTAGAGAAGAAAGGAGGAACAGAGAACAAGGAGAAAAAGACTAAAGAGGAGATAGAAGAGGGGAAATCAGTTAAAAAAGGGAAATAGAGTAAATAAAAAGAAAATATAAATAAAGGCAACAATCAATGACACGTCACCATCGAAACCGGCTACAACCTTTAGCTCTAGGTAAAATAGTAAAAATGCCTATTTTAAGTTAATCCTAGTACAAAGTGCACTTAATCAGGAATAATCAAAAGTTGGACTTAAAATGGGAAGACCACGCAAAGGTTGGCTTATTGAAAACAATTTTTTTTATTACTACATTTGAGTACTAGAGAGTTGGGTTTTGCGGGACATATTTATGGATTGACACTTAATTCTTGTGTGTGCGTGTGTGTTTGTACTTTGTACTGGTGTTTTAATTGAACCATTATTATACTCACTTTTTTTAAAGATAATATAATTGAAGATGCTTATTCATCAGATTTTCAGGAATATTTTTGTTGTGTGAATGTACACAGTTTTACCCCGAACTTTTCCCGGCTTCGACGCCGAAGCATAATACGAAACCATTAAGATAGATTGGTTAAGATCTGCCTGCAAAATTAATCAAAATTACTCACTATTCAAAATTCCTTCAAACAATCAACACACACACACACAAAAATAAAATCCAAGCAATCCAGAAATTCTTCGCAGATATAATACACCAAATTCCAGTTTAAACTAAAGGAGATGAAATTCATACATACTAGCCTTATATAAACGCTACGCGTGCGAAATCATTAATGAAGTTAACTTTTTATATATAAGATTTAAGTATTGGTAATCATTTTAATTTGAAATCAGTTATTATAACTTTGTGATATTATTTTCCGTAATTATTTAGTGTTGTATTTGCAAATTATTTAATTAAATTACCCATATTTGTTAACTTTTCTTTATCATTAACCTTTTCTTATAATAATACTTTTTAATACGCATACTCTGTTTCTAATAAAAAAAAAATCTTAAATGCATTTATCAGTGCAACACAAAGTAAAAGCAAATAAATTCATCTAAATCAAGAGTTAACAAATTAGAAGCACCAAACTAAAATACTCCTTTCGTCCCAGAATAGTCTGAACACTTTCCTTTTATGTTTGTCCCAAATTAGTTTGAACACTTCCATTTTTGACATGGTCCCACTATTAATATATTATTTCTTTCACACTCCTTTGGCCCACACTCTATCTTTTATTAGTAAAAAGTTACCCAACTTTCTCTCTCCTCTAATAAAAAGTACCCCACCAACTCCTATCATAAGTTACCCAACTCCTATCGTGTGTAAGTGTTGGTATCTACGTGCATATCAATTAGCAATTAAAATAAATATTTGTATCTTTTTTCTTTAAAGGATAAATCTTGGTATCTTAGTATTTGGTAAAGCAATGTCTTAGTATGTTATAAAAGAGAATATATATAATGAATTATAAATTGCATCAAGGAAAATATAGTCAAAGTTTAAGATGTCATCTTAATAAATTGTATCAAAAGAAGGATATCATACCTTAAATTGATTCTAATTGATTATATTTGGGTTTGGGATTTGTTTACTATTGTGTTCTTCGTTATTGATTCCAATTAATTAGTTTTATAATGATAGTTATTAGAGGAGTTGTAGTGTGGTTATCAAATGTTATTGGGACACGTATTTTAAGGTGATAAGTTACCCAACTTTCTCTCTCCTCTAATAAAAAGTACCCCACCAACTCCTCTATCTTTTACTATTGTGTTCTTCGTTATTGATTCCAATTAATTAGTTTTATAATGAAGGGAGTATCATTAATCATTATAAAACTAATTAATTGGAATCAATAACGAAGAACACAATAGTAAACAAAACCCAAACCAAACATAATCAAGTAGAATCAATTTAAGGTATGATATCCTTCTTTTGATACAATTTATTAAGATGACATCTTAAGCTTTGACTATATTTTCCTTGATGCAATTTATAATTCATTATATATATTCTCTTTTATAACATACTAATACATTGCTTTACCAAATACTAAGATACCAAGATTTATCCTTTAAAGAAAAAAGATACAAAGATTTATTTTAATTGCTAATTCATATGCACGTATATACCAACTCTCAACACTTCATCTCTCTTTATTAGCATTCCCTTCTCTCAAAATCCTCTGCCTCTCTCTTCTTGACCCTCAAGTTTCCGAAATCCCTCAAAGAACAACACCCACCTCATTGGCGTCGAACGATCAAAGCACAACCACCGTGAAGAATATGACCCAAAATTAAAGAAATCAAAGGCACCGTAAAAAAATCAAAAGCACACTCCTTCACCTCTATCTACTCCCTTCGACCACCACAACCACCACCTTCTGCCACCGTAAGTTCCTCTCGAATTTCGTTATAAAGAACTCGCATGCTTTAATTTCCCCCAAAAAAAAAAATTTAAGTTTTAGTTGGGAATGATGTTTAAATTTATTAGAAATTTTGGATTCTTGGAGTGCAAATTATCTAGTGCACCTCTTTTTTTAGAGTATGGGAGGCAAAATTTTAGAGTCTTGGTGTGCTAATTTTGGTTTCTTCCTTACTATTCATACAAACAGTTTGTGTTTCAAGTTTAGTAAGAAATACCTGCTTCGCATCTAAAATTAAAATCACAAAAAAAATGAACGTTAAACTTTAAATTTGTACAGGGATTATTAAGAAATCATTTATATTTCTTCATTGTAATTATCTAATATTAATTTTCAGTTTTTAATTGTGTATGGGCTTGGAAGAGGAAGAAATGAAGAAGAAGACTAGAGAATTTGCAAATAATTAAAGGTTGGAAAGAGGAAGAAGAAGAAACTGACGTGTTTCAAGTGTAATGTTGTTTTTCTTCTTCTTTGTTAACTGCTCGGCAGTTTTGAATCCCTTTCCCCCTGTTTTTCTTCTTCTTTGCTTATCAACACTTTCAATTTGTCTATTGATATTTTCAAACCTGCAACTTTTCTAATCCTTTATTAGTCTTAAGGAGCTTGCATTTTTAACAAGACAAAACATAAAGGACCCTTGGAATTTGGTACACCATGTCTTATTGATTAAACAATCAAAGTCTTTTCTGGAATACCAAAATAATTTGAGCCTGGGGGAATTTAAAAATAACCAGTTTAGATTAGCAATACATCTATCATTTCTTTCATAAATGTTGTCTAAACCAAAGGGTCTTTTCTTCCATGTAAATGTCTCCCCTATAAAGAGAATTTCTATGCAATTTAATTCAGACAATATCGAAGTCATTCTACTAATTCAAGAAAGATTAAATTAAGCACCACCCAATTTATCGTCTTTTGAACTAATTTTATTAAAATCTCCTATGATCAAATATGGGAGAGGCAAATCTATGATTGTTGCTTTTAGTTCACACCAAAACTCATTTTTGAAAGAATTATTAGCTAGAGCATAAATAAAAACTAAATGGCTGGAACCTTGAGTTAGTGTCTAATATATGGATATCAAATATAATAAACCTATAAGATTTAGAATTTATAGTCATAACAAAAGGAGTTGAGTTACAATCCTTCCATAAAACCCAAAACCCATCCTTAAATCCCATAGCATGAAACATAATCAAAAAACTTGAAACCATCATCTGAGGGGGAAGACTGAGACTTAGTCTCATATAGCATCATAACTGAAATGCTATGTAAGAAGCAAAATGTCTTCACTTCATGTAGCAACTTTTTTTCTCCCAACATCATGAACATTTCAACTAGCAAACTTCATTACAATATATACATATTAAGCAAAATAGAGGGGACTGAGATCAGGGCACAAAAAATCAGGTTCTTGGCCTCTTCAAGGATGAAGAAACAACATCTTCATCATTGTCTTCCTTTCTCTTCTCCTAGGAGTTAGATTGAGAGGACGACTTCAGAGGGGAGACGTGTTGCACATCCAGGCCTTCAATATGCTTGATGAGAGAATTGTCAAAGTGAATTAAGTGGATTAAATTGTCAGGCTAAGAGATAGCATAATCATCATCAAGGTAATCATCACAACCTTACAAGAAATAATCTCAGAATCATACTCACATTGATTCTCAATGATCCTTGGAGATCAGTCCTTCTTGTCAAGGATGTCAGCAACCAGAGGATCCTCCTCAATCAAGTGAGCAGGATGGTAGACTTTAATAGCAGCAAGCTTAACAGGAAGGCCAAGGGAACCAACACTCCTCGAGCCATCATCACTCTCAAACCCAGAACTCCTCCCCTCTCCACCAAGAGAGGGGGAGAGAGGGAAGTACTAGAGCTGAATCAATACCATCCTCATCATCGGAGGAAGAATTAATCACAATTGTATTAGCAGCAAGCATTTTACCTTTCCCCTTACCATACACAGGAGGGAGTAGTCTTAACAAGAGCAATATTAACAGGAGTAGTATTGACAATGTTATAATGAATGACAATACCTTTTGATTTATCTTTACCAGAAGCTGGAGGAGTTTTAAGTGACCCAGGCTTGGTAACAATAGAGGGGGGGCATCAAACTTATTTTTCTTCACCAAATACTTAGGCACAACATGAACCATATTAGCTTGCTCAACTGTGGTGCCATAGTTTGCTTACCTGTAAGCTTAATGACAACGCTATCAAAAAGTTCTTTCTTTGCATCTTAATGTTCACTTCCTTTTGGGAGTGAGAAGAGGCACACCTCAATTTCATGGTCATTATAACCACAGAAAGAGCAGCCTTCAGATAAATCCTCATACTAGATGATATAGCCATGGACCAGATCCCCCACCCTACTAATTTGAGCAAACTCAAGAAAAGTGTCAGTTATAAACCCTCACACGCGCACGAGCAAATCGTATTTTGTTTCTAAACAAAGATCTTTAATCAAGCTAAATCAGAGTACTGATACCATTAGCAGCTTATAGACTAGCAATAGAGTCAAAGTTTAACAATTCAGCAGGCAAACATGGAAATCTCATCCACAAGTCCAACCCCACTTGATTTCCTCAAGATAAGGATCAAAGTATGGACACCATGGGTAGATAACAAGCAATTCACCCTAAACATGCCAAGGGCGTCCAGACCACGCAAGAGACAAATCATTATGATTAGCAAAACTTAAACATCATCCAATCGTTCCCCATCTCAAGATAATCAACATCACCTTTCACAAGTTCCCAATCAGCCTTACTACGGGATATAATGGTACGGAGGTCTAGAGGAGAGGATAACATCTTACCAATTAGACAAGTCTTAGAGAGCTTCGTAATATCCTGTTGGACTTGAGGAAGCTCATCAAGAATGACAGAAGTAGTGAAACAAGCGGGGGAAGGGATCATAAGGCATTTTGCCCAATAACGGATCAACACTAGAACTAATAAAGGAAGGGAGAACTGGGGGGGCTTAGCTAGAGAGGGTTGAGAGGAAGAGTTAACTAAAGACGCGTAAAGCAAAATAACATCTTTATAGTTAGGAGGATTATTTATTGTACACAAGAAGCAATTACTCGTAAACAAAGAGTTAAGAGCAGAAGACACAGGGAGATAAAAAGAAAAAAGTTGCAGAGGAGTTAATGCAATAAATTAATTAGATTGTAGACATTATATTTATAGTGGTTAAGAAGAGCATCATACCTTGAGTAACTAGAGTTAAGGCTTACCAGAGAGACTGAAGAAAGATTAGTTGAAGAAAAATCCGAACAGGCATGCCCAATTATACGCACACAAATCAACGCCAGTTCATAATCACCAGCATCTTCAATTTGCCAATAAATGAAGCCCATTTGCAGAAACCCTGAGCAGAGCCAAAATCGCCGCCTTCTTGACTTCTAAAATCCCCTGGATAATTATTCTAATTGTGACATCTTCCCAACTACTCAAAAATTAGGGTTAATATTAGGTCTAAAATCCCCAAATCCATAGCCTTCCAGCCAATTAAAGATGATTAATAGGCTATAATTACAATTACTTGGGCGAATAAACCCATAATTACATCAATAAGCGTGGAAACGACCACCAATGGGACAACGCTGACAATATTGTAGCAGTGTAGCTGATTGGAGGAGAGATAAGAGAGAATGAAACCTTCATTTGATTTTCGAATCACTAGAAGGAGGATTAGAGGAAGAATACAAAAGATCCAAACCAAGATTCGAGGATTTAGGGAGATTTGAGAGAAGGAAGATCTAGGGATTTTGATCTGGGATTTTGGGGATTTGTTGCAGTAATTGTTAGCGTAGAAGTAGCTGTCAGCTATTGTACTAGTTGTCAGCTGTTTAATATTAACTGTTAGAGTTTGACCGTGAAAATAGTTATGATAATTAGTGTTTGGTAAAACTAGCTGAAACTTTAAAAAATAACAAAAATAAACTATATATAATCTTCAAAAGCTACTCTAAAAGCTACCTCTACCCTAAAAGTTAATATTTATAGCTTTTCCAAAACACCAATTCAAACACCAAAAAGCTACTCCAAACACTACTTCACCAAACACAACTTTTCACCATTATTAGAGTTTTGACTTAATTCAAACACTAAAGTCTAACTTAAAAGTTATTGCTGAACACACCCTTAGTAGTTACTCCCTTCGTTTCTTAAATTGTACATTGAGTTTTGCCCAAAAGTTTAAGTAATGTCACTTTCAAGCTTTTTTGGAGGGTATTTTTTGACCTATTTAATGTAAAATAAGGGAAAAAGTGAAAAAGAGTACTTTTTGTAGAAAAAGAGAAAAACAAATATAATATTATTACTTTTTGGTAGTCCAAATAAGGAAAGGTTAAACAATTTAACAATTAAAAAGAAACAATCATTCATTGAAATTGTAGAAATTAGATATAAACCGAGGGAGTACTAATTTAGTCCTACATGAGTATTTTTTTCTTACTCTGTTCCAATTTAGTTGTGACACTTTCCATTTTAGGAAGTTTCAAATTAGTTGTTGAAGAAAATATCACAAGATTACACTGCTCATAGTATTCATACTACATAGTTTTTATTCTTTGTATAGCTAGCCTTATGTTAGTTTGTCTTTTTTGCTTTTACACATCTGTACATTTGTTTTGTCTTTTAGCTTGGTGCTATCTCATTGGTTAAGGTGATGTATATAAGAGGCACCCTTTAGGATCCCTAGGTTAAGCTGTACAAAAAAGTGAGGCGCAGCCTTTGAGTAAATAGACCTGAGCTAGTATTGCTCTTAAAATCAAAGATTTGATTTTTACATAAAGCTTTCACCTTTCTTCATGGTATCAGAGCCATAAGGTGAATACAACAGATATTTTACAAAACTGAAGATCATAAAATCAACAGAGATGGCAGGAGCAGGAAAAGAAGAAGAAGTTGCAACGATAGGAGGATATGTAGATCCTTTGTTCTTGTCCAGTGCAGACAATCCTCAGATGCAATTGAGCACCATGCTCTTCGATGGAGGTAATTTTCTTAACTGGAGTAGAAATGTGAGAATGGCTTTAGGTGCTAAGAATAAACTTGGATATATTGATGGTTCTTGCACTAAACCTGAGGCTGATACTAAAGAGTCTAGTAAATGGCTTAGCAATGACTATATGATAAGGTGTTGGTTGTTTAAGTCAATGACTATAGAAATGGCACAATGCTTGATGTTGATGGAATCCTCTAAACAACTTTGGGATGAAGTTGTAGAGAGATATGGACAGAGCAATGCTCCTTAGTTATATTAACTGAGAAGAGATCTAGCTAAGCTAGAACAAGAAAAAATGAGTATATCTGAGTACTACTGTAAACTCAGAAGATATTGGGATGAAATACAAGTTGTGGAGAGTTTGCCTACATGTGATTGTGGGGCCATGAGCAAATGCACTTGCAAGTTGCAGAAAAACTGATGGAAATGATAGAAAGAAACAGGTTAATTGATTTCCTAATGGGTTTGAATATGGAGTATGATAATGTGAGGGGAAATAGCATGGGAATGGATCCTTTGCCTACTCTGAACAAGGCTTTTCACATGGTGCAACAGAAAGAGAAACAGAAGGAAGTGAATGCTGCAATGGGAAATGTAGGTTATGAGGGAGGAGATGCAAATGCATTCCAAGTGAAGATGTATGAACAAAGGGACTTTCAGAAAAAGGATTACAAGAGGGAGAAAATGAGTAAAAAGTGTGATCATTGTGGGATGAAGGGACATGTAAAGGCTGAGTGTTTTAAGCTGATCACACCTCCACAATGGTATAAAGATATGCAAAAAGGGAAAGGTGGAGGCAGATTTGCTGGAAATGCTGGAAGGACAGAGGAGTATGAGAAGAATGACAGCCCTCTAGATGATGAGGTGTATGAAGTTAGTTGTAGCGGCAACACTACTAAGCCTGACAGCAACCTAATTTCAGCAGTTTTCAAGGAGGTAATGAATGCTTTCTCTGAAAACCAAGGAAGCAGTAGCAACCCAGGTAACACAGCAACGGCAAGTAACTTTGCAGGTAAATTCTCTGCATCCAATGTAGGGAATTACAATGATGCTTTTAATTGTGACTCCTGGATAATTGATTCAGGGGCCTCTGATCATATGGCTGGGAATATTAAGATGTTCACTAATTTAAAAAAACTTGACAAAGGGATAAATGTTGGGCTTCCAGATAGCAATATAAAGAGTGTGTGTCAAGTTGGTAATGTGAGGCTCACGCCTAAACTGACACTTACAAATGTCTTATACCTCCCAGATTTTAGGCATAATTTACTTTATGTGAGCAAGTTGGTAGAAGGTAACAATGTAAAAGTGAAGTTTGATGAGTGTGGATGTATTTTTCAGGACCCTTGTACTGATGAGGAAGTAGGACATGGAGAGAAGGAGTATGGACTGTTCAGATTTCAGGAAGGCAGGAGAAGAACTAAAGAAAAGAAGAATGAAGTGAATGATAAAGATATTTTTGTAGGAAATGTTAAGAAAACTTTAAGAAATGTTAAATTGGATGTAATGCATGCCAGACTTGGGCATAGTTTTTTATCAAAGATGCAACATTTGGATATTTGTGATTGCAAGGGATTGAAAGTTTTTTATTGTGATACTTGTCATGTTTCTAAGCACCATAAACTGCCTTTCTCCTTGAGCAGTAATATAGCTAAAGAAATTTTTGACTTAATCCATGTTGACTTGTGGGGGCCATACAGGGTGAAGACAATTTCAGGAGCAAGTTACTTTCTTACTATAGTAGATTACTATAGTAGAGTAACCTGGACTCATTTATTGAGTAATAAAGAGATGGTGAGGGACATTATGATAGGGTTTCTAGCTCATGTAGAAACTCAATTTGGAAAGAAAGTGAAGGGAATCAGGAGTGATAATGGCACTGAAATAGTACAAGATGAATGTGGGAGATTTTTCAGAGAAAAAGGTATAGTTCATCAGAGGAGCATACCTGGAGTCCCTCAACAGAATGGGAGGGTGGAGAGAAAGCACAGAACTTTGCTTGAATGTGCTAGATCTCTCATATTACATGCAGGTTTACCTAAGTATTTATGGGGATAATGCATTTTAGCAGCTACTCACCTCCTAAACTTACTTCCTAGTGCTGTAATAGGGTGGCAAACTCCATATTAGAGACTAATGAAACAAAAGCCCAATTATGATCATTTGAGAGTAATTGGGTGCTTGTGTTATGCAAGCAAAATAAGAAAAGTTGGTGATAAATTTGATGAAAGGGGTATAAGATGTGTGCTAGTTGGGTATCCCTATGCCTAAAAGGGATACAAATTATATGATTTAGAAAAGAAAAGAATTTTTACAAGTAGAGATGTAATATTTAAAGAAGAAATCCTTCCTTTTTTTGAACACCTCAAAAGAGAAAGATCAAATGAAAGTTTATATGAATTCTCTTCCTGTAGATGGAACTAACCATGTGCAGGAAAATATACATGCTAAGGAAGAGGAGAATATTGCTCACACAACTCATGAAGAAAGAGTGACAGAGGAAGGTGAAATGATGGTTAGAGAGAATGATGATCTTGAAAATGCCATAGGCATAAGAGATGCAGATGAAGATCAGATGGCAGCTAATGATGAAGCTGTTCACATCAGTCCAAAGAGATCAACTAGGGAAAGCACACTTCCTAAGAGATTGGAGGATTATGATTTTCAACTTCCTCCAAGTAATCTGAGTCACATGGAGAAGACATCACCAAGTTTCAATGTTGTCACACTTGGTGATGATGAAAGGTATACTGCAGAGTATCTATGTTCCCTAAATGTTCTCAAAATCAGAGAACCAGGTAGCTATAAAGAAGCAGTTCAGCAGGAAGGGTGGATTGAAGCTATGAAGATTGACTTAGATGCTTTAGAAAAGAATGATACCTGGTCTTTGACAGACCTCCCTGTTGGGAAACAAGCCATAGATAGTAAATGGGTCTATAAGACCAAGCTTAGAGCAGATGGCAGCGTAGAAAGATTGAAAGTAAGACTAGTTGCTAGAGGTGATAAGCAACTAAAGGGGAAGGATTACAAGCATACATTCTCTCCAGTTGCAAAGTTTGCAACTATGAGAATTTTGATGTCTCTGGCAGCTATCAAGGGGTGGATGTTGCATCAATTGGACATTAATAATGTATTCCTTCATGGGTTTGTTGAAGAAGAAATATACATGAGGCCCCCTCCAGGACACAAAGGAAGAGATGAAGGAAAAGTATGCAAGCTTCAAAGAAGTTTATATGGATTAAAGCAAGCATCTAGACAATGGAACATACAACAAAGAAGTTTCTTTTTGCAAGAGATTTTGAGCAATCTAAGAGAGATTATTCTCTTTTTGGTAGAAGAAAGAATGACAAATATTGTGTGATTTTGGTTTATGTTGATGATCTATTGGTGACTGGAGATGACATTGAATATATTGATGTTCTTAAATCAGAATTACATCAAGAATTCACTATCAAGGACTTGGGAGAGATTTGGCTTTGGATCACCTTGAATCAAAGAAAGTGTCAAGATATGCACGAGGTACCACCTTGAATCAAAGAAAGTATGCTTTGGATATAGTGGAGAACACAGGTTTGCTTGAATGTAAGCCAGCTAAATTTCCTTTTCCTAAGGGAATTATGTTGTCAACTGATCAGGGAGAAATTATGGAAATTCTGAGAGTTTTAGGAGGTTAATTGGTAGGTTGCTTTATCTAAACTTGAGCAGACCAGACCTCTCTTATTCAATGCAGCAGCTCAGCCAGTTCATGAGTTGTCCAAGGAAACCACGCTGGGATACTGCACTCCATGTAGTTAAATACCTCAAAGGGACCATCAGTAAAGGTTTGTTCTATCCAGCCAATTCAGATATCTTCATGACAGGGTTTTGTGATGCAGACTGGGGGGCATGTGCCTTATCTGACAGATCCCTAACAGGGTATTGTGTGTTTATTGGTGGATCCTTGGTCTCATGGAAGACCAAGAAGCAAAAAAACCGTTTCAAAATCTTCAGCAGAGTCAGAATATAGGAGTATGTCTCAAACAACAAGTGAATTGGTGTGGGTTCATGCCATTCTTGAAGACCTTCATTTCTCTATTCCTACCCCAATCACTCTTTACTGTGACAACAAAGCTGCACATTACACTGCACAAAACCCAGTATATCATGAAAGAACAAAACATCTCAAGCTGGATTGCCATTATGTTAGAGAATTGTGGTATCCGATTTTTGACTGTCTTAATTAACGGTCTGAATCCCACGAAAGTCTCTCATTGGACTTTGAGTTTTAGAAAACTTGGAAGTCGCCACCCTATTAATTTCTGAATAGGGACAGATTTATTTCATGAATCGTTTTAAAATCAATGTCAAGAAAAATCATTTAAAACGATGATGACTTCATATGGATAAGGCTTTTTGAAGATTGGTCTTTCATACCATGAGATAGGGTTCGGGGTTTAGGTTAAGAGGTGCGAACGTCTGGAACTCATCTCCTCTTCCGTTCTAAAGAACGGGCTCTTACTAAATGCGTTATTTTCCATTAAAAAGTAATCATGGCTATTACAAAGAAAGAAAAATCACATAATTTGCACATATACACATTAACCATTTTTATTTAGGACCAATATATCATTTGTACATGGTAGGTTTAAGCACTGAAGTTGCACTACGTACCAATCATTGCGGGATTGGGATCCACTCATGGATCAAAATCGTCGTAGTTCGAGCATATGTCTCACCCTAAATGGCCAATTCCACTGGGGAAAGAAGAGAGGGGAATAGATTATGAATAACTCACTTTTAGAATTAATCAAATCTATTTGAAATTAGGTAATCACTCCAATTAGTAATTAAAATGGGGTTATGATAATCACTTTAATTAGAAATTAAATATGAAGGATTAAGATAATCACCTTAATTAGTGATTGAAAATGGAGGTTAAGATAATCACCCTAATTAGTGACTAAACTTAAGAGGAAAGATAATCACCTTGATTAGCGATTGACAATGAAGGTTAGGATATAATCACCCTAATTGATGATTATTAAGGTTTAAGATAATCACTTTGATTAGTGATTAAATATGATCAAAGATTAAAGTAATAACCCTAATTGGTGGTTAATCAAGGGTTAAGATAATCACTTTAATTAGTGATTAATGAGACGAATAATCGTCCTAATTAACGATTATTAGGGTTTAAAATAATCACTCTATTCAGTGATTAAATGAGATTGGAGATAATCACCCTAAATAGTGATTAAAGGAAGTCTGAGTTAACCGCTCTAATTAGCGATTAATCGAGGATTGAAATAACCACCTTAATAGTGATCACGTATGATTTTCGAGAGGTCTTAGAAGGTTTGCTTCCTAATTGGAGGTTTTTGAGAAACAATCTTAATTGAAGATTATTAAGTCATTTGGAGAGAAATGATCAATTTGAGATCGAGTTTGGAGATTTGTGTTTGGCTAATTGGAATTTGGCCATTTAAAGTGAGACACCTGAAACGGCCTAAAATCAATTCGGAGGTCATAATTACCAATCTAATTATGTCAAATTATATGATTAATCCATTTGAATATGGGAAACACATTTTTAAAATGTAAGATGAATCATCATACAATTTAACTTAGCTAGATTTGCAATTTTTCCTCTTAATTGAGATTGGGTCATTTGATTCATATGCTATGATATATTGGCCCAACATGCAATATTTGTAACATTGGTTGCTCATTTTATTAAAAGAGTTGTGGAATTATTTATGAAAATCATGCATAAACATCTCCATGTTTTTTATTAATTGAGTGATGCAATAGTTATTTACAAAGAATCATTATTACAGCAAAATGTACAAAACCTATGATCTATACAAATCTTCAATCTTGATCTTCACCATGATGCTCCTTGATCTTCATTTCCTTGAATGGGCTTTGGAATTCATGTTTATTTATAAACTTGTGAAAAATTAAAGATTAATTAACCTTTTTGATTTTGATTTTTTATGACAATTTTTATTGATTTTTATTTACATGATAAAATGAGTCATTTTAAGATAAACTTAAGGGATTCACGATTTTTATTCACATTTTCGTGTGAAAAGAAAATTTTTTTTTTTTATGAAAGTTGAATTAATTACTTTATTTCATTTTCCAGATTGCCTTTTTGTTCTAATACTGACTTACAAAAATCATAATTTTCTGTACAAAGTGTTAAATTGAGCATATCATACATCTATGGATAGATCAGTGAGTTCTTTATGTTTTATCAAAATTTCACAAGTTTTCAGTGAATACTTGAATTATGGTGAATTTTATATTCAAACTGGTCAAAACAGGACCTTTATTCAATTTGTTCTTTAAGACCTAACTTATTGAACTTATTTTGAAGTGAAATTTGGTATGAATATTCTAGACACTTTGAAAGACTAGATTGGAAATTTTTAATTGAATTGGACATTTTTAAGACCATTTTTATTTATTTTCTTAACTGAAAAGAAAATCAGTATTCCGAAATTTAGTGATTTACATGACTGATTTTGTAAAAATGATGTAAAATTGTATAAAATTTATATGAACATGATTTTTATATTTTTGAAAAGCTACTGATGTTTGCTTCAAACTTGATGTTTTTAGTTTTATCTAAATGATTTTATATTTTTATTTTATTGAAAGAACAATCCTAGGTGATACTGGAAAAAATCAGTTTTGCACAACAAATTTGTATGATTTTTAATTATTTACACAAAATTCCTTTTTTAGAAATTCCAAATCCTAGTTGCTGGAAACATCTTGTACTTCATAGGAAAAATATTAAATCCCACTAACTAATTAGCTAATGCAGACGAAAATATGAAATAAGCTAAGAAAGTAAAACTGACTATAATTACAGCATCACATTTCATTTTTATGGAGATGTTTTTACACAATTTTTCTTGAATTTTTTTATGAAAACTTTTTTGGTTATAAATAACAACTTGATTAAGTAAAATCACATAATCACATTGTTTCGTAAGAGTCACCCCATTAGAGGTGACTATTCTAGGTGGGGTGATTTAAGGTTGGAAACCTATAAGGACTTCCATATACCCAAATCACTCCAAATATTAAAAAAATTATAAGAAGAAAACAAGGAGAATGTTAGTAGATGATTAAAAAAGATAATCAAAAAAATAAACAAGAGTTTCCACTTTACCTTGCTAGCTCAATGATGCACTTCCTTTTTGCAAATTTTTCTACCTTTTTTGTGATTTTCTTAATTTCTAAGTGAGTTTCTAAATCCACTTAATTACTAACTTAAACTATTTTTGTGTTATTTTTCCTTCTTTTGATGAACTTCTTTTACTTACTTATTAAGACTATTACTTAGATGGAAAGATTAAGGAGGAGAAGAGTAGTAGAGAAGATGAGAGTGAAGTTGAATTGTGTTTTTTTCAACTTGGTTTTGAAGTGGAAAAAGGGAAGGTATTTATAGAGAAATGAAAGAGGTGAACTAGGGTTTCAAAGAGGTAGAAAACTAGATTTTTCACCCAAAAAAATCTGATTTTCTTCATCCTTAATCACCCTATGACATCGCTCTAATGACCTCACCCTAATGACATCATCAAATCTCGTTGGAAACACAAATATTCTTATTCTTTTTGGATCTTCTCATAAATGAAGCAAAATCATATTTTCAGAAAATATTCTTCCCTAAACATCCTAATACGTAAAAAAAATGCAACGAAAAACGTGCAAAACCAACTGATTAAGGTGTTGCGCCTAGCATATGAAGCTGCGCTAGGCGCAAGGCTCTGCGTCTGGCACAGAGTGAGCTTGTGCGCTAGGCGCACAATCATGCGTCTAGCGCATGATTGTGTGCTTGGCGCACACTCGATTCTTCCGGAAAGAATCCGGATTTCCCCCTCTTACACATGGGATTTGATTCTTATTCTCACATCTTTTCATGATTCTTATTCTCTAACTAATGGTTAAAGGATGGGTTTAGTGAATAAAGAATATATTCTTATTCTTTATCCAATGACTTGACCATCAAGAAAACTGATTAATGCCAGTTTTGGGATACAACTAAAATCCCGACGCCTAATCGCGACTCGTTTTTATTTTTCCGAAAGACTAACTTACGACAATTAATGAAAACTCGTCAAATTAATAAAGACGAGCATGATTATACTATGAATCATTTTATTAAAACGGTGGTTGTAGTCATTGATTACGACTCACGAAAATTATACTTCTAAGCCGAAATTGTATGACTAATACGCAAAAACGAAAAAATCGTGCGATGGAATGAATCTCGCGCTCCGGGGTGCGCGCTCCACGATGCACGACGATTTTATTATTTTAATTTTTGAAAACCTTTATTTATCCGAAAAAGGGGTTCTATCCGAAGAAGGGGTTCGAAATTTGGTGTCTACAGAATGCCCCACATTGGTCGAATTTTGGAGAAAATGATGGCCAATGTTTGAAAAGACACAAAATTTTGACAGAAAATTTCTTTTGAGATAACATATTCTCCGTAGAAAATAGTTATCATGACTTGCGATTTTTGTTGACGCTTAAAATAGAAATTCCCGGTTAATTTTCTAAAATAGGAGATGCGACTTTGACGTCGGCTTTAAATAGAAAATCCCAATTAATTTCCTAAATTGAAAATGCGATTTTATTGTCGTCTTAATTAGAAAATCCCAATTAATTTTCTAAAAGTTTTAAATGGGACTTTAATGTCGTCTTTGGTAGAAAATCCCTATTAATTTTCTATAATTTGAAAATGTGATTTCATCATCGTCTTAAGTAGAAAATTCCAATTAATTTTCTAAAAGTTTTAAATGCGACTTTAATGTCATCTTAGGTAGAAAATCCCAAATAATTTTCTAAATTTTGAAAATGCGACTTTATCGTCGTCTTAAATAGAAAATCCCAATTAATTTTCTTTTGAAAATGCGACTTTATCGTCGCCTTAAGTAGAAAATCCCAATTAATTTTCTAAAATTTGAAATGCGACTTTAATGTCGTCTTAGGTAGAAAATCCCAATTTATTTTCTAAAATTTGAAAATTCAACTTTATCGTCGTCTTAAGTAGAAAATCCCAATTAATTTTCTAAATTTTGAAAATGCGATTTCATCATCGTCTTTTGTCTTCTGAATTCGACTTTTGTTAATGTGAGAAATTCCGACAATTAACAGATCGACTCCAGTTTACAGTTTTCCATGGTCTTGATGACAAACAAGTTGTCAAGTCACCATTACTTACTTTTTATGACTCCATGTGTTATCATGTCACCTTAAATTAGGACATTGTCAGGTCATGTCACCTTAGAGTGATGCATTGTCAAACCTTGTCACCTAAAAGGGTTGTCCAAAGGTTATTATCTTCTATGGTGGACCAAACCTCATATGGCAAAATTTTATCTGTTTTTTCCGAAATCTTTCAGAAAACTTTTCATGCATAATGCTTATTTGCTTTATCAGAAAATGATGATCACTATATAAAATAGATTGATCAAGGTCATTTATTTTGGATGACCATTAGGAAAAGGGATTGTATCAACGTTCTTGATTCATCATTGACACAGTTTTTTTATGTTCGGCTTTAGTAAAAATTGCCATACCACAAATGATTGGTCATTAACCATTGTGAAGGATGCTCCTTATTATCCTATGGACAATACTCAAACCTATTGTCCATGGCATGAATCATGGATGATCATCTTCTCCATCTATAAAAGGGGCATAGTTCTTCATTTCCAAATGCACCACTTCCACTACTCCAAACTGTTCTCTAAATTTTCCTTTCACAAAAATGGTTCTTACTTATGAAGAAACTAATGAAATGCGGAGTGAGGAGAAAAAACAACTCTCGGGGATCACAAGAAACTTGGAACAACCAAGGCAATCCTTTTCCTCTTCCCGCTTCACTAAGGTACTTATGCCTTTGCTTTCACTTTCTATATGTTACGACATGATTCATGCTGCTTCCAAATTTTGGGATGAAACTCGCCATGTCTTCCACTTTGGAGACCGGGAGATTGTGCCCCTTGTTGAAGAGGTCGAAGGTTTACTAGGCTTACCATCCAATGGTCTTGTTATCACGCCTAGATCTCCTACCAGAATCTCGGGAGATTTATCAACGATTTTACATCTTCCCGAAAATCTTCATGGAAACTACCTACAATATGGTGAGGTATTTCTTGTCAACTTATTATTGACTTTCCAATTTGGCACTTGGCAATTTTATAACAATGCCAACTATAGGATTGCTAGAGAAAATGATTGCATTCTTATGATTTTGGGAAGTACCCTCACTAAATGGTCTTTAAATACATGCCATGTTCGGTGTCTTTCACTTATTCCTCAAATTATTAGCGGGGGTCGTCTTGGACCACTTATTTTGGGGGAAATGTTCCTTGGCTTAGATGAACTCAAAAGACACCCTCAAAGCTTTGTGAAGGGATGTCCATTAGCCCTTCATTTATGGCTATTAGAAAAATTTTACTCTCATGAAACCCCACAAGAGTCTTACTTACAAAACTAGTCATGTCCGGGAGAGAGGTATTCTTCCTTTCTTCTATCAACTTAGCAAAAATGGTGGGTAGGAGGATTTTTTCCTACATCAAGACATAAAGTGGGTCACAAGCCACCTTGGCATTAGTGCAATTGTATATTGCAATTCTGGTCGCAGAGGTGTACAATTACCCGGGCTTTGCCAAGTCACTTTCTACCTTCCATGGAGATGTCTAAGGCAAATTGGTTGGAAGCAAGAGCACATTCCTGCCCTCCAGGTTATTCCATCTTGTACCACTTATGAGGCTGATATGAGTGGTATTCAGAGAATGCCCACTATATGGCAGGGTCTAAAATTATATCAGCGCTACCTGAACCTTCCTTTCCACTGATTGCTGAAGATTACCTTCAGTGGCTTCTAGCGGATATTGGTCAAGACAAAGATTCAGACGGGCCTATCATGAAGAGGAGAAAGGTTTGAGAGAATTGTCATGTTTATTTTCTATGTTGTGTGTTTTTTTTTGTTTTTTTACTTTTTTTTTTAAGTTTGTAGGAAATGAAGGCTTTATGTCTTTTTATGTATGAATGTATGAAATGAAGTACCCCAGTTGGGATGAATAAAAGATCTGTTTGTGAGAATTATCTGCTTCTGAGAAATTCAATGTGAACACAATTCTAAACACGTGCATACTTTAACATTAAATATGACATGCAAATCATAATTAACTAATCATATGACACATAAACATAACATATAAACCTTAACAATCAAGGACATGTTTCATCATCTTCCTTTTTCTTTCTTTTTTTTTTTTTTTTCTTTTTTTTTCTTTTTTTTTCTCTTTTTTTTTTTGGCGTATCATATGAACATCTTATAAACTCATGGCCTGTTTATTAAGAATAACCAGATAGGATACAAAACCCACAAACTGCTTGGTTACTTGATCATGACAATTACAATTACTTTGATGCCTAAAGCATAGTATTTCTTCAACTGCTCAAGATTAGTGAAATGGGTGAACTCATTTCCATCAAAATCCATTAGCTTCACTGCTCCAGCTGTGGTGACATGCTTGACCAGGAATGGTCCAGACCAGTTAGGCTTGAATTTTCCTCGAGGATCATGCAACAGAGCTCTATTTTCTTTTAAAACTAGATCACCTTCTTGAATGTCTCTATCTCGGACCCTTTTGTTAAATGCACGAGCAATTCTCCGTTGATAGAGTTGTATGTTATGCAATGCTTGTAGTCGGCGCTCATCTGCGAATGCAAGCTCATCATAGCGAGTTTTGTGCCACTGGTCTTCCGAGATTTCATTCTGCTATGACCCTGAGAGATTGTATCTCCACCTCAACTGGTAGGATTGGCTCCATCCCGTAAACCAAAGAATACGGGGTTGTTCCGGTTGGAGTCCTAATTGATATCCTATATCCCAAAAGGGCATATGGTATTTTGTCATGTCATTCCCTAGTCTTTTCAGTCATTTTGGCAACAATAGTCTTGATTGTCTTATTGGTTGCTTCCACCGTTCCATTAGTTTGGGGACGATAAGGTGAGGACTGATGATGCTTGATTGCATATTTTGCAAGAGCGGTCTTCAGATGACCCTCAAATTGTGATCCATTATCAGAGATGATTTCAAAAGGTTTGCCATACCGACAGATGGTGTTGTTAATCACAAATTTCGAGACTTGCTTTGCCCCTAGCTTCGAAAATGATGCAGCTTCAACCCACTTCGAAAAGTAATCAATTGCTACGAGAATATATTGATGCCCATTTGAAGCCTTTGGATGAATTTGTCCGATTATGTCTATGCCCCAACTTGAAAACGGCCAAGGAGAAGTCATATTATGTAATGACACAGGTGGCATATGATTGAGGTTAGCAAATACTTGGCACTGCTCACAGGCGCGGACAAAGCTAATGCAATCACCTTCTAGAGTGCTCCAATAAAAACCTGCTCGCAAAATTTTACGAGCCAACATTCTTCCATTCATATGGGGTCCACATTCCCCTCCATGAACTTCCTCCATGATGACTTGCTTTTCGCTGTCATTTACACAGAGTTGTAGAGTACCATCAAACCCTTTGTGATACAGTTTGCCTTTTAGTATGAGAAAATGAGCAGCTAGCCTTCTGATGGCTATGCGGTCCTTCTTGCCACTTCCCTTTGGATATTGCATTGTTTCCATAAAATTCTTGATCTCCTTGTACCAGACATCATCATCATCATCTTGTTGAACCAGCGCGGAGACAATTTGTGCTACCGTCACTGTTGGTCCCTTCCTTTCTTCAATTAAAACTGACTGGATCTTTGTACCATTTTCCCATGTTAAATTAACAGCGAGATTGGCTAAAGCATCAGTGAAACTATTTTGCTCTCGAGGAAGATGTTTGAAACTGATGTCATCAAAATAAGGGATCAACTCTTGAAGGTACTCAGTGTAATGCTGAAGTCTCTCATCTCTAACCCTCCAAATTCCTATTGTTTGAGATATGATGAGATTAGAATCTCCATACACAGTGAGATGTCTTGCCCCTGCTACCAAGGCGGCCTTTACTCCATATATACAGGCTTCATACTCGGTTGTATTGTTTGTTGTTGGGAAATCCAGCTTGACAACAAATGGAATATGGACTCCATCAGGATCTACCAACAAAACACCTGCTCCATTACCTTTCCTATTAGAAGCTCCATCAAAGTACATGCACCATTGTGGATTGTCAATAAAGCATAAGTACTCATCAGGGAATGCATCATCATACTCATCTCCTGACACTAGTCCTTCTGCTAGGGCTTCAGATATGGCTCGTCCTTTAACAGATTTCTGGCTGACGCATTGAATATCAAACTCAGAAAGCATAGCATGCCATCTTGCCAATCTTTCACTAAGAATGGGTTTTTCAAACGGATACTTGATTGGATCAAGTCTTGAGATCAGATAGGTAGTATGAGCTAGAAGGTGATGCCTCAACTTCTTCGTGGCATAGACCAAGGAGATACATGCTTTTTCCAGTGGGGTATATCTTGTCTAATACTCAAGGAATTTCTTGCTGAGATAGTATATGGAAAACTCTTTCTTTGTTCCCTCTTGATATTGGGCTAAGTGAGCTCCCATAGCCATTTCCGTGATGGTAAGGTACAAAATCAGAGGTTCTCCTGGTCTAGGTGGCATTAGAACAGGTGGATTTGAAAGGTATTCTTTCATAGAATCAAAAGCTTCCTGACATTCTTCATTCCACTCATGGGATGCCCCTTTTCTGAGCAGCTTAAATATAGTTTCACATCTCATAGTGAGTTGTGAGATGAACCTGCTGATATATTGAATTCTGCCGAGAAATACTCTTACTTCTTTTTCTGTTTTTGGAGGAGGTAGCCCTTGAATAGCTTTTACCTTTTCAGAGTCCACTTTGATGCCGTCTTGACTGACAATGAATCCCAACAACTTCCCCGAAGTGACGCCAAACACACATTTTTGAGGGTTCAACCTTAAATTGTATTTCCTGATTCTTTCAAAGAAGGGCCTTAATGCAGGAATATGCCCCTCACGATCTTCACTTTTCACAATCATGTCATCTACATAGACCTCCACAATGTCGTGGATGAGGTCATGAAGGATAGTGGTTGCAGCCCTTTGATATGTGGCTCCGACATTTTTTAGACCAAAAGGCATAACTCGGTAGCAAAAAGTGCCCCATGGAGTGATGAAAGATGCCTTTGTCATGTCTTCCTGAGCCATGAGTATTTGATTATACCCTAAAAACCCATCCATGAAGGAAAACATTGCATGACCAGCCGTACTATCAACAAGAACATCGATGTGGGGTAGAGGAAAGCAATCTTTTGGTGATGCAGCATTCAAATCTCGAAAATCAATGCATACCCAAACTCTCCCATCCTTTTTGGGTACAACCACTATATTAGCGAGCCAACTTGGATGTTTTACAGCTTGGATGAATTTGGCATCAAGTTGTTTCTGGATTTCTTCTTTCACCTTCAGACTAACCTCTGGCTTCATTCGGCGGAGCTTTTGCTGCTTATGCTTGCTTTCAGGATGTAACGAAATTTGATGTTCCGCAATTTCTCTATTAACACCAGGCATATCAGCATAAGACCATGCGAACACATCTACATACTCTTTTAATAATGCAATAAACATAGACTGTTCAGTTGGGGAGAGGGATTATCCTATTTTGACTTCTTTATAGCATTTTCTGTACCAATATTAATTACAATGGATTCTTCCATGGGTTTTATGTATGTTTCAGTTGTATCAAGTGATTCATCATTATTAAATTCACTGTCAGAAATAACATCTTGCATGCAAATGTATTTAGATAAAGGTTCACATTCAATTTCCTCACTATTAGAGTCTTCTGACTGGGTATGTAAGGTAGATTGGCTGGAAGATGAGCTATCGGTATGATATCCATCTGAAGGAGGTGAAAAGGTATTTTCATGAGATGGATGTGGAGGATGGTTTCCTAAAAACATTTTAAATTCTATAGGCCCATCTTTTGCCTGACATTCAATACTCCACTTATGTTCAATGCTTTTGCCAAAAGGTATCATCAAAGACACCAGGGTCAAAATTTCCTTCTCTAGAGGACTCAAAAACGAAAAGCTTCTTAAGGACTCCATGTTCCAGATTATCCACCCAATCATTTTCTTTTTTCATGTTTTGTTTTTGGACAAACCAACTTTTGATTAAGTCCAAATTCCTAGCCTCATTGAAGAATATCTCCAATCCCGGTAAAATCCTCTGTTCTTTCTTACTAAGCTAAGGTTCTGAAAACTCATGGTATGGCTCAGTATATCCTTGTAGAATGAACTGACCATTGAGGGTAAAAGAAGGTTTTTTGGTGTTTTGAGAAGTGTTGCTCGGATCATATCCCAATCCATGTCGGTTCTGCTTATCTACTACGGGGATTGGTTGTTTCATTCCCCTACCATCATGCCCTAATCCGGCTCCTTGAGTATAACCCATCTTCATCATAATTTGAAATCCTTTGGACAAAGGTTGCATGGCAATCCCTACAGGCTCTTTGACCGCACTTGTGGGTAGGGCTGAGGTGTTCGTTTTCTGACGGTAATTGGTCATCCTTAGAGAAGGGACAAATTTCTTCTTTTTGGACCTAAAGGTAGAGAAAAAGAATTAAAAGAAAAGAAAAGAAGGCAACATATTGCAGAATGCATTGCAGAGTAAAGAAAATTTTTGAAAACAACTTTGCCATATTTTGACTGGAATGGTCCACCATCGCAATTTTGCTTTTTTTATATATATTTTTTTTTACTTTATTTTGACCTTTTTAAAATGATTTTACTGTCATTGGGGTTGAAAACAATTTTTTTTTATTCTTCCATTCCCTGCTTAATATTTGAACAAAGACATAAAATATAGAGATTAGGGCTTGTATCCCCATTGATGCGTCAATTCAGCATTCTGAAATTGCTCCTGTGATGACTAACATCTTGAATTCTGATCATATTGCCTGAAATACAATGGTTAATATATTTGAGTCGAACCCGAAGGTTGCCTACATATCCCCATTGCTCCAAGTGCATTTTACGGGGAATCAGACTCAGCGTAGTTCCTTTTTTTTAGAAAGAGCTAACGTTTTTTATTTAATAAAGCAGCTGCACTCATATTGAGCTACCTACGTACCCCAAGTGTTACATATGTGGAGTAGTCTCGTAGTGCAAGTGTAAGTGATAATGGGGATTCAAGCTGCACGTAGTTCTCTGATACTAACAAGCTAAAAGAAGAGATTTTTTTTTTGATGGGCTAACCGCCTACAGGACTTTTACCGAAGACTTTTCTCTTTCTGGAAGATGATCAAGTAGCTTTGCGGTAGACAAGAGCTATGTTGGTGATTTGCTTGATGCGATAGCTGAGAGCATGACATTGGTTTGTGCCGTGACCATGCAACTGATGATAATGGCAGTACTTGTGAAGATCTGACCCTACGGGACTTACCCCTGGGCGTCTAGGAAGTGGATGAATCTTACCTTGTTCAACCAGTTTGCGAAAGATATCGACTTGGGATTGCGGTCGCGGACGTAATGACACCATCTTTGCAGGTATTTCTTTGTGGGTTGGACTAATGATGCCTCGATCAATCAGGCTTTGCACTTTGTAGTAAAGGTCATGGCATCGATCAGTTTCATGCCCAAATTGAACGTTAAGCGCAGAGTTTGCTCATGTCTGTTCCAGGAAGGGGTAAACAGTGCACATGCGCTGGAACTTGAAGTATACCTTGCCTCCGAAGACGATCATACACCATACTCAATGGTTCATCCATCTTAGCATATACCCTTGAATTTGTGTTGGGAGTTTCAAGATCTTCCCGAGGTCGTTTTTCTTGCAATTTCAGAGTATCGATGTCGAAACCATGTTGTTCCATGTGGCTGAGGGAGGTGTATTTGATAGTAACCATGTGACGATAATAGAAATCATTCAGGTTTCTCAGCAATATAAGCATGAATTCTCGATTAGTAACAAGGACACGAAGCTGGGTGCGAATGTAAACACATCTTGAACAAAAGTGCGAAAAGGTTTCCAAGCCGCCTTGACGCAAAGTGACTAGCTTGAACTTCTTGACATCAGTTTGTTTATGCTCGAGAGCCCAATTAACAAAGGCTTGGCTAGCATTTTCCCAACTAGCCCTATCTACACAATCTGAAGAATAGTACCAGTCCAGAGCTGGTCCCTCTAAACTCTTGTCAAACAGCATGGGGTAATCTTCCTTTGGTATTTCCCATGGATGTAAGGCATTCACAAATCCCACTAAGTGGACAAAAGGATCACCGTTCCCATCAAATTTTCTGAATTGGGGTAATTCACGATAATGATCTTCATGTTGATATCCCGGAAAGAGAATCAGTGACTCAGTGTGAACCTCTCGAACAGGGCATACTACATTAAAGTCCAGGTCAAAATCGTCAGTCCTATATCTCTTCTTTGAGTCATGATCATCATTGTCTTGAGGATTGCCGATACAGGATTCCTCTGGTGCTTCAATTGACGTATCATGAGTGTCAATGCTTGGAGCTCCCACTTCTTCCTCATCGTCCTCACTATACTCTGGCTTTGTTTCTTCAGCGCTTGCATCTGGTGTGGCAGCTGGGACCTCATTCATCCAGGAATTTTCAGGTGCTGCTAGAATACAGTGGATAGTGTAACCATCCAACCTAGTGCCCTCCACTTCGTTCAGATACAATACCGATTTTCCGGCGTTGGAGATGGTTATAATTTCTGGATCACCAGAAATAGTCACAACACCCTGATCAGTGAGAAGCTTTACCTTCTGATGTAGAGTAGAGGCTACTGCCCTATTTTCATGCAGCCATGGTCTTCCTAATAAGAAGTTAAAACATGCTTGTATGAATGACCATGAATTCCACCTTCCTTGCCACGGGACCACATTCAATGAGGAGGCTGATCAAACCTAATACTTCTCTCTTAGCATTATCGTATGCTCTGACCACCTGGTTGGATGGTACTAGATCCTCTTTTGAATACCCAAGCCTTGTTAGCAAACGCAGAGGGCAAACATTGATTGCGGAGCCATTGTCGATCAACACCCTAGGTATCTCCCATCCATTACAACGTATAGTGATGTGCAATGAATTGTTGTGGTTGATATTGACCGGGAGATCATTGTTTGTGAACATGAGAGTTCGATCTACCCCATGAATGAGCCCCACCATCTGGTCAGGTGTTATAGAAGAGTTTACAGAGGCTTCATTAAGATGCTTTAGAACAGCTGCCCTATGAGGCTGGAAATGCATTAACAATTTCCAGATGGAAACATTAGCATTTACTTCTTTCATGCGCTTGATAGCATCATCTTCCTTGTTACATTCCTCTGTCATTGGCTCTTTACCCTTTTCCTTCCTTCTCAATATCTCCAAAGGATTTTCATCCTCCAAATGGGATGGTTTAAAATGGCGGCCTGCTCTAGTCAAATGAGAGATATCCATATACTCCTCGTCACTAAGATCATCGAGACAGATGGGGCGCCGGTATGTATTTGGGGTGGTGGAATGTCCTCCAGTGTTTTCTCCATAATTGTTAAGACCGAAGAGGCATCTTCATCAGCATCAGAGTCCAAAATGAAGAATGCACCATCATAATCCAAAGTTCCACACATGTCAGAGAATGGATCTTTGTTGAGAGTGAAGCTGGGGTCTTTACAAGGCGTCATTTTGACTTTTTCTTGAGTGGAATAGTCATAGACTATACACTTATAACCTACGCCTATCGGCATTTCATACATTTGAGGAATTGTCTTGCGGATTAATTGAACTGGATCGCATCCGTCCAAAGCAGCAGAGATGGCATTAATGGCGAATGAGGGTTTATGATTAGGAAGAGGGTTTTTTGTGATGTTAGGCTGAGAGTCATTGGGTTTATTGGAGATGGATCCCAGAGAAAGTTTTCCATCATCCACAAGGTTTTGAATTTGATGCTTTAGAGCCGTGCAGTTTTCAGTATTATGCCCCGGGCTTTGATGGTATTCACAATTTTGATTTGGGTCATAACCAGGATAAGGATTTTTAGGAGGTGGGCGTGGATTCAAGGATTGAATGAGAGTGGCCTTTTTTAACTTGGAGAGAGCTTGGGAATAAGTCATGTTCAAAGGAGTAAAGTTCCTTTGTGGTCGCAACTGGAATGCAGACGATGCGCCAATGGCATGGATCGCATTAGTTGTCTTAGGAGCTGCTGAATCATTGTTTGGGGCTCTTTTGTTATTTCCAAATTTTGCATTATAAGTAGTGCCGCCAATAGGTTCATCTTTCTTGATGTCTCCCCTTTTCACAGCATCCTCAACTAAAGTTCCCGTAGCAATTAAAGCTTTGAAAGTCGGGAAATACTTGTATGCCATATGCTTCTGATAGACAGGAAGAAGGTTTTTCACAACCATTTGCAGCTGTTCCTCTTCATTAGGCCTACTCATCATTTTGGAAGCCTTGTTTCTCCATCGAGTGATGAATGAAGAAAATGTCTCATTGAGTTTTTGAGAAGTGGTCTCCATATCCCTTCTAGTAACATTAATTTCTTCATTATACTTGTATTGGTTTGAGAACTCTCTGACTATGTCAGCCCAAGTGGATTTCTTTGCATTTTCAAGGTTGAGGAACCAATGTGCTGCAGCACCATCTAAATATTGTTGAAACAGTTGGGCCATCAAGAATTCTTCCACTCCCCAGGGACTCATTGCCCCCACATATACATTTTCAGGAAATTGGTGGGGCTACCGGTCCCATCAAACCTTGTCAGTTTAGGCATTTTGAAACCATGGGGTAATCGTGCCTTCGGGAAAAGAGTTAATCCATGAATATCCATCCATGGTTCAGCCTTAGTCATGCCTTTTAAGACTTCTTTAAGCTTGACTACTTCTTCCTCGAGTTTAGTGGGAATTTCTCTCTCATTGTTCAAAAGCTCAAGATGAAAAGGTGAAGCTACTTCCGACTCCGGAGGAGGAGGAGGAGGAGGCATCTGGGCGCTTTGGCGCATTATGCCTAACACAGTTTGTTCAATATTATCCTATCGGCCAAGCATGGCCTGGACAAGTCCTCGGAGCTCAATCATTGGATCAAGTGGAGGGGTAGAGTTCTGTTGGTGCTCGTTGTTCGGAATTTCAGACATGTTGTTGAGACGTGTAGCAGAGAATACAACTGGTGTAGACAAGGACGACAGCATTACTAACAGAAATCGTTCACTATGGCCAGAACTTCGGCGAATCAGCCTAGATCCTGAGCGGGCCCAGGCAGAGTTCCTGTGAAATGCGATGAAAAGTTAGCACGGAAGTTTGTCCAGACTTTGTTTCTTTTTTTATTTTTTTCTCTCTTTTTTTTTTTTTTTTGCAGGGAATGAAAGAAATGATATCTTTTGAAAATTCACATAAATAATCCAAACTATTGACCATTTTCTCAAAATAATCCGAACTATTGATTATTCTAGAATAATCCCAAGTTTCAAGTGTACCTTCTCAAAATGATCCGAAATGTTTTTTTTCTACCCCAAAATAATCCCAAAATGGATCAACGAAAATAAGTAAAATAACAATTCAGATTATTTTGAGAAACTCACCCCTAAAGTTGGGATTATTCCTGAATAATTAATAGTTGGGATTAATTTGGGAAGATGAGTGAAAGTTGGGATTAATTATGTGAATTTTTCCTTTTTTTTTTACCCCAATTTCAGTTATCATTTATTAAAAGGTGTAAAACCTTGACTCTATCATTTGTTTTGAGATTTTTCATTAAATTTCTTTGACTTGTTATATTTTTTTTTAGACTTGAACTTTTATTTACATTTTAAACTGCCACTCTTGGACTCATTTTTTTTTTGTTTTTTTTGGGATAATACACGAACATTTTTCAAAATCAATTTGATAATATCCTTCCATTTCCTGCTACTATAGAAATAAGAGAAAAGAGGTATAACGAGGCATGTGTCCTCATTTTGGCAAATTATAATACCCCATATATCGTTCTTTTATGTAGTGGTCTGCATCTATTGATTGCTTCTAAGTGCTGAAACCACAAAAGAAAGTATTAAATGCAAAAGGGGCCGCACCCGAAGGTTGCCTACGTATCTCCATAAGTGGATTTGGATTTGGGGAAGAAATTTTTCCGGTGATGATTTTTTTTGAATGGAGAATCAGGCTCAACGTAGTTCTGATATATAAATTTTTTTTTTTTTTTTGCAGCTGCACTCAAAAAATGAGTTGCCTACGTACCCCTTTTAGTACATTACATAGTAAAGAAACTAAGATAGATGCATTACAAAAAAAAAATTGTTGTTTTTTTTTTTTAGGGAATCAAGCCGTACGTAGCTCTACCTACAAAACACAATATAAAAGCGATTAAATGAATCAGGTACTTCTCAAACTTTTCAGATTTCAGTTTGCCGGGCGCCAGGCCATGTATTCTTCTGTCTGAAGACGTCTGTTCCACCTCTTAGGATTAGACTAATGTGAAGTACTCAGGTTCTTCTCAACCTTTTTTCGAGTTCAGTTTGCTAGGCGCCAGGCCATGTATTCTCCTGTTTGAATTCGTCTGTTCCACTTCTTAGGATTAGACTAATTTGAAGTACCTGAAATGTACACACTAACAATGTTAGTCAATGACTGATGAATTTTTTCTTTATATGTTTTTTTTAGCAGGAAATGGAAGAATTTTCCTTTCTTTTTTTCAAAAATGATTATTCCTTTTGATTTTATCTTTTTGACACGGTTTTTTTTTTTTGTAGTCAATTTTTTTAGACTAGACTTTTCTTGTTTTAAACTATACAGTTTTAATTACATTCTAATTCCTAAACATGACACGTTTTGAACTCGTGATTATGACTCTTTTCAATTTTTTTTTTTTTTTGGGATCATATTTTCAAAACAGGTTTTTTTTCTTTTAAAAATCAATTTTGTTTTTGAAAAAAGAATTATGAAGTAAATGTGAGTTTTTTTTAAAAGAAAAAGGTGAGCACACATTTTTTACATGACACTTGTGATAAATAAACATGAATACTCTTAATATTTCAAAAATTATTTTGACAGCAATTCAGCTACACTTAATGATCACTGAAATATTGACCGACTGAAAACGGACTGAGGAATTTTTTGAAAGTTTTTTTTTCACATTATTCAATAACTGAAGTAAATAAAGGACATTTGTGCATTGATCCTTGTGTCCTATAAGTCAACTAAAAGGTGATTCATTTAAGGAGAGATTATGTTCAAGTGGCATCGAGTCACTTGATCCATTGTGTCCATTGAGGGTGGACGCTCCTGACAGAGTCGGTCGCAATAGCTCGCGGGTGCAGGTTTTACGCCCTTAATTCATTAATTTGTCATTCTAAAATTCTGACCCTTGCCAATAGACAGATGTATCAGACCTAATAAGAAAATGGTTAAAAAGAGTGCACGTGTATGGATCGATAAACTACCAAGCACACGTAATTTTCCCATAAGCATGCTATATACAAAATTAAATTATGAATAGCCATGATTAACTTTCTTTATTATATATACCTATGGAAAATAACGCATTGCTCAGGTTTAAACCTCATATACTTCAAGTGGAAGTATCTTTCCCCAGTGAAGTCGCCAGCCTGTGGTATTCGATTTTTGACTGTCTTAATTAACGGTCTGAATCCCACGAAAGTTTCTCATTGGACTTTGAGTTTTAGAAAACTTGGAAGTCGCCAGCCTATTAATTTCTGAATAGGGACATATTTATTTCATAAATCGTTTTAAAATCAATTTCAAGAAAAATCATTTAAAACGTGACTTCATATGGATAAGGCTTTTTGAAAATTGGTCTTTCATACCATGAGATAGGGTTCGGGGTTTAGGTTAAGAGGTGCGAACGTCTGGAACTCGTCTCCTCTTCCGTTCTAAAGAACGGGCTCTTACTAAATGCGTTATTTTCCATTTAAAAGTAATCATGGCTATTAAAAAGAAAGAAAAATCACATAATTTGCACATATACACATTAACCATTTTTATTTAGGATCAATATATCATTTGTACATGGTAGGTTTGAGCACTGAAGTTGCACTACGTACCAATCATTGCGGGATTGGAATCCACTCATGGATCAAAACCGTCGTAGTTCGAGCATATGTCTCACCATAAATGGCCAATTCCACTGGGAAAAGAAGATAGGGGAATAGATTAATAATCTAACTCACTTTTAGAATTAAACAAATCTATTTGAAATGAGGTAATCACTCCAATTAGTGATTATAATGGGGTTATGATAATCATTTTAATTAGTGATTAAATATGAAGGATTAAGATAATAACCTTAATTAGTGATTGAAAATGGAGGTTAAGATAATCACTCTAATTAGTGACTAAACTTAAGAGGAAAGATAATCACCTTGATTAGCGATTAACAATGAAGGTTAGGAAATAATCACCCTAATTGATGATTATTAAGGTTTAAGATAATCACTCTGATTAGTGATTGAATATGATAAAAGGTTAAACTAATCACCCTAATTGGTGGTTAACCAAGGGTTAAGATAATCACTCTAATTAGTGATTAAATGAGAAGAATAATCGTCCTAATTAACGATTATTAGGGATTAAAATAATCAATATAGTCAGTGATTAAATGAGATTGGAGATAATCACCCTAAATAGTGATTAAAGGAAGTCTGAGTTAACCGCTCTAATTAGCGATTAATCGAGGATTGAAATAACCACCTTAATAGTGATCACGTATGATTTTCGAGAGGTCTTAGAAAGTTTGCTTCCTAATTGGAGGTTTTTGAGAAACAATCTTAATTGAAGATTATTAAGTCATTTGGAGAGAAATGATCAACAGATTTGTGTTTGGCTAATTGGAATTTGGCCATTTAAAGTGAGGCACGTGAAACGGCCTAAAATCAATTCGGAGGTCATAATTACCAATCTAATTATGTCAAATCATATTATTAATCCATTTGAATATGGGAAACACATTTTTAAAATGTAAGATGGATCATCATACAATTTAACTTAGCTAGATTTGCATTTTTTCCTCTTAATTGAGATTGGGTCATTTGATTCATATACTATGATATATTGGCCCAACATGCAATATTTGTAACATTGGTTGCTCATTTTATTAAAAAGAGTTGTGGAATTATTTATGAAAATCATGCATAAACATCTCCATGTTTTTTATTAATTGAGTGATGCAATAATTATTTACAAAGAATCATTATTACAACAAAATGTATAAAACCTATGATCTATAAAAATCTTTAATCTTGATCTTCACCATGATGCTCCTTGATCTTCATTTCCTTGAATGGGCTTTGGAATTCATGTTTATTTATAAACTTGTGAAAAATTAAAGATTAATTAACCTTTTTCACTAGTAGAAAAAAGTTGATTTGCGTCTCCTAAATTGCGTCGCACAGCAGATAAAACGACACAGAAGCATAATTTGCGTCGGACATTCAAGACGTCCGACGCAAATCATGAATTATATGCGTCGGATGTGTCCTGCATTCGACGCAAAAAATTCATATGCGTCGAACCCTTATCAATGTTCGACGCAAATCATGATTTAGGGCCTAGTTTTTGTAATACGATGTGCGTCGGACCTTAGAGTCCATGCAACGCACATAGCTTGAGGCCCGCTTTGTAAACATATGTGCGTCGGACCTTGTGGTCCATGCGACGCACATAGCGTTTCATAAGCCTGCTTCTTTCAAACCCTACCTACCCTTTCATTTAATTTCATTCATAGTCGTTTAATGAGTCCCCCCCCACTCCACTCTCTCTCTCTCTCCCAAATAGAATTTTGTGGGTTCTCTTCAAATCCCCCACCCCACTCTCTCTCTCTCTCCCAAATAGTATTTATGGGCTACTTCTTTTCTCTGCATTTACAGCTCTCATTGCATCTGGGTTTTTTTATGCGAGTTTCGGGTTAATCAAATAATCTCCAGTATACAAAATTTCCCTCAATTTCTGAAGTTCGCACACAAAGCTTCAATTCGCCTGCTTCGTCTACATCGTCTGCTTCGTTGGAGAAATCAGGAGAGAGAGGATTGGAAGGCAATTCATTAACACAATTGATTCCAACAAAATGAAATAGTTGTATGTTTAAATATATTTATTTTGTAGATTTGATTTTGTTTTTTTTAGGTTCATTTTTTAATTTCGTGTTTATTTAGATTTGAAATTTTTGGCGATTTATTTTGTATGTCCCTTGGTGTTTTCGTTTTTTGTATGTAAGATCTGATTTTTTTTAATTTTTAAATTTTATTTTTAAATTTTTAATTTTGTACAGATTCTGGTTCAATTATTTGTGGTTCAATCCCTTGTGTTTTTTATTCAGATTTGCTTCTTGTATTTCATTCTTTTTATATATGGAACTGTAGAGATTTTTATTTTTTTTTTCTCTGATTTCATTATATTGTGTTATATTAATAATGGCATATATATAAGTCTTCGATAAAACTAATTGGAATTTGAGAACAAAAACATCAACTGAAGCAGTGAATTGGGTACAGGAACAAATCACTTTGTTGCTAGGTTCAATCCTCGAATGCAGTACCAAAGTAATCATGCTTTGGTACTATTTTTTTTTATTTTTTACAAATCATCATTTGCGTCGCATGTTGGTAATGTGCGACGCAAATGGCTCTTATCTGCGTCGCACTTTGCCAAGCATACGACGCAGATGCTAACCATTTTGTGCATGCTGGGTGCTGCTTGCGAGGATATAATCTGTGTCGTGTCCTCATCCGACGCAGATCATGTCTTTCTCATCTGCATCGAGACCTGTGCCGTCGGACCGATGTCCGACGCATATGGGGGTCCCAGATCCGACGCAAATCATTAATTTTGTACTAGTGTTTGATTTGGTAAAATTGGCCTCAACACCCTGAACTATAGCGCGGGTGCACCAAACAACCCCTCCTACGACTTATAGCCAGAACACCTCAAAGTACGGACAGTGCAGTCCGTATCATAAATGAGGTCGGTGATCGGAATTCTCACCAGCTATAAGTCGAGTGCTAGATATTGGGCGGCCATAGAAGCGTTTTCCTTGATTGCGGTTGAACTTCCAAGTAGTTTGGACTATTGTAGGCAATCGATGTCGATTGTATTCCCTACCATTACCTAATCTGGTTCTTGAAACTTGAAGATGAAGCTGAGCTCATTGTTGTTATGCGGATTTCACTCTTTCATAATTTAGGGAATTTGGGGAAGAAAGTATTTTTGTTCAGGGTGTTGATGCCAATTTTGCCTTTTGATTTTGATTTTTTATGACAATTTTTATTGATTTTTATTTACATGATAAAATAAGTCATTTTAAGATAAACTTAAGGAAATCACGATTTTTATTCACATTTTAGTGTGAAAAGAAAACATTTTTTTTTATGAAAGTTGAATTAATTACTTTATTTCATTTTCCAGATTGCCTTTTTGTTCTTGTACTGACTTACAAAAATCATAACTTTCTGTACAAAGTGTTAAATTGAGCATATGATAAATCTATGGATAGATCAGTGAGTTCTTTATGTTGTATCATAATTTCACAAGTTTTCAGTGAACACTTGAATTATGGTGAATTTTATATTCAAACTGGTCAAAATAGGACCTTTATTCAATTTGTTCTTTAAGACCTAACTTATTGAACTTATTTTGAAGTGAAATTTGGTATGAACATTCTAGACACTTTGAAAGACTAGACTGGAAATTTTTACTTGAGTTGGACATTAAGACCATTTTTATTTATTTTCTTAACTGAAGAGAAAATTAGTATTCCGAAATTTAGTGATTTACAAGAATGATTTTGTAAAAATGATATAAAATTGTATAAAATTCATATGAACATGATTTTTATATTTTTGAAAAGCTACTGATGTTTTTTTCAAAGTTGATGTTTTTAGTTTTATCTAAATAATTTTATTTTTTTATTTTATTGAAAGAACATTCCTAGGTGGTATTGGACAAAATCAGTTTTGCACAACAAAGTTGTATGATTTTTAATTATTTACACAAAATTCCTTTTTTAGAAATTCCAAATTCCAGTTGCTGGAAACTTCTTGTACTTCATAGGAAAAATATTAAATCCCACTAACTAATTAGTTAATGCAGACGAAAAAATGAAATAAGATAGGAAAGTAAAACTGACTATAATTACAGGATCACATTTCATTTTTATGGAGATGTTTTTACACAATTTTTCTTGAATTTTTTTATGAAAACATTTTTGGTTATAAATAACAACTTGATTAAGGAAAATCACATAATCACATTGTTTCTTAAGAGTCACCCCATTAGAGGTGACTATTATAGGTGGGGTGATTTAAGGTTGGGAACCTATTAAGACTTCCACATACCCAAATCACTCCAAATATTAAAAAAAATGATCAGAAGAAAACAAGGAGCATGTTAGTAGATGATTAAAAAAGATAATCAAAAAAATAAACAAGAGTTTCCACTTTACTTTGCTAGCTCAATGATGCACTTCCTTTTTGCAAAGTTTTCTACCTTTTTTGTGATTTTCTTAATTTCTAAGTGAGTTTCTAAATCCACTTAATTACTAACTTAAACTCTTTTTGTGTTTTTTTCCTTCTTGTGATGAACTTCTTTTACTTACTTATTAAGACTTTTACTTAGATGGAAAGATTAAGGAGGAGAAGAGTAATAGAGAAGATGAGAGTGAAGTTGAATTGTGTTTTTTTCAACTTGGTTTTGAAGTGGAAAAAAGGAAGGTATTTATAGAGAAATGAAAGAGGTGAACTAGGGTTTCAAAGAGGTAGAAAATCAGAATTTTCACCCAAAAAAAATCTGATTTTCTTCATCCTTAATCACCCTAATGACATCACTCTAATGACCTCACCATAATGACATCATCAAATCTCTTTGGAAACACAAATATTCTTATTTTTTGGATTTTCTCATAAATGAAGCAAAATCAGATTTTCAGAAAATATTCTTCCCTAAACATCCTAATACGTAAAAAAATGCATCGAAAAACGTGCAAAACCAACTGATTAGGGTGTTGCGCCTAGCCCAGGAAGCTGCGCTAGGCACAACACCTTGCGTTGGGCGCAAGGCTCTGTGTCTGGCGCAGAGTGAGCTTGTGCGCTACGCGCACAATCATGCGTCTGCTTGGCGCACACTCGATTCTTCCGGAAAGAATCCGGATTTCCCCCTCTTACACATGGGATTTGATTCTTATTCTCACATCTTTTCATGATTCTTATTCTATAACTAATGGTTAAAGGATGGGTTTAGTGAATAAAGAATTTATTCTTATTCTTTATCCAATGACTTGACCATCAAGAAAACTGATTAATGCCAGTTTTGGGATACAACTAAAATCCCAACTCGTTTTTATTTTTCCGAAAGACTAACTTACGACAATTAATAAAAACTCGTCAAATTAATAAAGACGAGCATGATTATACTATGAATCATTTTATTAAAACGGTGGTTGTAGTCATTGACTACGACTCACGAAAATTATAATTCTAAGCCGAAACTATATGACTAATACGCAAAAACGAAAAAATCGTGCGATGGAATGAAACTCGCGCTCCGGGGGGGCGCGCTCCACGATGCATGACGATTTTGTTATTTTTATTTTTCAAAACCTTTATTTATCCGAAAAAGGGGTTCTATCCGAAGAAGGGGTTCGAAATTTGGTGTCTACAAGAACATATTGAGGAGGGTTTTATTTCTACTGCCTACATCAAATCTGCCCTACAATTGGCTAGCATTATGACTAAGTCTCTCTCAGAGACTCAACACAACTATCTTTGCTTCAAGTTAGGCCTTTGCACCTTGGACAAAGTCCAACTTGAAGGGGGGGGGTGAAGAAAATATCACAAGATTACACTGCTCATAGGATTCATACTACATAGTTTTTATGCTTTTAGGATCCCTAGTTTAAGCTTTACAAAAAAGTGAGGCGCAACCTTTGAGTAAATAGACCTGAGCAAGTATTGCTCTTAAAATCAAAGATATGATTTTTACAGAAAGCTTTCACCTTTCTTCAGTTGTTACACATTCATTTTGGGTAATAACTTATCTCTATCTCTCTCCTATCACATTGGACCCTTTTGTTTGCTTTCTCTATCTCTTTTCTCTCCAAAAATTGCCTAGGAGTAGGGGTGTCAAAACAGGTTCTCAAACAGGTTCTGGGTATACCCACGGTGAACCAGGTCAGACCCGGACAGGTCAGGATTCTGATTGTCAGTGCCCCAGGTCATGATTGGTCAGGTTTTGTTCAACTGGGTCGAACACATTTGAATCATTGGATTCCCGGGTGTCGGACAGGTCTGAGCGTTCTATTTACAAGTCGATCCATTCCCGGATATTATCGCCCGTTGACATTTTTTTTGCCGGGTTTGCGCAGGTCGTATTTAGGTTTCATGTACGGTTGAGTTAAGTCAAATGTACTCGGGTTGAATTAGTAATGACCTTAGTTCGATCATTGTGAAACATCGGGTCCATTCGCTATTGAACGTCAACTCAACTTCGGGTAACTCCTGATCGGGCCATCTTGATTTTGTTATGGATTTTGTAAACGAATCATATTAATAAAAGTATTAAGATCGACATATATATACATATGTGTGTGTGCGATAAATATATGGATAGACATATATATACATCTAGAGACTAGATGGTGGAAGTTATAAAATATTCCTTCATCTCTTTCTTTGATTTAGTTTGTTTGTAAAGTTTCCAGCCTCAATCTTTCTAGTTTTTGCATTTTGTATTCCAAGTTTGATATCAGTGGTACCATTATTGAAAAAAATTGAAATTGTAATTCTCACTGCTCTTCTATTCTTCATTTAGTTCATCCTATCCGGTTATTCACTTGTTTGGAATTTCTAATATTTGGACTTTTTAAACTTTAAATTTGAAAGAAACGCATAAAAAAATAAAGTGGTGAAACAGAAAAAATTCCAATGTTAACTGATCGTTCAAGCCGATACTTTAGAAAATTGTTAAAATACTAAGTATATACATAAATGTTGTGACTTTTGAGCTGTAGCCTATATGATATATACATCAATAGATGTCAAATCAAAACAAGAGAGTAATGTATACAAATAATTCAAAAATAAATGAAAATAAAAATATAAACAAGTACATGATATTCAAAGTTTAACCCTTAAATTAAATGTAATTAAATTTTTTATTGAATTAATTATTAAATGTAAGCAATTTTATAAATTAACATATTTAAATGATTTTGTAGGTATAAAAAAATAATTGAATTTTAGTAATATCTAGTTGAGTACGGTCGGGTTCGGCTTTGAATGCAGGTCTGTCTGGTCAGGTCAGAATATAATCTTGCCAGGTGCCGGTCAGGTCTGGGTAATCCAGGTCAGGTTTCGGTCAGGTCTGGGGACTGACCCTCACAGGTCGAACCAGGTTCAAGTCAAGTCAGAATCAGGTTGACCCAGCGGTCAGGTCTGTTTCTGACACCCCTACCTAGGAGTCTGTTAATTTAAAAGTGTCACAACTAAATTGAAACGGAAGAAGTATATATATTAATGAAAATATTTGGTTAAAGATTTTAAACTTTGACATGAAGAGATTAACAAACACTATATTATGAGGTCGAGTGAGTAGTATTTAATATTTTCACCGAAATTGTTGTCCACTTGAGTTCACTAGTCTACTAATACTTCCAGAAAATTTTCAACAGAGGCGCCAAAAATATCACCCTACCACAGTAGTCAGTACCAACACTCGGCAAAATAAGATGCCGCCAAGAGGCCGTCCACGCCGCGCCGCCGCCCGCAAAGCGGCGGTTAAACCCTCCACTCCTCCAACAGAACCCGCCGCAGAAGAGAACGCCGTGAAGGAGCAACCACTCGCGGAGACTTCTTCATGCGACGTCATTTTAGGTACCTCCTCGGAATCCCTAATCTCCGTCCATCAGAACGACGTCGTTTTGGAAACCCTAGCTCCAGTTGAGGAGACTGTTAAGAGAGACGGCGTTGTTGTTGTTGTTGTTGATGGCGGTGCCAGTACTGCGAGTAGTAGTGGTAATGTAGGGAAGGTGAAGAAGGTGGTGAAGAAGACAGTTAAGGTTGTGAAGAAGGTGATTAAGAAGGTTCCTAGGAAGGTTGTGAAAGAAGAGGTTGCGCCGAAAAGTGATCAATTTGATAAGGCTAGTGGTGATGTTGATTCGATGTCGGAAGCGATTTCGACGATTGCTGATGATATAGTTAGTATTGGTGATCAATTGAAGGTGGAAAATCATGGTTCTGATGGTTTGGCCAGTGTGAAAGTGGAGGAGGGGGAGAAGGAGGTCGAAACCGAGGAGGAGGTGATTAAGAAGGTTCCTAGAAAGGTTGTGAAAGAAGATATTGTGGCAAAAAGTGATCAACTTGATAAGGCTAGCAGTGATGTCGATTCCATTTCGAACACAAAGTCGACGATTGGTGACGATTTAGTTAGTATTAGTGATCAATTGAAGGTGGAAGATCATGATTCTGAGGGTTTGATTAGTGTGAAAGTGGAGGAGGGGGAGAAGGAGGTCGAGGTTGAGGAGAAGAAGGATGATTTAGAAGGAGTTAAAGGTGATAGTGAAGGAGTAAAAGGAAGTGAATTGATGGAAGTGGATAATGCTGCTAATAATGAGGGTGGTTTGGAGGAGAGAGGTGGAGAATGTGGAAAGGAAGGTCAGGATTTGGGGAAGGAAGAGGAGAGGGAGGGAGAAGAGGGGAAGTTGTTTAGAGGGGAATTGGAGGCGATGGAGCGAAGGAAGCGTAGGAAGACAGAAATTTTTATTGGTAGGTTGGATAAGGATGCTAAGGAGGAAGATATAAGGAAGGTTTTTGGAGAGGCTGGTCATATTGTGGATTTGAGAATGATGATGAATAGCAAGACTGGAAAGCAATTCGCCTTTCTGCGTTATTCGTCTGCAGAAGAGGCGAAGAGGGCTTTGGAAAAGTTTGCCAAAGTTGAGGTATTTGTTATTTTATTTGCTTATTTGATACATTTGCTATTTGGCTGCTGAATGAAGGGAAAGTGTGTTGTTTGTGGAATAGTTGCTGGTTGTTGTTTGTGAGAACTTATTGAATTTTCTATATTATTGACTGCTGTTTTTTTATGCTTATGATTATAATTTGGAAGTCTAGATAGTGGTTTAACTATGCTGACTTTTATTATATGCTTAGAATTATAGAATGCTCATGGCTTGGGATCATCAATCGTGAATATATATGTCCTATTGTATGTTTGGTTTATCTGACTGTTGCTGCATCTTCTTGGTATTTGGGGAGCAATAAACTTGTTTTTAGGATGTTTTGGAGCTTATATAAGAGAACGCAATGCTTTTTGGATGAGTAGCTTTAGATGTAGTAGCTCCATTTTTATTTTTTTGGTATGTAGTAAAGAGAGATATAGAAAAGAAGAATAAATTTGATGAAATGTAAGTTATTCTTTGTAAATAAATTGAGTTAGAGGAAAGAAGACAATATACTCCATAAAAGAGATAATAAAGGAGATAAAAGGGGAAAGCAATAACTACTTATATTCCTGGTAACCAAGATGTATAGAACCCATAAGCTCAATAATGACTACGGTTTCCAATTCTGATCTATTTCAACATGTACAACAAGAAAAATTTCTGGCTACATTTATTTTAAGCCTGAAACCTACCTACTTCGCACTCCCATCTCTAATTATAATATCTGCCACTTGCTAACTTCTTCCTGTAATTCTACTCTGTTACTTACTACAGAATAACAGCTTTTGTAGAAATTTTATCAGTATTAAATAGTGTCAATAAGATTATGTATTCATACTGATTTGTGGAACTAGTGAAGTCCTAGGTATATGAATGAACATGTTTTTGATTGCTGAAGGTGAGCCTAGCTCCACCTGGCTGTGGGTAATTGCCAATTACATTATGCCCACTCTCTGGGAACCCTAGCACTGCAGTTCACCATATCTCGTCTGGAAGAGTGCTTTTGTCTAGTCTGTTTTGTTCCCGTGCAAAATTGAATGTATTTTGGTGTTGTATGATTTCTAACGGTAAATTTACGTGATTAAAGATATGCGGCAAAGAGTGTGGTGCATCTCCTGCTGAGGGCAATGATACTATTTTTCTTGGTAACGTCGACAAGAAATGGAAGGATGAAGATGTACGTCTCTTGCCATTTATAATCTCAAGTAGCTTACTTTTAAGGGTGGCTTGACTAACTGAATTATTATGTTTGGGTAGGTTGTCAAATTGTTAAACAAGATTGGAATTGACAAAATAGACAAGGTCACAGTTATGATAAATCCAAATAACAGAGAATGCAATCGTGGGTTTGCGTTTGTCGAATTTGAAACCATCAAGGATGCTCAGGTTGCTTATACGAAACTTCAAGAGAAAGATATATTTGGGAAGAACCAGAGATTAAAGGTTGCTTGGGCTGAACCATTGAAGGAGCTTGATGAAGAAGAAATGCTAAAGGTATGTTAATCTGTTGATGCTATTGATGAAAAGAGACTCCCAATGTTTGGCCTAATGACCAGTAAAGTTGAGCTATTAAGTTTTTCATTAGCATGTGTAGGATTGGTTTTGGGCACTTTAGTTGCTATCTTCCTTTTTTAGTGGCTAGTTGATATAGCTTTTAGAAATTGAGCATGACTGTTGGTGGTGTCATTAACACTTTGCAGGTCACAACCGTGTATGCAGAGTTCATACCATCGTCTTGGAATGAAGAGAAAGTGAGAGATTCTTTTAACAAGTTTGGGGAAATAGATGATATCGTTCTTGCCCGGAATCTAAAAACATCCAAGAGAAAGGACTTTGCATTTATTCGCTATAAAACCCGAGTTGCTGCTATCGGATGCATTGAATCATTTGGTCATGAGTTAAGAGATGAAGATGGAACCAAGGTTTCTACCCTTATGCTAACAGTTTGTTGATGCTTACGTCAATATCTGGATTTAACTAATTTGTGTAATTATGTTTTTATAGGTAAATGTGAAGGTATCCCTTGCTAAACCAATGGCAAAGGGAAAGAAAAAAACAGCTGCACATCCTGTTGCTAAGGAGGTCCACATAGCAAAGCCAAAAACCAGCCATAGTGAGTTAATGCTGTACCTGTCAATCAATGACTTGCTTGAGAGAATTAAGATGGAGGATGTAGTTGTAGCAACTATCTGGTGATTGAATATTGTGTGATTGATCAGCTAATTGCATTCATATGATTTTTAATAATACTAATAAAATTCTAAACATAATACTAATATAAATAAAAGGGGAAAAAGTTGTGACAAACTACCTAAATCAACTTTTTGTGAAAAACTACTTTATAAGATGAAATTTGTGAAAAGCTCCCATTACATTTTGTTGCAAATCACTACTTTTGGAGTAATTCCAGAGCTTTGACTTTTCTTCGGCATTGACCCAGCATATTTTGCTTTGATGAGGCCTTCTGCCCCCCCATTATCCCTCCATATCTTAGCTACTTTGAACTCCGCTTTTCATTCTTCCGTCCCACTGCTTCGAGTTCTCCCACTCGTACTCTCTGTCCAAAACTGTTTTTTTTGTGGTTTCTTTCGTTCCCTGTTGTATTATCTGTAGTCTCCACTCACAGTCCCACTCAATCTGTAGTACTAGCAGTCTGTCAACAGTCACCAAATCTTCCATATCGGGCTATCAGCTACTTCCCACACCCAAGCAGCAAAAGGGCAGTGCAGCAGAACATGAAGATCTCAAAAGAACTTGAGCTCCTAAGGAGCTTGCAACTACACCCGCTATACACTTTTTGCTGTTTCCTTTAGGAGGTAGAGTTGCTTTACAGGGAGGCCACACAGACACTCTAACCTTCAGATGAACCATGACCTTCAGAAGCTTCTTCCAAATGAACCCGTTGTTAGTTGACAACTGCCTATGACGCTGCCATGCTACATACCTTCCTAAAACGAGCAAAACCGTATGCTATTTTGACGGTGTAGTTGCCATGTCTAGTACATGCCCACGCTAACTTGTCACCAGCTAAGGGTGAGCATGAAGGCAATGTATAGCTAAGAGTAGATTCATATGATTTATTTAGGAAATTGGAGAGAGGGAGTAAATGTGAAGCTTGGATTTAAGGCAAACTAATGAAAAGAATAGGGGAATTGAAAATCAGCTAAAAAATGGAGGGAAAAGGGCTCATCAAAGCAAACATGCATGGCATGACTGGTCAACGCCGGAGAAAAGTCAATAGCCCAAAATCCACCCAAATGTAGTGTTTGCAACAAAACGTATTTTATAAGGTAGTTTTCCAGAACTTTTTCTTATAAGGTAATTGTTCACATTAAGTTATTATAGTAGGTAGTATAATAATAATTTATCATGATGTATTAAATAGTTACTGTAGCTTGATGGAAAAGGACTTTTTAAAGAAACTTTCTGTGAAGATTATTAGATGAACATGCAATAGTTTTATGACCTATCTCATGTCAAGGCTAATGTTTAGAATTTGAAATTTGACCAGTTGGGCTATTGATTATTTAGCATTGAATCATTTGTAGAGCACTTATAAACTTGTGTATCCAAGACAAATTGGCTTCTGTCAATCAGAAGTTTTCTCATTCTAAGAAGAGCTATAGTATGAGGAATCTGTTGAGCTGCTTCTGAAACTTGGATTTTTGTTCAACTCCTTTTTCTTTGCCTCACTCAGATTCTTGCCACCCTTGTGCATACCTAATACTTATGTCAGACTTTTATCTGATATTCTGATGTTTGAAGAATTGAAGCCAAGATTCTACTTTTAGGGTGTAGATATACTTTTGGCGAAACTTGTCATTCAGCCTCTCTTTATGACTCCTTGTGCTTGATCTATTAGCTGACAAGCCATTGTTTCTCTCTGTGCTGAAATTTGGTAACTCTCATCTCTCTCTCTCTCTGTGTAGTTATCTGGTAATACTCTCAGCTTTGGGCTGCTCAATAGCTTGTCTGTTTTTCCTTTTTTCTCTTCACTGCTCAATAACTATGCCCTGGTAAACCCCAAGTGATTGGTTGTATGTGCTATTTGTATAGACAAAGAACCATCTGCTAAATGCAATAGGTAGGCAATTGGGCCAAGACCTTTGGAATACAAATTTGGATTCAAATATGTAGCAATGTAGCATAGACACTAGTTAGTTTCTAGGGAGCTGGACAACTTGGGATTACTATCATATTATAGATGATGCTTCCTTTATACATATCTGAACATGGGACAACATCTCCTTGTCCTAGAATTGTGAGCCTTTACAAGTTACATGTGGACAATACCTGTATCCATCACCCAAAACGAGTTCAGATAACGTAGTTAAGTAGGCATAGACTACAGTTGAAGCAAGGATTTTGCAGCCTTGGTTTGAGCTACCTGTAGGATGGGAGGTAGAAGTCGTGATATGTTTGCAATATTTTGAGCCAATCTTCTTTTTTCATTGATTATTCTCTTGTTGTGGAGGACTAGGGAGTCTGTTGAGAAATCAGCTGTCTCCTCAGTTGCTTTGTTATGATTGCTATAGGCGATGTAGCTCTGAGTTATTTAGAAGTTGCCTGCCTTGTGTATTGCGGATCTGCCATGCATTTTTGCCCATTAAGCAGAGGTTTTTTTTTTGGCTAATGATGCACTTAATCCCCATATTCTACCCGGGTTCAATTGGTGGATGTTCATAGAAATGTATCTCTTAATGTCTAGTGTCCTTATGTTTGTCGATATATGCTATTTATTCATAATTATTCGACAATGATGGGTGGATGTATCGACTCTATACAGGTAAAGTTAGGCCAAGTGATCCGCGATTCAGGACACAGCCAAATGTACCTCATTATGGTATTCAAATCCCTGAGATGTCTTCTACAAATGTGGAGTTAGTCCGATTGTTGAGGGAGCAAGCTTCCGGGAGGCCACCACATGCAAGCATAAGAAACAGTAATCATTTTCTTTCTTGGCTGCAGTATCAAAGTCTTGCATTGCATCTTTAGCCAAAGATATGAATTTGGCTGGACATATATTTCTAGCATTGTCTGGAAACTCTCTTTTAAATTTTTTTATTTCCGAATAAACATACTTTTTCACTATTTGCCATCCGTCCCAAAGTGTAGATGGGCATTAAAGTTATGCATTTTTTTTTCCACTGGCATGAAGGATTTACATGGAGAGAGCTCCTGCCAGCTCTTGTGTGATTAACAAACATCTTCTCCAATACATGTTAAGAGATGAACCTCATGGATGGTGGATGTATACTGAAGAAATAAACAAGAAGCATATAACTTAGAAGTAAAAAATCAATACTAAAAACAATAGAATAATAGCTTCCAATCATAGCTTCCTTTTCAGCACCCAAATAAAAGAAGCTTCCTTTTACATCGTCTAGGTGATATAACCTGCTCCCTTGGCCTGTGTATCTCTTTAAGCATGTAATCACCATCATTTGGTGCCAAGGGATGTTTGCATGGATGGGTGAATACTGAATACCCTTTGGTAGAACAATTTTTGTTAAGACAAGAATTGGGTTAGACTTTAGAGTGGAAGTAAGCTTCAAAAAGCTCGTAATACTGGTGTTTGCTCGTGTTTAATCTTATCAATTTTTTTATCCATGAAAGCTTTGATTTTTTTTATTTTCTTGGAAAAAAGTTTATGTTTGCAAGATGCTAGTCTTTATTCAAAGGATAGTTGATGATGGTTGAGTCAATCTGCTAATCATAATTGATTATAAAAGCTATCATCCAACCATGTCATGCTCAGTGCACTCGTATGCTATGTGCTGTCTGGTTTATCCAATATCATGTCACTGGAAACCCTGTGATGGAACTTGAGCTTTCCTTTCCGACTCTCTTACTGTCGATGGAAATGATATGGAATAGTGTATCTTTCTGGTCTACTTGCAGGTCCTATGGATGTCCACTACTCTAGCCCTTTATCTGGGAGAAAACGTCAGTTTTCTTTGTTGGTAAGTGTTATCAATATGCAGCTGCTTTCTTTTCCGTTGCCTTTTGTAATATATCCCTTGTTCTTATGCTACTAGGAAACCGATCCACTGTCCGGAGACTTCAACAGATATCCTCACTCCCGTTTAGATGCTTCTTATTCAGCTGCAAGCTCTAGGTTGTTCACTGTTTATCCATGTATAATTATGCAGCTTTTGGGTAATGTTAGTATTCTCGCCATATTTATTTATGCTTTATATGACCAATAATAAGCTATTATTGCTTGTTTCAGTCACAATAGAGTGCCGCCTAGTGGTCTTACAAGCCCCATGGCTTACCATCCGCGACATAGTGGGTATCCTTCTGGTAAGTTGACTTGGAATTTTCCAGATTTTTTATGGACTGTATTTTCTCTCTATAGGAGTAATTTATCGATGTTTTGCTTACTAGGATTTCTTTTTTCTTTTTCCTTTTGTATCCAGGATCACTTTATGGGGCCAGGAATTATGCATACAATGCCGAGGTATGTTGGACACCATTGACTTGTGCCTAGGTTACTACTAGTGGTGTGTTTGCTTATAATTGAACCCAATGCAGACCTACTGTCTGATTTTAATCTACTAGCCCTAATTGCACCCAAAAGTATCATGAAGAAACTGCTAGGCCTAGTCTAAAAGAAAAGAAATATAAACCACAATTTTCTTTTATCCTTGTCACTTGCCTTGCTTCACGAGGCATCCAATCCAAAATTAGCATGACATTAAAAAAGCCAACTTTAGTTCTTGGTCTTTTGTTTTGCTCTATAGTTTTTGAAAATGTTTATACTGTGTATCCTTCAGAAATACTCCTATTATATACCAAGCAAGTTAGCTATTGTGGAGGCTGGGTCACCCATTTATTTTGCCTCCACCAATCTCTCTTGCTCCGGTCTTCCCTTGAAACTTCACATTTGGTGTTTAGAAGTTGAAACTTTGTTACTATCATATTACCTATCAAGCAAGTTGGTCATTTTAGATATGATGATTTTGTCTACCTGTATAGTTGAATTACAAACTCCGCCCCCATTCCCCCAAAATAAAGAGGTGAAAAAAAGAGTATGTTTAGTAGGTATCTTGTGTATTTCTTTTCATGGAGCACCTCTGCTCAGAATGGAAGGAGTTTCTGACTCTCTGACATGCTTCTGCTGTCTCTTATTTTGGCAGATCAGGGATAATGCACATGAGAGCAGTTTCCTATATCGGCGATGTAAGTAACTCAACCAAAGTTCTCTGAAAGGGCTAAAACGTTGAAGCTCCCCACTCCCTGTCCTGTGCGTAAACCTTGCTGCATGTATCGTGTGTTGATCGGCTATGTTGTTTTAAAATGCTCATGCTGCTACTAAGTTGCTAAATTGTTCATGCTACTAAGGTGGTAATACGTTTTTGCTACTAAAAGGTGCTATTTTCAATTCTTTCATTATAGAATTCAGTTTCTTCAACCCTAGTGTGGTTATTATGAAGAACTTGCGTGTCTTGTACAAAACTTCGATAATGCTATAAGATCAGTTAGATATTCTCGTAAAATCAGATATAAATTTGTATCCGTACTTTACCTTGTGTGGAGGGATTGATGCCTTGGTGGTTAGTGTGGGTTGAGAAATTGTATTTTTAGAGAAGTAATGTACTCCGCCTATTTATCACAGTTTACACTTTTCCCTCTTAGAGAAGTCCCAAAATTCGCTTCACACTAGTAAATTTTTCCATTTCTCTCTCGATCACATCAATTTGTCTTCATCCTGACGGTCTTACTATTTTTTCTATCTCTATCTACCAAATTCTTTCTTGCACATACTAACAGCTATCTTTAATATATGTTACAAACCCAATTGTGAGAAATACAAACAGACAGATGAAGAATTTTCTTGACAGTTATCCATCACTGCAGCTATTAGTTTTCATTTTCATCCTGAATCCTGAGTACATACCATATAGGATTGAAGCATTTGGCTAACATCAATCCCATGTATAATTTAAACTGCAGGGTCGACCATATCTTTTCCTCTTTGTTTATGTCTCTCTGGAACCTTTCTCGAAATTTAATACCCACATGGTCCTCACATTTCCCGTTAAATTTTTTGCTTATTGTGGAAATTGAACTGCCTGAATATATGAAATATTTACCCTCTTATTTAACCAAGAAATCAGAAATCGATCTTCTCCGTAAATGCACTGCAGTCTGTGCATAATGTGGCCTTTTTCTTGCTAACACTGGTGTATGGTGATAGAGTATACAACATTTTCTCTGATGAAGTATTGGAACTATGAGTTTGTTTATGAGCGAATCATGTAAATGCAATAGTGATAAATCCGTTGTATCGTTTGCATTACTCTCATTTCTCTACAAAAACAAGTCTTGAATTCTTAATACAAGGGGCTACACTTCAGATTCTTCTGTCTGGGTTTTTTGACCAACCTCTGTGAATATGATGGGGCTCAAGGGAAAAAACGCGGTCACGTTGTCGCAGAAACGGCTTGTAACGGGGAAATACAATGTTTCGCGGCCGACACGACGTGAATTTTTTTAAACAAATCACATTAATATGTTCTAATCTTATTTGCGTTGTTTTAGTTTATGAAGCATTATTACTACACAATATAATCGAATCTATCATAATATCATGTTTCATCAGCTATATAATCTAATCATAAAATATTTTTGGCCAATGTTTGAAAAGAACGGATTCAACGGGGATAAAAGTGTTCTAACGCGGCGAGTTCTCATTACGGAACGGACAACGCGGCGAGAAGTATGTGATTTTTATTATGGCGTTCCGTAACGGGATTTCGCAGAACGGCAAATCCAAAATCTGTTACAGAACGGCCGTTCTGTAACGGAACGGGAGAGTTTTAATTCCATGATGGGGCTATATCTTTTGAATGATGTTTCCAAAAACAATCTTAAATTTCTCGTTTTTTTTTTTTTTTTGGTGAATGCCAATGTTTTATAAGAGTGGTCTAGGTTGTTTTCCATGCATAGCTATATATAAGAGTCTTTACACAAGCCTTTTACAGATTGACAGGTGGAAGACTGAAGAGAATGGTAACTTGGCGTGATGAAATGTAGCTTGGTATCAGAAATGGCTCACAATCAATTAGTATGATTCTCAAGCGGTAATTTTATTCGTCTTCTTTCCTTGTGATCTGATATTTCCAAATTAGGCTGTTAGAATTTACTCTCTTTCTGCAATATAAAATAACTTCTGGTAGTGAATGAAGGTCATTATGTCTTCTTTGTTGAATTTTCAAGGATTGTTCGTATTATACTGCTTTGAAAGTTGAAACAGTTCATCTTAGCTTGTTCATCAAGTGTTGAACTCTGTCTCAAAACATTCTTTATCCAAGACATCTTTAATGGTGTGTAATTACAGCGCACCTTCATCTTGCCTATAAAGATCCAATGACAAAACTTAAGCTATCCTAATTCGTCGAGAACCCGAGTTTTTAGACTTTGTCAATGCAACATACCCCAGATGACTGAACTGGTGATCCAAAGAGCATATTTGTACTTCTAGTTACAGCAAATCAGCATCTGGCACTAGCTTTCTCTTTGTTTTGTTCCATTTCTGGCTTTCAAAACTGTCATTGATATCATCCATCAAATATTAGCCATGTAACTTTTGGCAAAGTTGCCAGACAATACTAGAAAAATGTTTCTAATGCTCAAACGCATTTTAAACCTACCATAATCAATTATTTTACCAAGTTTCAACACTTTGAAGTATAACTGAATATGGTATTTCTGTCAAAAATGCAAGTGTGAAGGACAAAAGTCTCATCTATTTTATGGAAATTGATATCCTTGCTTCAGTTGCCAATTCTATACCATATGGCTAAAACATTCTTATTTGCAAATACAGTCCTTCACAATTTCCAGAATTGCAAATATGGGTTCTCATTCTGGCTTATAAAATTTTGTAACCTGCCAGCAAATCTGCAGGTTACACCCAGAAAAGTTCTTTAGATCCGTAAAGAATCTGTTGTACTTTAAGATGAAAGGTATTTTGAGCAATCCATCTAAAACAAGATGTACTCATTTTGCAATTAGGGCACTTGGTCAAATACATTCCTTTTGATGTATCATCTATACCATTATTGTGCAGAGATTTTGTTTTGTTTAAAACTTTTCATGCACTGCCATATCGAGAAATCTAATTTATGTGATCTTATTCGACATGTATTCCTTATAGACAGAATGAATGTGTGCTTTCTCCCTCTCTCTCTTTTTATATTGGGGGGTGGGGTTGTTGCCTTGTTGGGGGGTTGCTATAATGAAGAAAAAAGGGATATCATATCATAACCCCATTTGTTTTTTGATATTTGTAATAAATAGTCAATTTCAAATTCATTTAAAAGTGTTCTTTTTGTTAGGGAAGTGTATGAATCTAACTGACCTTGATCTGGTCGAAAATATTTTGGTATGGGGAATGAGTCTAGATTCAATCCAAACCAAACTTTTCACAAGCTAATTCTGTCCAGTCCAAACGATTATCTTGAGTTCGAATCCACCTTTGTCTAAAGTGACACAATTTTTCTTTTTAGGCCTTATTATACATAGTCCATAAGAAAATAAAACACATATTGGCTCAATAATGTTTTGAAGGGAATTACGGTGATGGTAAAACTGATACTACTACTAGCTCTCTTTTTTTTCCCTATTTGGAATAGGGGAAGATACCAATACAGCCTGAAAAATGGCAAGATTTCACTATTTTAAATAAAATAAAATTAATTAAAATAAATATTCTTGCCCTTTAAGTTACTCTATGTTAGGCAATCAATGAGATAAAAGTTTAAGGGGTAAAAGAATAAAAAATGACTATTGAATAGTGTGAACACATCTATTGCAGCTTAAAACTAATAGGGAATTTAAGTTATAAAATTACATTGTGTATGATTTAAAGTCGGAACAACATATTGAAATTTCCCGATGGTGAATATAGGAACAACTAAAGAAAACGAAACGAGTACTACAAAAATCTGGTTGTTAGCAATAGGTTTTTTTTTGTTGTATATTTTTATTTATAATGGAGCATGTATATGTGTTCTTTTAATGTCACACCAAAGAAAACAATCTGATTCATTCCTCCCGAAATAAATTAAGTTTTGTCACAAAATTTTAAATTCATTTAAGTTGTTGATTTTCCAATCCCAATGCAAAACAATGGTAATCTTTCACTTGACCATTGCATTTGAAAGGTTTTTCATTTAGATGAATAACTACAGGGGCAATTTGTTGTTTTACGTACTTATTCCGTTTCGAATTACTCGCTAAACTTTGAAAATTCCACCATTTATCTATGAGGTTTGACTATGCATTATTTACTATTAGATAAAATCAAATGTTATAATGTAATATGTTGTTGGATTCGTCCCAATGTTTATTTTCATAAAATCAATTTTTTATACTTTAATGTAATATACAATTAAAGATATTACTAGTCAAAGTAGTACATCGGCAAGCGTGAAAGTCAAAGTGTAGAGAGTAAAAAAAACGAAGGAAATATGTTGAGTCACAAAATAAAGTGCAAGAGATTTTTGTGTAGTGAACTTCCGAGGCCCAAATAGGAGTTAAAAATCATGATCCAATGGAATTCAAACTCTACTTATTAATAATAGATCAAAAGAACCCTGTTCCAAATATCTATTATCCATCGCTGGCTCACTCGTCGTTGTCCAGTTCCATTAAGAACAGGATCTCCCAACAGTAGTTCCAAACTATCGTTCCACTCGAAACTCTAATGAACTTCAGCGCGAATCTCTTACTCTTTTGTGACTCAACTCGAAAGTCCTTTCCGAGGAGAAATGAAAGGGATCTAATTGTTAGATGGATTTAACAAAATTTTGTAAACAAATAGTGTTTTTGTTGTTTTTTTCTTATTCTGTTATTTTACATACACAAACACTAATTGTTAATGCACAAACACTATATTTGTATATGAAAACACTTTTTTTTTTGTGCGAAAGTTTTGTTAGATGTATCTAACTGTTAGATCCCAATCATTTCCCCGTTCTCAGCCTAATATTACTAATAGGAATTGTAAATATTGAATAAGGAAGTCCAAAATTTGCAACGTGGAACTTTATGAGTTACTCGATTTTTTAAAAGACAACTAGTATTTTGGTCCGGGCGATGCTGCGGGTTAGTTACAATTATCAAATATAGTATTATTCATAAATCTCATATTTGATTTATTAGTTTTTCTTCATATTCTGTCTAATGCAAAATTGAAACTAGACGTTATGACATGATAAATTGCTTTAAAAAAAACTTGTAAGAAATCGGGGATAAAAATAACAATTTCAATGGAATTAGAGTAAGAGATTGTTATTACTTAATAAATGTGTTAGAGATTAAAAAGTTTGTCTATGTCTTTATGATTCCATATAATTATAAGACTTTATTATTTTTTATTTTGAAACATTAAGCAATGAAATTGTAGTGGATTAGTGGTTAAACACTCACATTTTATGTCAAAGGTCATGTGTTCGAATCCAAGTAACTACGTATTGTTAATATTTTTAAATGAGATTATAAAAACGTGTATTAGAAGCTTGAGCAGAGTGCCACGTGGCACCGTTCCTTTTATAGGAACGCCTTTTAATATATTTGTATAGATTTATGAGTTACTCGCTACAATTAGTATTTTTAAAATTTTCACCAACTTTAACACAACTTTTTAGGAGATTTATATTTTAATGAGTTAAACAGGTCAAAGCAGGTTATTTTCGGGTTGAAAATGTCAACCTTAACATGACCCATTTAATTAAATGGGTAAGTCGTGTCAACCCACTTACTTAAATGGGTCAAAAATCTCAACCCAAACTCGTTTATTTCAGGTCGGGTTCGGATTCGGTAAACTGGTTGGGTCGGTTTTTCACAACCCTACTACTAATAGTGACCGGCTTCATATCCTCCCTATACTCAATCAAACGAGGGCCTTAGTTCCCTACCCCCCAGACCCCAATCATTTCCAGTTTATTGAATGGAGCCACTCCGTGGTTGGAGTTTTCTTCGACATGTCACCCTCCAACATTAGCATGGTTTTCAAAGATGCCAACAACCACTGGGTCGCTCGAGCCTCGATTTGCATCCATAGAACAGACACCTATTTCATCTTTGAATATCCCCTTTCCGCCTATGATGCTTAGTACATCATTCAACGACGAGTTCTCGCTTTTGAAGATACTAGGATGATTGTCTTATTTAGACCCGGTGATGTCTTGCTTTACACCAACCTCATTCGTGGGCTTCCTAATTGGTTTGACTTCCGCTACGCAAGGTTAGATCTCACATGCTTGCTTACGAATTTGTATGATGATCCGTATCACTTGATACCACGCAACTACGACCCACCGGATGAGCATGACAGCTCCATGGAGACTCCAGGTGAATTTCAAGAACTGTCGATCAAAGTGCAACGTCCTTCCAGGCATAGTGACCAAAATTCTGATGCCCATACTAATCCTTCGCTGGATTTCTCTAATCGTTCGGAGGATAGCATCATTCAAGATCGAAGAAGGGAAGTTTCTGGTTCACCGAGGCGTCGTTTCGGGTTTTTTGATGAAACCCGCAGTACTCTCCATCACCATGACGACGAGCATGTAGAGCCGGATCATAATCTCTAGCCTCCTTTAAATTTTAGGGTGGAAGAGGAAACCCTAGTAGCATATTTTCACCAAATGGCGCAGACTCGGGGCCTTTTCATAGCCTGAAGTTACAACTTGGGCCCAGATATCTTGGACTGCTTTTGGCTTTTGTCCCTCTGTTGCATATTCACCTCAATCGAATTTGAAGGGTATGAAATCAGTCCCTCATTGTGTTAATTCCAAAGGTCCCAAGAGGAAATGACCTAATTCCAGCCAATAAGTCTACGCAACACGATTTACAAATATGCTTCGAAGTGCACGGTCAACAGAATGAAGCAACTACTTCCAAACCTTATTGCCGATTAACATAATGTTTTCTTCCGTGGCCGACACATGGATGATGATATTCTTATTAGTCACGAATTAACTCATATCATCATTAAGCAGTAACTTAGTCAACGTCATCTTGCACCACTTAAACCAGATATGAATAGGGCATTTGATCGGATAAGCTGGCTTTTCATTATCAAAATTCTCAGTACTTATGGGTTTGCTATCCAGCTAGTTAGCCAATGTATTACCACTGTTACTTATCACATCCTCGTCAATGGTAACAAGACCACCCACTATGGTCCCACTTGTGGGTTGCATCAAGGTGACCTCCCATCTCCTTGCCTCTTTGTCTTTTGCATGGATATTCTATCACGTATGACAACCTTGACAACAAATATACGACTATTGAATCTCCGCCTGACAAGAGGTAGTCCACCAATTTCACACCTCTTCTTTGTTGATGATTCATTTTTCTTCTTTAACGCATTCGAGACCTCCTGTATTGCGCTCTCTAATATGTGAGTTCGATTCTATCACATATTCGGCCAATTCATCGATCTACAGAAGTCCTGTGTCAAGTTCAGCCCAAATATACCTTCCAGTGAGATCCACATTTAGAAATTACTCCTAAAAATGGAACCCAAATAATCCCATGGCACTTATCTCGGAACCCCTATTGATCTCCACGACACCAAGGTCAATCATTTTACCTTCTTATTGGATAAAATTTTCAATCGTATCTCTGCCTGGAATCATCGACCTATCTCTCAATCGGGTAAGCTTATCCTCATTAATTTAGTACTGGTTGCTTCTATTGCTCATATCCTTTTGGTTTTTAATCCAATCGACTATTGCAAACATAATATCAAGTCTAGTTGCAGTAAGACAGAGTAAGCTTCCAATTATGCTTCTGTAGATTCTCTCATCTGCCTTCTTGTGCCCATCATCCTTTGTACAACTTCTCATTAACTTGAAGTGGAGTTGTCACAGGATTGTAATTCTCCAACATAAATTCTTTAGTAAACCTGGTGCATATTTCTTCTGGCAAATGAAGATTCCTTCGGGATTTTGATTGACTTCCATACCAAGGAAATAACTCATAAATCCTAGATCAGTCATCTCGAATTCTTGCATCATTTTCTTCTTAAAATTTAAATTCAATTCCTGATTATTGCTTGTGATGATTAGATCATCCACATATAAGGAAAGTATTAGAATATCTCCATTCTTGAGTTTCTTTACATAAAGGGTATGCTCACTTAGACTTTTTTCGAACCCTTCATGAGTGAAATAATCATCAATTCTGTTGTACCAAGCTCCTGGAGCCTGCATGAGATCATATAAGGCCTTTTTAAGCTTGAAGACTTTATCAACTTGCCCTTGTACTTCGAATCCGAGCGGTTGCTGAACATATATCTCTTCATTCAGATACCCATTGAGGAATGCTGATTTGACATCCATCTGATGTACCTTCCATCCCTTTGAGGCAGCTAATGCTAAAACAATTCGAATAGTGTCATGTCTTGAAACAGGCGCAAATGTCTCATTGTAATCAATGTCGAATGGTTGAGAATAACCCTTGACAACAAGGCTTGCTTTATACTTCAAAATAGTGCCATATGGATTGTACTTAATCTTGTAAATCCACTTGACTCCAATGGCTTTATTATGAGGAGGTTTATCAACTGATTCCCAAGTTTCATTTTTTTTCAATCATTCGAAAATTTTCTTTCATGGCAGCTCTCCATTTTGAAAATTGAACCACTTCATTATAATGAGTGGGTACAATGATTGCTACGTGACAAGATTCTGAATCTTCAATCTCATTGATCCCCGAAAATCTTGCATACAACTCTGTGATATACTTCTTTCCTCAAGGACATGTGGCATTCATATTATTCGGTGTCAGTTGAGAAGAGGATGGTGTTCGAGGTGAACTTCATGGTGTATGAGATAAATCAACTTCGATTTCGTTCTCTAAAGAAGTTGTTCCTATTATTGGAATATTTATGTGTCCCTTTTCTTCTTTCTTTGTTTCCTAATTCCAGAGTGCATCTTCGTCAAAAGTAACATCTCGACTTATGACAACTTTCTCATTTTCTAGATTTAGAATTCTATAACCTTTTGATTGAGAATTATAGCTAATAAATATTCCTTTCTTAGCTTTAGCATCTAGCTTGCTTCGTTTCTGATCTTGAACGTGAAAATAACATATGCTCCTAAATACACGGAAATGTTTTATTGATGACTTATAACCAGACCAAGCTTCTAAAGGTGTCATACCTTTGACAGCCTTGGTCATTCCTCGATTTTGAATATAAACTGAGGTGTATACCGCTTCTGCCCATAACTTCTTTGGAAGTCCTTTCTCTTCGAGCAAACATCTAGCCGTTTCCATTACAGTCCTATTTTTCCTTTCGGAAACACCATTTTGTCGTGGTGTATATGTAACTGAAAGTTGATGCTCAACTCCTTCATCTTGATAAAATTTATCAAAACTTTTAGAGGTATACTCTGTTCCGTTATCGCTTCTTATGGATTTTAGCGAACATCCACTTTGATTCTCCACAAGATTCTTCCATTTAAGGAAAATAGAGAAGACTTGTGACTTTTCTCTCATAAAGTATACCCAAGTCATTCTCGTCAAATCATCGATAAATAGAATAAGATACTTACTTCCATCCATTGAAAGGGTCTTCATAGGGCCACAAACGTTTGTGTGTACAAGTTCTAATTGTTTGGTCGCTCTCCATGATCCATCCTTAGGAAATGGAAATTTGTGCATCTTCCGAAGCTGGCATGTTCCACAAAGATCTTTACACGTGTAATATTGGAATATATTTGACAAACTGGTTTTTGGATAACATATGGAGGGATTCAGTATTGCTATGACCCAACCTTCGATCCCATAACCAATATGTCTCATTGATTTCAGCTTTGTAAGCATAATATGTTGAATATGACCATTTCAAGGGGAAACTCTTGTTTGTCATTGGCTCTTTTGCTATCTCCTTATCGGAAGAATCAAGAATCTTGCAAGTGTTACCTGCAAAGTGAATTGAATATCCATTCTTCATCATCTGAGGAACACTGAGTAGGTTCTTGTCTAGGTTAGGGACGTATAAAACATCTTCAAATAATCTTCTTCCTTTATTAGTTTCTATGGCAATGGTACCTTTACCGTCTGATTGGACAATTGCTCAATTACCCATCCTTATAGGGATTCGTACTCAATTATCTAAACTGATGGAGCAAGATGAATTCTTTGTCATATGATTACTGCATCCACTATCAACTAACCACACATCGTCGTTAACGATTTGTGTTGCTTGGTATGCATAGAATAGATGATCTTCATCATGACATTCATAAATTTGGGCTTGAGCTTGTTTTGGCTTCTTTCTACAATCCTTCTCGATATGCCCAAACATCTTACAAAAGTTGCATTGAGGTTTTCCTTTCCATCTACAATCTTTCTTTAGATGGTTAGTTCTCTTGCAAATCCTACATGGAGGGTATTTTCCTTTATTCCCTCCAGAATTGCTAGAACTATATTTTCCCTCAAATTTTTTGCTACTCCCTCAGTCCCAGAATATTCTTGACACTTATCAAGACACGTAGTTTTAGATGATAAGTTGTTGTTTGGTTATCAATTGTTATTTTATTGAAAAGGTAGATGTGATAGGAGTTAATAAGTAGTAAAAGAAGTATAATATTATCTGGTGGAGAGATAGTGTGGGCCAATGGTTAGAGTTGGTAGGTAGTATGAGTGGTATTATTTTATTTGGAGGAGAGAGAGTGTGGGCCAATGTTTGAAAGGTAGAGGGATTAAAATAATAGTGGGTCATATCCAAAAATAGAAGTGTAAAGAGTATTCTGGGACAGATGAAAAAGGAAAGTGTAAAGAATATTCTGGGATAGAGGGAGTATTACTTTTTTTGGTTTGCCTAGAAAGCTTTTTCAGATGAACTATGATCCGTTCTACTTTTATCCCTTTGTTCTTGTGCTTTAAATAAACCAATCATTTCCAATGCACTCAGCATTGATAAATCTTTTGTACTTTGGATAACACTAACAGAAGTGTCATACTTCTTCGTTACAGTGCTAAGCACTTTGGAAACAATTCTCTCCTTTTTAACATCTTCTCCATATATTCTCATTTGATTGATAATGGCTGTGACTCTAAGAAATATTAATTAATATTCTCATCATTAGACATTATTAAGTTTTCGAATTTTGGGCACTTCCTTGAAATTCTATGTTAAGTGTATCCCAGGCCTCCTTTGCCGTCTTAGTGGTGACTATTCTTGGAAATATAGCATATGTCATTACATTTTGTAGAGTGGCTAGTGGACGAAACGTGGCTCAGCATCTGCAACCGCCCCGGCTTTCTCACCGCTTGGGGCAAGCCGTCGAAGATGCACGACTGGAAAGCCGACTTCATCTTCCTACAAGCGGCCAACGACTTCGCTATTGAGGGCTATCGTTTTTATAATCGAGCCGTCACAAATACTGGGCGAAAGCAGTCCTGGTTGGAGTTGGAGAACCATTATGACGAAGAGGTGGTGGACTACTTTAGAATAAAGGAGCATTCCAGGCTGGGACAGGCATCCTTTAAAGGGCCAGCTAACTGGATTCCCTTTAAAGAGATGTTTTATGATGATAACTTCTTGGTCGTCGCCAGCTTGTGGTTGGCTGATGATAGAGGTATACATTCAAAATTTCTAAGTAAAATGCCTCGTCCATAGCCCATATCAGACTAACCCTTTTACTTCTTGTTGCAGATTCAGCTAGTGCACTTCTCAAACACTCTTGGACGGGAGATATCAGCATGTCCAAGTTTACTGACAACTTGTGGAAGGAGTTCGCCAAGTCAAGTGCTGAGAAGAGGGCTGAAACTCTGGTAATGCAATATATATATATATATATATATATATATATATATATATATATATATATATATTTAGATAGATATATATATAGATCACTATAGAGGAAGGAAGGCGTCCAAGGTTGGACGGCTACCTTCCCCGGATTTTCCTCGTCTGGAACGTTTAATGGCCTTGGACGGGGATCATTCTGGTCCGTCCAAGTTGACCTCCAATACTTCGACGAAGATCACCCGAGGAAGGAAGGCATCCATGCTTGGACGGCTACCTTCTGCGGATCTTCTTCGTCTGAGTTGCTTAACGGCTTTGGACGAAGATCATTCTGGTCCGTCCAAATTGATTTCAAAAACTTGGACGAAGATCGCCCGAGGAAGGAAGGCGTCCATGCTTGGACGACTAACTTCTCCGGGCCTTCCTCGTCTTAGTGGTTTTGATCTTCTTGGACGAAGATCACCCGGGGAAGGAAGGCGTCCATGCTTGGACGGCTACCTTCTCCGGGTCTTCCTCGTCTGAGTAGTTTTGATTTTCTTGGACGAGGATTGTTCTGGTCCGTCTAATTTTGGACGGCCTCCTGCTTTGCACCACTCTCGTCTTGGAACTTGAAAAATAGTTTAGACGAGGTTATTTAAGTAATTTAGGCTGGCTTCATGCTTGGACGGCCTCATTCGTTGGTCAATTCTCGTCCAGAGCTCAATAATTCGATTAAAGTTTATTTCTTTGGGCGATCAGGTTAATAACTTGTTTATTTTTGCAGAAAAATGCCCCAACCAACAAGCCCCCGCCTGAGAAGTCTTCTTCGTCCAAGAGGAGACCTACAGCGGCTGGGGATCAGCCTCCAGCCAAAAAGCCTAAGGGCTTTACAAAGAGGAAAACGGAGATGACTACTCCGTCTGGCAAGGGAGTTTGAGAGAAAACCATGCATCCTCCAAAGGACAAGGTTCTGAAGGAAGAGTCGTCCGCTGATTCCCCGACCGTGGGGGAATAGAGTTTTGTTCCTGCTGATCAGATGGATGTAATGTCAGCTGATCCAACTGAGGTCAGACCAGACTCGACTTTGACACTGGTTACTCCGGAGCCGGAGACAGCTACAGACAACTTCCCGGGCTTCAGCGGCTCGGTGGCGAATCTGGTCTCACAGATGCTGTTATCCGTTAGGACAGCATCCTTATCTTCGGGTGAGTCATATTATCCAAATAGAGTTAGGACGGTGTGGATCGACGGACGGTCCATGAGTCCTTCCAACAGACAAGCCATAGTCTTTCCTATCAAGAAAACTGACCCCCCCCCTCTTTCAGATAAGGGCAAAGGACCAGCTTCACCCACGGCTGCTCCCACTATAGACTCGGACGAGGAGTCTTCTGCTGCTTTTGCCAAGATGTCAAAAGCTGAGCGAGATCGGCTCAAGCAGGAGTTGTTCAAATGCTACCCTGAATCCTATATAAAGGGGTTGAGGGGAGCATCAGCTGGGCATGTGGGCTACATGTCACAACTTGCTGCTGAGGTATAGTTTGTTGCCGCTGTTGTTTTGTACTTGTACAATTTTTAGTACTTTATAACTCGTCTAATGCCTTATTTCATCTTCGTATTTCCAGCTTCTGGCTCGCAGTATTTTGACTGAGGAGTGGGCGAGAAAGCTTAGGAAAGAAAATAAGCAACTCGTCCACCAGGCTACGACGGCTGGCAACAAGGCCATGCATGACATTGAAATGGCTAACACTCTCCATCGCCAATCAAGAGAGGCCTGGGAGAAGAGATCAGCAGAAATGGAGTCCAGCAACAAGAACTATCTTGTTGCTATCAACAAATTGTACAAGGACCAAGACCAATTGAAATTGGCCTTGGACACCGTCTCAGCCGAGTTGAAAGGCGAAAGAGATACTGCTCTATTGGCCGCTGTCCAACTGAGGAGGGAAAATATCCTCCTAAGGGCGAAGAATGCCCGTCTGCAAAAGGAAGCGGCCCAGGCCTTTGATGACGCTAAAGAAGGCTTGAATCAAGTCATTGAGACGTCCAAAGACTGGGCCATCAAGGCTTTTGAGATGCTGGCCGAGCCTAGTGAGGTCCCTAGCTTTGTTCGGCGTCTGGAATTTCAAGAGAGCGTTCATCGTGCCATGGTGTCTGCTGAGGAGCCTCTTGAATTCTTGGACTCGGATGAAGAGGTTGCGGACGAGGAAGAAACCCTCGAGGACGACCAAGAAACTCCTGCTGAATGAGATGCCTAGTTTTAGGTTTATTTCTCTAAGTTTCTTGACTTGTTTGCCGTCGTAGCTTTATCTCTTCTTTTAGTTTTATACTAAGCTGTAAGTTGTTTTGACAAGTATATAATGAAATGACCTTTTACCAATGCTTGTCCTTTTTTTTATTGCACTTAAATTTTCATCAAGTATAACTGAGACTCGTCCATCTCTTCTTGGACGTCTTTCCAACTTAATGAAACAATAAATGCCTCTTGTCCTAGTCTTTAGACGGCCTTAAAACATTCCGCAAATTAGCGCAAGTACAGATGAGACTCGTCTTACTTGTTTTTGGACTCGTCTTGACTTTTGAGTGGACTTTAAGCTTTGTGAAGGAAAGGGTATCATCCATGTCTTTGGACGATCGTCAAACTTTCCAAAATGTAATCAAGTATAAACTGAGACTCGTCCTGACTTTTGGACGGTCTGCAAACTTTGTTAAGGAAAGAGTATCATCTTTGTCTTTGGACGATTTATATTTGTTACTCGTCCTTCAGACTTTGCTCTTCCTAAAAGTTCCAAGGGTATCCCCCCTTCTTGGACTTAGTGCATCCTTGTATTCTGGACGAGCCTTGCCCCAAGAAGGAAAGCGGCCAATATTGGCCGAGCAAACCTAAACTCCTTTGTTTAGGACGGGCTTAGTTTCTTGTGGACGATTTATACATTGCGATTTATGGACGGGCCATTCTTTAGCCGGCTTCGTTGAGGAGGCAACCCTCGTCTTGAAGTAGCGAACCCTTACTAGGGCTTTTATTGCTTAGTTCGTCCTAGCCTTTGAACGACCTTTGACTTCCCTCAAAAGAGGCCAAGTATAATTGTGGCTCGTCCTACAGACTTGACTCGTCCTAAAAGTTTCATGGTTTTTAGCCTTACCCCCCCCTTCTTGGGCTTAGCTCATCCTTGTATTAAGGACGAGCCATGCACCAAGAAGGAGAGCGGCCAACATTAGCCGAGCCTTCTGATATTGTTTAGGACGAGCTTAGATTTATGGACGAACCATGTTTTGGCCGGCTTCCTTGAGGGAGCAACACTCGTCTTATCTTTCCCAAATTCAGACGGATTCCTTCCGCCAGCGATCTTCGTCTGGTCTTCATTGTCTGCTTTCCATGATGATGGCTTCAGGGTAGTTGGGTAACATTCCCTAGCCGCCTGCTGATATCCATACAAGGAGCCAATTTGGCCACCATCACATTCAAACTTCATAAGCATCAAGTGAGTTACTATTACTGCTTTAACATGATTCAGAGTTGGCTGTCCAAGTATGACATTATAGGCTGTCAAATCTCGGACAACCAAGAACTTGATAAACAAAGTCCGTGAGGCATCCTTCTCTCCAACTCGGACAGGCAACGTAACTGTACCCATAGGATGGATGATTCCTCCCCCAAACCCTATGATGGGATGGTGGACGGGAACCAAGTTCTTTTCATCAAACTTCAATCTAGACAAGCTATCTGCACTAATGATGTTTGTCGAGCTTCCGGTGTCAATCAGAATTCTTCTTACTCTCAAGTTTGCTATCTTTATTTCTACAACCAAAGGGTCATCATGGGGAGTTCTCAGCTTCCCCCGATCTTGCTCACTAACCACCACCTTTGGGAAGCGCTCGGCCTTTGTCTAATCAGTTATTAAGACTTGGCCGAGCTCCCTGAATATTTTTTGTGCCCTCTATTGGTTGGTCCTCAAGTGGCAAATCCCCCTGAGATAACAAGGACGACATCCTCGTCAGTGCTTTCACTCTCCTTCTTCTTGCTTTGACAATCATCTCTCTTCTGAAACTTCTTTCCACCATGGGGTAAGTATGAGTTCATCTTTCCCTTCCGAGCTAAATCCTCCAAAGCCCTCTTAAGGTGTTTACATTCATTGGTCTCGTGGCCGCAATCCTTGTGAAAATGACAGTTTTTGCTCTTATCTCTGTTTCTGTAAGGAGTCTTCATCTCAGCTGGAGCCTTCATCTCATATTGGTCATTTATCTCCATAAGAATGGAGTATTGGTCCTTGCTGAATTCAATGGAGTTGGCTGAAGGCTCAGATTCCTTTCTCTTGCTTTTCTTGGACGAAGTAGTGGTTGAGGTGATGGCCCAAGTCTCAGCCTTTTTGGGGTTGCTTTTCTTTGGTTGAGCAATCTCTTCAGGCTTCTTGGACTCGGGATGCTTTGCCTCAGCACATATTTCAGTGGCGTGTATAAACGCTTCGGCTTTCTTTAAAGCTTCGGCAAGAGTGGTGATTTTCTTCTTCACAAGGTCAAACTTAAAACTTCCTAGCCTCAATCCCCTGATGAAGCTGTCAAAGGCCACTCCAGCATTGAGATCTTGAATTTGAAGCGCTTCTAGATTGAATCTCTTAACAAAACTTCTCAGGGCTTCTTTTGGTCCTTGGACGACCTTGCCCAAGTGCATGCTTGTCTTTTGTTCTTGCCGATTGGCAACAAAGTGACTAGTAAATAAGAAACTGAGTTCAATGAAATTGTTGATTGAATTGGGGGGAAGATTATTGAACCACTTCTGAGCTGTTCCCTTCAGAGTAGCCGGGAAATTCTTACACCAAATAGCATCATCTACTCCTTGGACGTACATCTGATGTTTGTAAGCGGACAGGTGATCGTCTGGATCGGTTCCATCAAAAGGCTCTATTGTTGGGAGTTTTACCTTTGGGAAGGGGGTGCCTCCATGATCCTCAATGGGTATTAACTCCTTGCGATATTCTTTTAACACCGGATTAGATGAATTGTTTGCCGGGGCTGGACGCCTATAAACCATTGGCTGAACCAACGTCTTCTCTTGTCTTGGACGAACAAGAGAAAGACCCAGACTTCTTCCTTCTGTTCTGGATGGTATCCTTAAAGGAGGGTCTCTTAAGTACGGGGTAGACCCAGTAGCTGACTGTTGCAATGCCGCAGCCCTCTTCGCCTCTAGGTAATCCCTGTCATCTGTTTCCATTCGGTGTCCATTCGGACAAGCTTGATCTTGGGTCCTAACCACCAGATTCCAATCCATCTTCCTTCGCGGCTTACTACCTTCTGGCTGCTTTCCTCTGGTTGTTCTCCTAGAGAGTTCTTGACGAACAGGTCGACTTTGACCTGGACGATTCTCTTGAGAACGTCCCCTAAGATGAGCTGGATTATTAGCGGCTGGCTCCGGATTATGATGGAAAAACAGCATGTTGTTCTTAATCTGTTCCTGGACGACTGATGCCATCTTAGTCTGGAAGTCATTCAGGATGTTCTCTAGATGGGCAGCAGTCACTGGACGTTCAAGATTCTCCTGAATGACATATTGTCGGCTTGGTCCAGGAAATTGACGATGGACGGAGGTCTATCCCTTCCTCGAGGCGGTCTCTCATGTTCTACTGTGTCTTCGACATTGATCTGAAAACTTCGATTCCTAGCCACGTTGGACGATTGACAGTCAGTCATCGTTGCGTCTTCCCACAGACGGCGCCAAATGTTTAGTATGCTTGTCCAGCAAGTAAGCTATAGGTTTAGCCTCCTTGTCCGGCAAGTAAACCAGTTTCCCTTATATGTTCTTCACTTGGAGACTTGTGCAACAATGTCTGAATCTGTCCAGTCCGAACCTGAGCTTCGTTCCCGAACCTGCAAAAAGGGACCCACCCTGGAGGTTTGGGTGGTGGTTCCCCCTCCGAAGCTTAAGTCAGATATCAGGAGTTGTAAGGAAAAAGTAGAGATAGAGAGAGAAAGTAATAGAGTATTTTTACAGAGTAAGTTTACACTGTTTGCATTGAATGCCCTTTTTCCTGATTTCAGGGGTATTTATAGTGTTTGTGGTATGACTACTGCCCTTTTAGGTTGCCCTTGAATAGTGGCACCTGATTGGCTAGGCAATTAAATCATGACACTTGGCAGGCTAGGATTGGAGATGGATCATCAACCAATCACCTGCAGCCATTTTAAGGATTTGGGCTCTGACTAATTTTTGGGCCAAAAAGGTGAGTCTTTTCTCCCATCTGGGTATAACCCAATGGTTAAATCATTTTCCTTTATTTTCTCTGAGAGGACACGTGTACGGCCCTGATGGACCCAAGTGTCTCTAAATGTGCCGTAGATATTTTAGGCTATAACAGTATCTGAGCCAAGGCTTCCTATAAAAAGAAATATCTCAATTACTTGTCAACATATAGGTAATCTTTGCACGTTTTAAACACATGTGATTTCTAAAAAAAATTCCACCTGATCATGTTCAAGAGAACTAGAAATTGCTATGTGACGGTTGTGAGGAATAATGAATTAGGTTATTATGAGTAGTATGGCTTGAATGTGTATATGTGTAAATTATGTGTATATGTTTTGAATACGTGTATTATTGATGTATGTGAAAGATGTCTACAAGTGAGAATAACAGCGAAGAAGGATCACGAATTACCCGTAAGGGTACTGTGTATTGGGCTGTCAAGCGAGATGGTACCCGCATATATCTGGCAGAACCTGACATGCATCCGGCACATCCGTGGCAGGACCCTATGGAGTTTGTGAGGTCAACAATGACTAAGATAGAAGAGTATAATCAGTTGTACGGGGTTGGGGATCAGAACCCCTATATTCGGCCAGGAGTTCACGCATACACTATCATTAAAACCCTGCCGCGGTACGAACCGTGGGTGACCTTCCAACACACCTATTGGAGATTATTAGTTTTGTATGTGGCCACACCTACCTTACAGGATAGTAGTACCACCATGGAAACAATTGATAAAAACTTGATTAGGTGATAAGGGACACCAGAAGAAGCGATGCGGGTGATTGAGCGGGCTAAAAAGATTGCAGATACACGGGACATGGAGCCTGGGGCTCTCTACTAGACGGAGATGTATGCCCAATTGACTCAGCAGGAGTTAAACCGGACAGGGGGAGGGAGAAGGCCTCTTAGCTCCGCTTCTAGCATGGCTCCCCCTAGGTCGTAGAGTTCGAGGGAATCAAGTGTGAGGACAGTGGTATTTGGTGCTACATTCCAGCGAAGTAACAGTCGTATGAGTGACGCGGATTATGTACCAGAAACCCGATCTTCCAGCAGCGACGACAGCGGCTATGTGTATGACCCTTGTAATGTTCGTTAGGGAGTGTGAGGAGAATGAAGCAGGATGAGTGGGAGATGACTAATATTCATGTTATTATGATGTAGTAAGTGGTTGTTCATGTTTTCTTGTTGGCCATAGGCCGTTAAGTTTAAGTTGTGTAATTTAAATATTGAACGTAAGCAGTTAATAGTTGTAACCAAGATTTAAGTTTTTAAATGAAGTGCAATTTGGGTTGTGGAGAGATAAATCCCACTTTTCTTTTGTTATTAAACAGTATATGATGATATAAGCCATGAGTGGGCAGCATGTATGATCAATCAGTATAATCTTTTGAAACTGGCTAAAGTTTAAATATTTATTTTATAGGGTATGGCAAGCATCCGCGTGACTAACGAGACTCACCAAAATGTGGAAGTCCCTAGGCAATGGGACCCGCAGGTGATGTCAAATGATGAACAAATTCGTCAGTTAAGGGAGCTGAATAGTGATTACTGGCAGTTTTGGAAAAGCAAGAACAAAACAAAGAAAATGATGAGGGTAAGTTTTATAAGGGACTCGCGGCTCACAAGCCACCGGGGTATAATGGTGAGGCAGACCTGGTAAAGTTTCAAGACTGGGTGTCCTATACGGAAAAATTGTTGGAGGTGGTAAATTGCCCGCGAGGTTCTTCGAAGGTCTAAATCTGAAATACCATAAGCGAATTGTGGTGTATAGTAGTTTTGAGGATCTTTATATCGAGCTCCGGAACATGAGCACATAGAGGAGATGGATGGGTTGGGGTCAACCGGTTCACACGCCTCAACTAGGTATTCAGAACTAAGATCTCTAGCAAAAGCTAAGATACTATACCTCTCAAGTCTCATCTAAATGTTCCCTTTGGAGTCTTTTGTTTTCAAGCAACAATTTATAAATAGCCAACCAAAGTTCACATAGAAGAGGTTTGTGGGGTTTAAGGCGGCATAGAGGGTAGCTAGCTCCTCACTATTGACCTTATGATGTTCACCCTTTAAAAAATGAATGTATAGAAAACTATGGAGAACACGAAGGGCGGGACTGATAATATGATTAGGGTACGTAGGAATTGCGGGACACAAAGTTGTCCACATTGGAGATTTCTTTCCACCATTGCACTAGATTATATTTGTTCGGTGAAGTTTTAGTCAGAAAAGGGCATCGGGAATCTGTGCTACAACCGAATATCTCATTCAATCTCTCTAAGGAGATGGTTAGTTGCGTGTTGAACACTGGAATGAGATATCAACGTGGGGTGGAAGGATGCTCTCACCCGAAGTGAACAACACGTGAACGGTGGAAAGAAACTCCAAGGTGCATCTCGCAATGGTCTTTGAGTTGTTCGGACTTGAACCTTGGCCAACCAATGAGGTTAAGTAAGAAGTTCATGTCACCATTGGATGGCGAATTGCGTACAAGTCCATAATTTGGTTGCGCATCACTTCATTTCGAAACCTTTAATTCCAGTGGTGACAAGTCCAGAATTTGGGTACGCAACACTTCATTTCGAAAGTAAGAAGTTCATGTCACCATGGAAGTATCTAAGCTACCCTTACTGGCCCATGCAAGAAGGGCCCATTCCCCAATATGGACTTCCATACTACCCGCCTAATACCCAATATGGTTATGATTGGCAAGTCCCAAGGCATGTGAACCCCTTGGGTGACCTCGGTTACCCACATACCCCCGACCCTAATGCATGGGGTACAACCCCGAGACTCCTGACTTTCAAGTTGGCTATACGGGAGGTTGGGAACCATACGGTCCTCCAACCGTGGGAACTACCCTTAGCTTCCACGCTAGAGGACCTAGGATGGTGTTCACCTTAAGGTTGGGGGAGTGTAAATTTAGGTACTTTCATGATGGATCTTTGTTGGTTGCTTGAGATTGAGATGTTGTTCATGTGTTTTTGTGACCCCTTCTTTGTTTCTCTAAAATCCAAATCCTAAAAATCCAATTCCCTAAATCCAAATTGACTTTGGTAGTTAGTTGTTTTCATTTGATTTCACTAACCTACTAATATTTGTTGTTTTTTATGTTTGTTTTCTTCTTTCCTTTTTTCTTATTTTTCTTGTTTGTTTTGAGTCGTCTCTAGTTTTGTTTTTGTTGATATTTCATGTTTTTGTTAAATGGACGTACATCCCTAGTCACAAGCCAAAATGATTCCCACTAGTGTACTACATCTTTGAGAGACTAAAATACTTGACATTCTTGGCTCATGGAGGATTTGATGCTTTAGTTATCCCAACGACGTTTTATCTTATGTTATTTTGTTTTATTTTTCATTCCTTCCCATTGCCTCCATTATTGAGGTAATTAAAAAAACACAAAAAAGTTCTTAATTTTGAAGGAATCTTAACTTTGGATTCCTCATTTACTATGTACATTAGTTAGCTATTTTGAAGAAAAAAAAATAGAAGAGAACTCCTTGTAATTAGAATAATGTACATCCCTTTTGATCCTTTTCTAAGGAATTCGTATCATGGCTCCTCCTATATTCTAGTAGTGCTTGGCATATGGGTTCATGGTTTTACTTTGTTGCATCGTGTTGCATGGAATGTTGGTTGTTCAGCTCTCCTGCTCTTATATTCTCTTTAACTCCACTAGAACCCCTTGTAGCACCACAATTCCAAAGTTTTCCACATACTAGCCTAGCCAACATTACAATCCAACAAAGACCCCTGGACCTTCTAGCTGGTTTCATGGTCCCTTAAGACGGCTAAGGTTCAGTCCATTCTTAGGCCCTAATAGATGTTGTCGTCCCGATCTGATGGTCGAGAAAATGCTAGCAAGTTTGATATATTGACCCGGTGAGCAGTTGGTAACTATGTATCTTGTTAACCACGTTGTTTTCTCCCCCATTATGTTACCCCTTACCCCATTCTCAATCACGAATGTTTTTACGTACGGTGAGACTTGGAACTGAGTTATGAGTTAAGTTGAGAATGATATTCATGCACATTTTGGGGTCGTGTCTTTTGCGTCTTCCATTTGTGTCTTTGTGTTTGCTTGGGACCAAGCAACCGTCAAGTTAGGGGGAGCTGATAATAAATGAGCATTCGAGCTCATTCATTGTAGGGTTTTAGGTGTCTTTTTAGGCATAGATTGGGCCATATTTGCTAGTTTTTACCTCACTTTCCTTGTTTTTGTGTTCTCGAGTTGTTTTCGTGTTCCAAGGATCATTATTGTAGATTTTGTGTCCATTTGTGGTGTGTGGAGCATTAGTATGGTCATGTCAGACTTTCCCTTAGTTTGTTTTGTCCCATTATACAGGTTTCTAGGCGATATGGAGTCTTGGAGTTGCGCGTTTTCTAGTGAAGAAGGAGAATTTCTAGCTCGAATTTACTCTCCCGCCCCATGAAGACCCACGTTCCCGAAATCGACAAGAAGCGAAGATTAAAAAAATAGCGGAGCGAGGAGCGCACGCTCAAGCCAAGAGCAGACGCTCTTGCTTGGAGCGAACAAGGGGAGCTAACATTCCTGCCCTCCTGATGACATCTCGTTTTCTCCATCCTATTTCATTCTAAATCATTAATGCCGTTTATAAACCAAAAAAAAAGACAAATTTTTAGACTTGTAATATTCTAGTTTCATGTTTTTAGTTTTCTCTTGCTTATCTTAGCTATTCCACTTTTTGAGAGAGGAGTGACAAGTTCAAACTCTTGTAAGATCTCAACTATTTATGCTTTATTAATCAATTTCTAGAGGTATTTTTAGTGTTTTTCCACTGTTTTAAGTAAGGTTATGCACTTTATCTTCTATTTTATGCTTGTTGAGTTGCATGTTTGGTTACCTCTTAGTTTTGCCTATTTCTCTAGCTATCTCTACATATATGGGATCGTATATCTATTAACATTCTCTCATTCATCATGAGTAGTGAGTAGTTTTTTTTATGTCTTCAGGGTAAAGACTTCTCTTTGTAACTATGCGTGATTAATTGGTGGTATTGTTGAGTATATGGTTGTGAAATCGAGTACGTAGTGTAATTTATTGTGAGTTTCCACGCTTGATCACCATTCAAACTCTTACAAACTCTCCTAATGAAAAATCGACAGATGAAATTAGGATGTGTAGCTCACTTGACTTGAATTCACAAAGAGATTAGGTTTGTAAGTAAAGATTTGTGAACTTGGTGTTTTCATGCATGTTGATTTGAGTAATTACCATGAGAATAAGAGCTATTCAACTTGAAATTGTTCTAATTAGCTTGAGAAAGTGATTAGTTATTGCATATAGTTCACTAGCATCACATTCATGCATATTGCCTAAATAACTCAATGCCTATTTCCATTAATTGTATTTTCATAATCTTTCTAATTGACCAAATCTACTATAATCACAACCCTTGCAACCAAGTCCACGCCAAAATTCATCAAAAAATAGTTTAATTTGAGTTCACCCTTGCTACTAGTTAATGGGTTGTGTTAGGAGAATTATAAATTATTAAAGTGTGGATTGACCCTAGAGCCTGTGACACTCCTAGGAATGTGTCATACAAGTCCCATCAGTGGTACCTTTACCCTCTTGAAACAAGCAAAAGCCATGGTAAACATCATATTCACGAAGAAGTCAAATATGTGTACATCCTCTTATAGGATCCTACAGAATTATGGGATAATCTCAATGATAGATATGAGCACTTATAGAGAATCATTGCTCCAAAGGACCAACATGAATGGTCCATACTAAGGTTCCAAGATCTTACATCAGTAAGCGAGTACAATTTAGCAATAATTTGCATAACCTTACATCTTTATATGTGCGGAGAACCTTGTATTGAGTAATAATCGAGAAAAACCTCTCCATTATCCAACAAGAGCAATATCGTGAAAACCAATGCCATAAATTATAGAGAATCATTGCTCCAAAGGACCAACATGAATGGTCCATACTAAGGTTCCAATATTTTACATCAGTAAGCGAGTACAATTCAACAATATTTTGCATTAACCTTACATCTTTATCTGTGTGGAGAACCTTGTGTTGAGCAATGTTCGAGAAATGTATTGTGTCACCAAGAGCAACGCAAGTCATTATAAACGAAGCATTGTATTCCGGTAAAACTTAATGAAATCGATTAAGTTTTGAAGATTTGCGTACAAATAGCTACCATATGAAAACCATTAATGTAAATGAAAAGAAATAGAAGTGATCTTGGCAAGAAAATAACGCTTTAAGGATGTCAACATACTCCTCAGAGTTGTATTTACCTATATCAGTCCCAACATCTGTTCATATCTTTTTGGGATGGATGGAGTAAATTCGGTGTCTCACCATAATGTAGACAACTAAGAAATATTCAAGTTGTGGTATGACCGTTTGGGTCACCCAAGATCATGAATGATAATGATAAAATCGTCCTTAGCTCAAATGAACATCAGTTGAAAATCATGCGGAATGCACAATTAAATGAGCATAGTTACAACGCTTGTCCACTTGGCAAACTGATCATAAGACCTTCTAAAAAGAAACTTGAAGGAAAAAATCTTGCATCCCTAGAAAGAATTGAAGGAGACATTTGCGGGCCAATACACCCGTCATGTGGACCATTTAGATATTTTCTGGTGTGTTGATCGACGCATCAACACATTGTTCTCACGTCAGTCTCCTATTAATAAGGATTGCCACTTTTGCAAAATTACATACTCGCACATTTTACGCGTAAGAGGGCTAAGTTACCGGATCATTTATCATGAAAATCAATCTTGATAATGATGGAGAATTTACATCCCAAACATATAATGACTAGTTGTAGCCATATTTTTAGCCTACGCAATGTGAGCGCTGATTTGATTATCTCATTTAAGGATTTTATTTTTTAAAACGTTTGTAAAGAAGTCGCCAAAAAGTCTTTAAAGGAAGATTCATAAACCTAATTGGATATTTGGGAAATCAAAGGGAAATTTGGAATGGACTTATCCAGTGTAGATTTTCCCATCGTGACTTCATAATTGGCCAGTGAACAAAAAACTTGAGTTAGGGGGTGATAGTATGAATATATTCATGAATTAAGTTCTCCCATGGCCTCTACTAAATATGATTCATAGTCTAGTTTTATGTAAACATACATTTAAGCAATTGATTTCAAACATCCTAAAAATTAATGTAAGTTGGTTTATTAAACACAAAAGACTAACTTTTTAATGACCTCTTGAATTAAACAATCAAATTACAGGGTACCTAGCGGGTTGTCCAAAGCTATGATTTAATCGTTCGAATATTATTTAGGTCTTGATTAGCAATTATATATAAGGTGGAAAATATGTCAATCAATATAAAAAATAAATATACAAAAAAATGATTAAAAATAAGAAAAATCATATATGCACGGAGTTAGTTATAATCCATGACTAGTTTTTAGGCTCGGCTATGACCCGTGTAATGATAATTTTTATTTATTAATATTTTACTTAAAATTATAACAACAAACATTACTTGGTTTAGTGGTTAAAACTTTAATATACTGACTTAAAGTCATGAGATCAAATCTTATACCATGCAGATTCCTTGTTTAGGAACGCCTTTCTATACAGTTGTATATATATATATATATATATATATATATATATATATATATATATATATATATATATATATATATATATATATATAATCTACAAGAATGTGTTAACAATCTAACTCATAAAAAGAAGATTAATAACTTCAATAAAAAATAATAAAATAGAATGGAATTAATTAAAGGGGTCCCTAATAAATTTATACCATTGTATAGATTGTTTGTTTGTACGGATCTTGAATACGAGTCTTAGAAGAATTTGTATTTGCTTTAGATGTATGAGGTTAAGGTGGTGGAGTAGTGGCATCGCTTCCCACCTCATATCCCTGAGGTCTAGGGATCAAACCTTATGGGACTCATTTGAGAATTTCCCCTTACCCCCCTCAAATGAGTCTCTTTCATCTTACCTTAAAAAAAAAATTGCTTAAGTTGGTGTTTTGATGTATTGGGTCTAGATAATTAGTTGTGAAGTGGCGTTGAAAATGGGTAGGTATAGGCTTTGAGGAATTGACCTGCTGCTAGTTTTCACTTTGGCTTGGAATTTGTGTGTCGTATGATGATGATGAGGGGTGAATGATGTGCTTGGTGATGATAATTAATCCTGGATAATATCAAGTAGCTAGGCGTGAGGTTAGGGAAATAATATGGCGTATGGTTTAAGAGGTAATAGGGAATTGGAGATAGTTTTTATTTTATTTTTTTTTTTTTTTTTTTTTTTGACATCGAGAAAATTTGCATTAATCAAAACTTGAATTACAACCTAGAGAACATACCGACACTACATAACTACATTATCATGAACATGATTAGCTACTAAAACATGAGGGGGAGGGACATAACATTTATTTCGGCAAAGATAGCAAACATCCTCAGTAAAACAAGATGGGCTTCTCTTGGAGCCAACACGCACCCTGCAAAACCAAGGGGTAGAAAATGAGGGACGTTTACGCTTTACCACATCATGTTGTCGTTTGAATATGGAGGGGGACCAAGAAGAGGTTGTCATCTTTTTAGCAGAATAATTGGTGACCCGTAAATTAGACTTTGCTGGCGAGCAGAAGGAGGCACTTGGAGCTACAAACGGAGAGGCACAAGACAACTTGTCGGAATCCATACTTATAGCCCGATCTTCCAGGGCCAAACTTGGAGTTGGTTCACACTTAGCATGCCCTTCAACAGGGGAGTGTCTCGTCTCCGTTGGAGTATGGTAATCTATAGTCATACAACAATCCATCTCCTGTGATGGATTGATAATTCGGATGCTAATCATATGCTTTTGGGAAGAGCCATAGTAATTCAAAGTTCTCCCCGCTGAAATCACCCCGTACGTTGAGGGGGTGAGATGCAAATAGGTAACCTGCGATTTTCGATTTAAAAACCGAAAATTGGACCCTGCAAATTTTGATTTTTTTCCTGAATTGAACTCCAGGACTGAAGTAGTATCTTTAATGCTGTGCTCTGTTGCTACAACACTCATCGCCACCTTCTTAGATAAGGTGTGATTCTTCTCTACGTTAACATTGGCCATGGTTGTACCTTGGTAGGAGTTCCTTTCTCCTCCTTTTCTCCTTCTCTCCGATCTGTTTATAATGCTTGAATGCTTCATCCTCATCCTCAGGGGCTACTTCACTAGTAGTATCAACAAAACTTGAAGACAGGCCTAACAATGACATCACTTCGTTGAGTTTTTGTTGAAATTCTCCATTGTTTGGGTGAATTTTAAGAGCTTGGGTAAGATCAATAAAAGCTAAATCTGCTTTGTTGATTTCCAAAGCTGCAACTGCTCTCCTAAAATAAGCTTTGGCATTGGTGGTATCATAACTCAAAACTAGAGAACACAATTCACCTACTTTCTGAAAATCCCTTTCCTTGATAAAAACATGCAGCCAAGTTCAAGTTAATTGAAATAGATAAGCTTAGAAAAACAGACTTCTCCTCCTCATCTCTAATTGATGCAAAAAACAAGATCTTGATGGCTTGGAAATATCCTGAAATTGCTGACTGAAAATCACCTTTTTTGTAGAATTTATTGCCCTCATCTTTCATACTTCGAACATATTCAAAAATACCAAAAGGATTATCCAGGTGACAAATCCTTTGTACCAAACTATTAGAAGAAAAATCACTCAGTTCAAAGTGATATAAGCACAAATCCCCTTTCAACTCTTCATAATTGTTCATGATTCCTAAAAAACCACACAAGACTAAAGTACTAAACCCAACAAAGACCTTAAAAACTACGACTTGAAACACAAACTCAAACCTACAAACAAGAACTAGAAAGAAACAAGGCAGAGCACACAACTCACAAACGTTTGATGAAATTGAGGTCAATTGAAGTCAATATCGCACCCCAAGAAATTGAGAGATTTGAAGCTACGCTGACCTTTACTTCGGGAACGACTCCCCGACGTGGCCATCGGCGGATAGACGAGAAGCCACGGTACGAGCGAGGGAAAGCGAAGCCTGCTTACTGCTAAAGTCGAGGTGATGTGAGAGAGAGGGAGGGCTCGCCGGCGACCGGGAGTATCAGAGCAAAGCCCTGGCCACCGGCGAGCGTCACTAGTAGAATAAATGCTTATTGCTGCGGTCTTTAAGTGGCCTATTGCGGCGGTTTTGACCGCGCAGTAATTAACGGCGCAGCAATAGGTAATTAATCTGTTGCTGCGGTTTTAAACCGCAACAATATTAATACATATTGCTGCGGTTTTGAGAAAAAAACCGCAGCAATATTTCCTGTTTATTATTATTTAAAACAAACATATTGCTGCTGTTTCTGTGACAAACAGCAGCAATATGTATATTTTTATTATAAAAAAAAAGGTATATTGCTGCGGTTTCTCTGACAAACCGCAGCAATATCCTTTTTTTATAATAAAAAATATATAAATATTGCTGCGGTTTCTCTGACAAACCGCAGCAATATCCTTTTTTTATAATAAAAAATATATATATTGCTGCGGTTTGTCAGAGAAACCGCAGCAATATTATATATTTTTTATTATAAAAAAAGGATATTGCTGCGGTTTGTCAGAGAAACCGCAGCAATATACCTTTTTTTTTAAAAAAATAATCTATATTATGCAGAATTATGCAGCAAGCAGAATGCAGAATGCAGCAAGCAAAATGCAGCAAGCAGGATGTAGCAAATTTCTGCATAAATTTCGACAGAGCTCCGTTTGTAAATTGGATAAACCCATAATTGGGAATTAACCTGTACAATATTATATGCAACAACCATCCATCATCCACAATTCATCATCCAAAATTCATCCCAACATCCATCCATCATCCACAAATCATCCAACAAACAACACCTAATCCACAAATTCATCCAACATCCAACTTCCACGCACAATCCAAATTCCAAGTTTAACAATAGAAATATATAAGATTCAATAAAACATAGATATCATATGATTCAACATATATATTTATATATCATGATCCAACAAGCTGGAGGCAAATATGTTGTTGTTCCCTTTCCTTTCTTAGTTTTTTCCTTAATCTTTGGCCATAAATTAGGCCGAATCTTCAATTTCTCCATATCTCTGCGAACTTTCCATCCTTAGTTTTTCCCGGCATATTCAACTGAGTACCAATAATTGCATCACAAACATTTTTTTCAATGTGCATTACATCGAGACAATGTCTAACTGGTAAGTATTTCCAATAAGGAAGTCTCCAGAATATAGACTCTTTTTTCCAAATGACACCATCGTCTTCCGAAGGTTTAACCCCCTTACCAAATATTGTGCCCATCCCCTTAACACGATTATAAACTTCTTTTCCGGTCAACGGTCTAGGAGCTGGAGCATTTTCAACTAACCCGTTAAATGGTGCTTTTTTCTTTCGATATGGATAAGAGTTATGTAGGAATTGCCTATTAATGATATAGACATGTTTCCCACAATGTGGCAAATGTGTAGCCTCCATACCATTCTCACAAATGGGACATGCCTTTTTTCCTTTGACCTTATACCCCGACAAATTGCCATAAGCAGGATAATCATTTATAGTACAGAATAGCATAGCACGAAGCCTGAAATCTTCATTGGAATACGCATCAAATACCATAACACCTTCGTCCCACATCTTTTTGAGATCTTCGATGAGAGGTGCAAGATATATGTCTATATCATTTCCCGGCTGTTTAGGCCCAGAAATTAAGAGAGACAACATAATATACTTCCGCTTCATGCACAACCATGGAGGAAGATTGTATATCACTAACAGAACATGCCAAGTACTATGTTGACTACTCAAAGTACCGTAAGGGTTCATTCCGTCCGTACACAATGCAAGTCTCAAGTTCCTAACTTCCTGACCAAATTCCCGATATCTGGAATCTATAGCCTTCCATTGAGGAGAATCTGCTGGATGCCTAAGCATCCCATCTTTCTTTCTCCGATCAGCATGCCATCTTAGGTTCTTGCAAACAACAAATACTAAACCATTCCTTAGATTTCCCTTCCTCTCCCATTGGTGAGTCTATTAATATGAAGGCATTGCAAAAATAACCCCATTATATATATCACTTCAAACAATTCACCACACTTATGCAAAAACAACCCCGTATAACATTCTAGGGCATACAAAAACTTAAGCAAAATCATCACAAATTTAGTTTTTAATCCTTAAATCTCATAAGTAATCATATATATATATTATATTGAGCATTTTTAACTACAATTTAAGCCAATTTTTTTATAAATGAAAAAAGACAATTGAAAATTAATAAGAATTAATGAAAAACTAACCGTATGACAAGGGGAAGGTGGCCCTAGAGGCTGTGAACGGAGTAGATGAGCGCAAAACCGGCCGAAAACCGCACCAAAAGAAGGCCGAAAACCGCACCAAAAGAAGGCCGAAAACCGCACCAAAGAGGGGCGAAAACACGGCCGAAAACCGCACCAAAAAGGCCGAAAACTGCCGGAAAAACGAGTTAGGTAACCCTTGTCGCCGGAAACCGAAACCTTGTTGCCGGAAAATGAAACCTTATCGCCGAAAATTTGAAGATGGTGAGAGAGTGTGAGAGTAGAGAGAGAGAGAGAGAGAGTGAGAGAGTGCGAATAAAGAGAGAGAAAGTAGAGAAACAGTGAAGCCAAAAAAAAAAAACCCGTGTTTTAGGTCCAGATTACGGGGGATATTGCTGCGGTTTTGTCAGAAACCGCAGCAATATATTAAAATAATGTTTAAAAAAATATTATTTTAATATATTCCTGCGTTTCTGTCAGAAACCGCAGCAATATATTAAAATAATATTTTTTTAAATTATTTTAATATATTGCTGCGGTTTCTGACAAAAACCGCAGCAATATATTAAAATAATATTTTTTTAACATTATTTTAATATATTGTTGCGGTTTCTGAAAGCGACCGCAACAATATATTTCAGGAATAAAATGTTACACTTTTTTGAAAAAATCCGTTGGATATATATTGTTGCTGTTTTCTCTAGAAAACGCAGCAATATGGTTGGTCAAATGGTCAACTATTTGGCCAAAGCTTACTGTTGCAACCATATTAAAAACCGCAGCAATATATTTATTTTATAATTTACCTTTTTTTTTGTCGTTATATATTGCTGCGTATGGGTAAAACCGCAGCAATATCACCGCAGCAATAAGCATTAATTCTACTAGTGGTCCCTCAAGGCTGGGGATGAAGCGGCGCAATGGGGGGAGGGTTCGCTAGTTTTTTTTCCTGGAAGGGTTTTTTAGAGAGAGAAGATGTTGGAATTGGAGAGAGTTGCAGATGATAAAAAAAGTAGTGGCTAAATACCAAGCAATGCATATCTCTATTATATAAGAGAAGGATGGAGGAAGATAGTGTCCCCCTCTGAAAATACTAAATTAGCCTTTATGATCTAATGAAATGAAAAAAAATTGCAAAATAAACAATTTAAGAACCTTTTCTTATTTCAACTTGTCATTCTAAACAAGTTGAAAATGGTATATGCATCAAATATTTCAATCTCAAAATTAAATGGACAAAATATCTTGACCTTTTTTTTTATAAGAGAAGTTAGTATACATGATGTCCACCTGAAAAGTTTGAAATACTCACTACCTTTAATACTCTCTATTTCAGTCAAACCAACTCATTATGTCTATTCTTTTTGTTCAAAATTCATTTACAAAAAAATAATTTTAAAAATCACTCACAAATCACAACATTTGTTATTTTTTTTACATTAGTGAATTAATATATCTAAAATCTTTTAACTATTAGTCTTTCACATTCTAAGTTTAATTATAACTATAGTACGGATGTAATGTATAATAGAATAATAAAATTTGAAATTAACGGATGCTTCACGTGCATATAAGGCTAGTATATGCATATGCAAAGATTAAGGATAGGCACAATTAAAAAAAAATTACAAAAGATATTATGAAAGTATTTTAGATAAAGATGAATTTTTTTAAAGGTATTTTGAAAATATTTTAAATAATTAATAAAACTAATTAATTACCTCTATTAATTAAAATGGATTCTAACAAATGGGCTTTTGTAATCCTATAATTAAAAAAAAAATCGAAGGTGGGATTTTATAAAACAAATTATAAAAATGTTTTCGAAAGTTGGCGTGGAAAATGGGTTAGATAATGAAATTGGAAATAAACAATGCAAAAACAGGCGATTCTTCTGATAAAGTGGAACAATTTCAAAAGGATGAAAACATCATCTATCCCCAAAATGAACTTAAAGAATCAGAAAATACATCTAAAGGGAAACACGAGTGTTGACAATCATGAAATTTCAATAAACTTTGTCCACACTAGAAAATATTGGGACGGAATAGAAACCTCAAATTATGCAATATTTGCATACTTAATTGCCATAGAAATCATCAGTAATAATGAGGACATTGAACCAATAATCCAAGATCAATGGATGAATGTCGACAAAGGAGTGATTGGCCTAAACAAAAGAGGTGATTCAGGTAGAATTAAAATCATTTGCAAAACACGAAGTGTTTTTCCCTGTAGCCTAAACTCCAAAAGGAGTGAAACCTGTTGGGTACAAATGGTTGCTCATGTGAAAATGAAATGCGAAAAATGAGATTGTACGAGTCAAGGCTAGGCATATAGCCCAAAATTTCTGCAAAGACCTAGAATGGACTATGAGGAAATGTACTCACGAGTTGTAGATGTCACGACACGAAGACTCCTTAAAAGTCTATCTACATACAAAGGACTACAAATGTGCCTCACGGATGTCGTGACAGCATATCTCTATGTGTCACTTGACATTGATATCTAAATGAGAGTCCTGGAAGGACTTGAACTACCTGAAGCCTTAAGGTCAAAACCTCAAAATCTACATTCCATGAAATAGAAAAAAGGAAAAATTGATTCAAATAATCCAACCTTTGGCCGATCTACTCAAAATAGTCCAAACTTTCGATAATCTGAAAATAGTCCAAACTTTCGATAATCTCAAAATAATCCCACCTTAATACCTTATCTTCTTAAATTGGTCCTTTTTACCTACAACCGTTTGAAGAGGTTAAATTTTATTAATGAAGTTCATTATCTCACTTTTACCGTTACTCCCCTCAACTCCTCAAGAACATTTCTCTCTCCACTACCAGCACAACCAAAGCACCCACCCCAACGCCGAAACCACTCGAATGGCAGTGATGCGTCGGCTGAATGGTGGTGGGATTTGATTGTGGATATAATGGTCAAGCTCCCATCTCACAGCAAACACACTCTCGTCAGTCGGATCCTCCGCATTCGCAACCTTTCGCGCCGCGGCCGCCATCGAAGTCTCGGTTGCTGCACCAATTGTAGTGGTAGTGGGAGTCGATACCGTGACGCGCCGGGAAGATTTGCTACTGCTTGAAGCTAGTGGTTTTACGTGAATTGTGGCATTTTCTGGGTACAATTTGTTTTGAGTTTATGGGTCTGTTGGGTTTTGATTTTGTTGGTTAGAAGACATGATTTTGATTTTCGTATTTTTGATTTTTTGGGGTTTAATGTCGTGGGATTGTTTGTGAATTGTGAGAGAGGAGAAAGAATATGAAGAAATTGCTTATAATTATGAAGGAAAAGGTTGGTTGATTTTTTTTTTTTAAAAAATTAATGTACGTGGTTTTGAGTTCAATAAGTTGCGGGATTTTTTGGCTGTGTTTATGGGTGAGTTGACAAAGAATTTGGTTTAGGTGGGTGGTTGGAGGGGGGGTTGTGTCTGTTTCGGTGGTGGAGCATGTGGAAGAGGAAGGGGAGGGTAGCGAGGGAAGAGGTTCGAGTGAGGAATAGTAAGGGGAGGGGTGTTTATGGTGAAGGAGGAGGGGTGGTGCCGTGGTGGTTTAGGAGAGAGGGGGCTTTTGATGGGTACTGGGTGGAGGGGTGGTTTAGTTTTTTTAGTGTTTAATTTACATGATTAGGGTTTTTTATTATTTTTTAATTACATATTTAGGTATTAAACCTGCATTTATAGGTTACCAACAGGTAATGACCTATTTTGGACAGATATGTCCCAAAGATGGGATTATTCTCAGATTATGAAAAGTTGGGACCACTTTTAGAAGATCGGGCAAAGGTGGGATTATTACTATCAATTAATCCTAGAAAAAATCACTCTACTGTTTAAAATAATCCAGTAGGATGTGGTTTAACTGTGTCAATGATTGCAGCTGAAAAGTTATTTCGGCATAACTCTTAACCCGAAAAACATTTTGAAACGATTCTCGTGTCTAAAGTGGTTTTTTTCCATGCTCCACAGCCCCGTCATGTCAGAATATGAAAAAAATAAAGTTGGATTTTTCATACAAGTAGTGCCCTACATTGAACGTGAAAAGTATTTTGCCCATAACTCTTATCTCGGAAAATATTTCTAATTGATACTTGCGCCTAACGTGGCATTTTTCCATGCTCATCGATTATCATATGATTAGACTTGTGTTACATTGATCGTTCCTGCCTTTTCCAAATCATGAGGGAAAAAGAATTATGGATCGACATGCTTCGTTCTGTCACATTTGATATAACCTTCTTTAATTTGCGCAACGCAAGCAATATTATCTTCTTGGATGATAGTTGGACTTTAATTTGTTTCTTTTATACTTTTTTCTTGAGTATGATGGGTCAAAGATCTCAACCATATACATTTTCTACCCAACTTCATAAAGTGGGATTAATCTAGCTTGATTTGATGAAGTGGTTTGAGTTTAGTTTGCTGACTTCCAAAAGATAACCCATTTATGATTTTTCATTGGCTGGGTCTGACAAGTAGCATGTATTAGCATATCCTACAAGGATAGTATTTCCATCTGTTAGATATAATAGCCCCATATCAGTTATCCCGTGTACAAAATGAAGTAAGGTTTTACTCCATCTCACTGCCTGTTTGTTTGTTCGAAACTGTATCTTGCTAACATATTAACCGAAAGTGCAATTTCTGTTTTAGTATTAATGGCCAGATACATTAAGGCTTCGATGGCATTGAGGCATGGTACCTCGGGACCAAGTACATCTTCGCTTTCCTCTCGAGGGCAGAAATGATCTTCATTGATTTTTAAGTAGCGAACAACCGTAGATGAACTCAATGGGTGTGCTTTATCCATGTAGAACCTTTTTAGCACTTTTTTTTGGCATAATTGGATTGGTGAACAAGGATCCCATCCTTTAGATGTTCATTTGTAATCCGATACAAAATTTAGTGCCCCGGGATCTTTCATCTGAGATTCCTTCATCATGCATCTAGAGGTCTCTTGGATTTCATCAGGTGTCTCGATGATGTTTGAATCATCAACATATACCGCAATTACAATAAATCCCTTTTCGTTTGTTTTTTTATAAAGACACATGGACAAATCTTGTCGTTCTTATAGCAAATACTTTTCAAATTCAATGTAGGGCACAACTAGTACGTAAAATCAAACTTTATTTTTTTCGCATTCAGACTTGAGGAATCCGTTGAGCATGGGAAAATGCCACTTTAGGTGCAAGAATCAATCAGAAATGTTATCCGAGATAAAAGTTATGGGCAAAATACTTTTCACGTTCAATGTAGGCACAACTGGTACGAAAAATCAAACTTCATTTTTTTTTCATATTCTGACGTGACGGAGCTGTGGAGCATGAAAAAAACCACTTTAGGCACAAGAATCATTTAAAAATGTTTTTCGGGCTAAGAGTTGTGCCAAAAACACTTTTTCAGCTTCAATGCAGGGCACAACTGGTACGAAAAATCCAACTTTATTTTTTTCCCATTCGGACTTGAGGTATGTTGCGAGTTCTTTTTAGTGAGAAGCTGTAAGTGGGTTTGGGGCCTTGGGTTTATTTTAATTAGTTGTAATTTTGTTAGCGATGGTGGTTTGTTTCGGTATGTAGTTGTTTTGGACAATAGTTCTAGTATGACTAGGTTTGTAACTGATGTCTAAGTCAATTTAGGGTGCGTTCTCTTCAACTTATTGGACCTGAACTGAACTGAACTTATCTGAACTGAACTTATTGGACCTGAACTGAACTGATTGGAACTTATTAAACCTGATTGGACCTGATTCAACTTATTGAACCTGATTGAACCTGATTGGAACTTATTGGACCTGATTGAAACTTATTGACCTGATTGGAACTTATTAGACCTTATTGGCCCTGATTGAAACTTATTAGACCTTATTGGACCTGATTGAAACTTATTAGACCTTATTGGACCTAATTGGAACTTATTTGCCCTTATTAGACAAAAAAAATTGATGAGTAATAACATAAATATTACCCCTTACGTAAATACTACCCCTCAAAATTTATTATGAAGTAATAATTATTAAAATTCGCCCTTTAAAAAAATAATTATTATTAATTATCTCTTATGATAAACAATTTAACAAAAAAAAATACTATTTATATACTTGCCTATACATAACTTTCACCACTAATATATCTAATAGTCTTGTTTTGATTTCATAAAGCACTAGTAGAAAACCAAAAGTTGATTAACATTTATTGCTAACAACTTTCATCGTTATTAGTAACGAAAACATGTTATATCTAGCTATTTAAAGACGAATTGCAAAATATTGTAATTATGATGATTATTATTGTTAACCTTATTTAACCATGATTATAATATTTTTTAATAATAATATAATCAGCTAATAATAATATGAATAATAAATAATAAAATAATAAACAATAATACAAGTATAATACGAAATAATCATTGTGGTACTTTAATCGTAATAATGGACAATAATACAAATATTTATTGATCATTGACTATTTGAACCTTATTGGAATTTAATGGACCTGATTGAAACTTATTGCACCTGATTAGAACTTATTGGACCTTATTAGACCTGATTGGAACTTATTACACCTGATTGGAACTTATTGGACCTTATTAGACCTGATTGGAACTTATTGCCCTGATTGGACCTGATTGAAAGTTATCTGAACTGAACTGAACTTATCTGAACTGAACTGAACTTATTGGACCTGAAACTTAATTTTTTAAGGTGAAGAGAACGCACCCTTAAGCTTCCCTGTTTGGTTTAAAAAAGCAATACATCTCTGTTCTCTACATATCCTCGACAACCCTTGCTCCGGGGGATGAATGTAAAGTATTCGCCTATCTGGTTTCTACATTGACACCCACAGGCCACAACCAGATACGCACGACGCCGCCGGCAATCTCAAGTACCCTGTCGCCCATCTCTCACGACCCCTCACCCTCTCCGTCTCCTATCTCTCACAACCCCCACCCTCCCCGTCGCCTATCTAAATTAGTAAATTAAAAGAAACAGACACGGATTAGAAGAAATTTATAACCCTAACTCTCGAAATTCCAATCCGTAGAATTTGCTGCAATTACAAGGGAATTACCTCTCTGTCTCACGCTCCTCTCTCTCTCAATTCTCAAACTGTCAAACACACGAAGTCACGACTGACGACACTTCGTCGCCGACCACCGACTCTCACGCGGTGAGGAGGCGCCGCCCAGTGGCCAGTTCACTTCACTTCAGTCACAAACTCACAATACACATCACACAGTAAGTAAGTTTTGGGTTAGGGTTTTTATTTTTTGTTCTTCAATTTTTATATTTTCCTACTTTAATATAATAAATATAAAAAAAAATAAAATATATATATATATATATATATATATATATATATATATATAATATTCTTAGATTAATTGAATATATAGATGTAAATTGTTGAATGGTGATAGTGTTCATTAATTAGTTAGGATTTGCTTATTCAAATTCGAAATTGAAATTGACAATCAATTAATTTTTATCAATCCAATTAGGAAATGACAATTCAATATTAATTTTCCTACCTTATGTATTTCTAAAAAAAAATTGGTTGTATGACTATGGATATTTTGGTTGTAAGACTCATGTATTAAACAATTTTGTGAACTTTTTTTCCACTACTTTTGTGTTTGTTGTACATCCGTATCCCCAGATTCAGATTTCTGGTTCCGCCATTGTTTACTATATATTGTAATTGAGTAAGAATTTATATAATTTTATTCACTAGTATGCAAGCTCAAAGAATTTGGGGTTCAGTTGAACCCACTAAACCCGCATTGGATACGCTATTGCTAGGGTAGTTTATGCTGACTGTTGAGTTCGGTGTATGCTTTCGGTCATTCGACTTCCGTTTTCTTTTCATCTTGAAGTAGCCACCTCATTACTGTAAAAGCACTATGTTACAGTATTCTAATTGCATGTATGCTATCTTGCTCAGTTGGTAAAGTCTTATGGGGGTAATACCAAAGACCTAAGATCGAATATCGCTGCCCTTAGTTGCTCTTTAACACCAAAAAAACAGTATTCTAATGGCTGGCACTATATCTTCCACATCTTTCTAGTATTGTTTCACTGATTAGAGATTGTGATGCTGATGACAATGGCAAGGAAAGGAACAAGGACATCTCGATCATTTTGTTTTATTTTATAATTCTAGAGTAATGTATTTGGAATGTGCTTTTTCATTTTTATATTGTTGTATGTACTTTAGCCCTAATTTGTTAGGCTTGTAAATCTCTAGAATAATAGCTTTTGGGGATCAAGAAACTAACAGTTGAGTTATACTTGGAGTATTATTTAGGAAATTGGGCAGTTTTCTTGCTGTTCTAGTAGTGGTTAGGCTATAACTTGTGTCTTACCCCATTATGCTCTGTTCGTGGAGGGAAGTTGACATGAATTGTATTTTTGGTCATTTTTTCGAACAACTCTGACAGTAGGTGAATTTCTAGATCAACACTGGATTAACCTGCGTTCTTATGATAGCTATGGAATCAATACTACTATCAGTATTATGATAGTTATGGATTAACCTGCTTTCTTATGATAGCTATGGAATCAATGCTACTATCAGTCTTTAATGCTTTATGAAAGTAAGTTAATTGTAAGATTAGAGATTGAGATTTTCAAAAGGAAAATGATATAGGCAGCCCTAAGCTGTTAATTTATTTATGGCATTCAATACATATGATTGCAAATCCTGCTCTAGTGTTATGGAATTTTGATTTTTGAATTGCAAAAGTACTCTCCCAGATCCTGACGGATAAGATGGAATCACGTAAGGAGAAACGAAAAGCGGCTCGACAAGGAAAGAAACAACATAAACATCAAGCCTTGCTTCAACACCAGGTTCAAAGCATTCTACTCTATTGCTTCTTATGTGTTTGTTGCTTTGTGTGTCCCTTATTTCCATGCAATTTCTTTATTCATGTTTGTATATATCTTTTCATATTAGTTTCTAAGGTCCTGAAATGCAGCAGGGGTGTGCTGATTATTTCTAGGGTTTATGGGATTTTATTTTGACTTGTTGCTCAAGACACGTGGACTTCTACTACCATAGATTTTATTATGTGTTCCTTGGGGGTTTTCTCTTATCTGATTTTCATAAGAACTGGATAATTGTTTGCATCCCCAGAAATTTCGCAAATCAAAAGCAAATTCAAATACGTCGATAATGGGAGGTTTGAGGAATTGCAGTATGCAAGAGAAAATGGTTTCTCTTGTGGAGTCTGAGAGTGACAGAGATGAAGGGCCACTTGAAAGTTCTATGGCGAAAGGCCGCCAGGTAGAGAATTCAAGAACCGAGAATGTGTGGAATATTGGCCCGAAGGGAAGGAAGTTCTCTTTTATGGAGAGTGATAGTGATAAGGATAATGCAAAGCCTTCTGTACCGAAGCGGATGACGAAGAGAGATCAAAACAAGGTCAATGGAAAGAAGACAAAGTTTGAGGAGTATTTGGAAATGGAAATGAAATTAGGACCGTCCATGGAGGAGGACTTGGAGATGGAGCGGAGATTAGCTAAAAAATTGAAAGTGAAAAAGGGGAAATTGGATGATGGTGGTGATGGACTGAATCTTTTATTTGAAGGTGTTCCATCTTTTCATGATTCATCTGGGGAAGAGTACAGTGGACTTTTTGAAAATGAAAGAGGAAGTTTCTTACACATTGATGATAAGAAGAGCAAGAAAAACAGAAAGAAAACAAAAAAAGCAGAGCAAGAATTTGGTCTTGACAAAGATGCTTCTCATGATGTACAAACTGAGGAAAGCCTTTCGTTTGAATCTGATGAAGGAGATGAGGAATATACCACATTGGACAGTGAAACAAAAAGTATTCAGAGCACTGAAAAGAAGGAAAGCAAGAGGAGAAAGAAGAAGAAAAGGAAGTTAGAGCAAGAATATGGCTCTGATGATGATGCTTCTGATATGAAACTAATCAAGAATATGTCATCTGAATCGGATGAAGAGGGTGAGGCAATTACCGAGTTAGAAACAGATACGGCTCTTGGGAATGGGTTACAGAGCATGGGCAAGTATGTCGCACCACATTTGAGATCTCGTTCTGGTGATGATTTGCTAGAGCATTTACAAACTCGAAGACGGATACGAGGTATTTCTTTTATAATTTCTCTTGCTTTCCTTTTTTTTCATTCAATTGAGTGCTGACTCTCCTCTATTTTGCTTTAGGTCTGTTGAACAGGCTTTCTGAGGCCAATGTGGAGTCAATTTCTGGAGAAATCTTTTCAATATTTCAGGTATGCCATTTTTATTCAAATGAATTGTATTTGAACAAATTTAGATTTTTTCTTTATATTAGCATGTGAGGTTTTTATCATTCAAACGATATATTCTAAATATTGTGCTATGATCATGCGTATATGGCTACAATGTGCCTATAAATCAATCATTCACAGGCTGCTTAAGTTTTAAGACTTATGTAGGATTTGATACAAATGTCTATTTCCATAACCCTTAGCTGCTCGTGTGGTAGTCGTTAATAAATAGTGGTAATGAGAATAAATTTTAAGTGTAATGTTATAAGTGAAGCACCCTTAAAATCTCCACGGGGAGGCAATTTCAACCCCCAAGTTTGTGTTTTTTTTCTCTGTGGGAAAGCAATCTCACCCATAAGCTTGTATTTTTTTCTCCAAGGGGAAGCAATTTTCATTACCACTCATTACCACATACAAGGTGGTATTAGATGGGAATGAAAATTTAAGAAGAAAAATCGACACTTTAGGACAAATTAGCATTACCATGGGAATGAACAATGATTTCGTTCACAAATTCACATACAAATTCATTTCCATTACCACCATTTATAACCAACTACCAAATTGGTTTTGTTCTTTTTAACTTGGCTTTCTTGAACTTAACTCTCTTTTTTTACCTTTTCTTAACTTTTGGACTTTTCTTAATTTTCCTGGACTTTCTGGACTTTTCTTATTATTTCTGAACTTTATAAACTATAACATATGTTGAAGAGGACAGACCCTAATACGCTTACATCTTTAGATGTTAGTTTCATTTTTATTTTCTTAGCGTCTAAATCCATCCCGAAACATTGTGACTGATTGCCAGTTTGATTTTTCATTTACCTTACTGCTGTGTCATTTTTTCTCTAGTCTCTCAGTCGTGCTGTTTCATCACAAATTATCACTGAGGAGGTTTTGGCTTCATGTGCTGGAGGTCCACGGGGAAATGAACAGTAAGATTCTGACTTTTCTGGATGCCTTCACCCATATTATTAATGTCATATGTGTGATGTTCATTTTTGAGAACGTTGTCAATGCCTTTATGAGATTCTAAATTATCATTGGGATGTAGGCAATGTTGAGGAAAAAATAGTAATCTCTATGATGTATCAAGGTGTAAACTTTATGCGGTCATATTAGTTGATGCACTGGTGTGACATTTCCTTAGAAACGTGGTGTTGGAATAATCGATATTCCTACAGAGAATTGGGTGATGCATGTTTTACACTATGTGCATGCATACTCTAGCTAAGAAGCCCATTGGAAATTACCTGAAAGTACCAATGTGCGACATCAACTAGTAACCTCACATGCAAATATAAAGAGATTGAAATATTATGAGCACTTTTGGTGGCTTTTTTTTTCTATTCACCTCTAGAGAGAGAGAGGGAGGAGGGAGGGGGGAGGGAGGGAGAGAGAGGGCGGGAGGGGGTTACCCTCATTTTAGAAATGATACATTATCCTAGGGGATATGGGGTGGTGGGAAACTATTACGCCCAAAATGAGGGTAATAATTCTCTCATAGATCTGAACTCAATAGAATATTGGCCAGAGTTTGGCAGAAGTCTTTCGTCTAGCCAGAGATAGAGAGCAAAAGAGACGCAAGAGTCCCTAGCTCTTGGGCTGCAGCAGTACAAGGCAAATCCAACTTTTTGCTTCTTGTACTTACCCACTAAGCTCAAACCTCCAGGTCTCTTTTCCCTTTAGTTAGTGGCTGCGGTGACGCCCTTCACTTGCAAAAACAAAACATTTTTGTTGCTCCCGTGGCCAATCTTCCTCAGCCTTCCGCATTTGACATCTTACCTCGTTGGTTGTAGCCTTTTAGAGATCTTCCTTTTGTTGCCTATGCTCCCACAGCAGCTTTTATTTTCTTTCCCTCTTGTCACTGTCTCTTTGTTTCTGCCTCTGTGGTGTACTTAGTGCTTTACTGCTTTTGGGGTTCTTTTTTTGATATATGTACAGATTATTGTCTCAACCATTGTCTCTGCCAAGGACTAATATTAGGGGGGAGGGTATTTTAGATATTATGTTCTTTAGTTTACTTGGGGAATAAGTTGGTTTGTTTGTTAGGAAAGTAATATATATATAGAGCAACTTAGAATGTGAAAGGCATGTTGAAAATAGATGAAAATTTGGGTGAGCTCATAGTAGTTCAATTGGGAGAGAATCAAGCCTCTTGAAAGCTTGAATATCATTTACATTTGTTGATTTTACTCTTATTAATCAACCAAAGTTCATATTCTTCCCTTAATCTCTCCATTTTAGCACTATAATCCGTCCAAGCTAAGTTAATTCTAAGCAGTCTCCTGAAAAGCTGCACCTCAAAATTTCATGTTTCTTTTGATGAGCAACTGATTGTTCCTCTGTTTTTTTGGATTAGATCTTGTTTTTATCTGTTTCAGTTTCTAGTTTGGTTTTCTATGTGTGTTTTAGCTACTTGTGTCTTTTTATAATAGTGTTGGTTAAATTTTCTCTTAAAGTTTTTATATTTAGAAACAATTAATTTTCAGCATAGGCTTCTCCCCCAGTAGAAGAGTTATTTGGCTGGATTGTTCTTTTGATGTTTTGGTATGGTTAAGGCTTGGGATTTACTGTGGTTCCTCTTCTTTGTTTTAGTTTTAATTTAAGCTATTGCTTCAAAGTTGAGCTTTTTGTTAAGCAGCTGAAGATCTGAAGTGTGTGCTCTTACTACATAAACAAAAAGGGAAAGAAGAAGCTAAATTCAATGTTCATATGCCACTCCTTTTTTCTTTTTCTTAAACATAGGCTCTGTTCTTTTGGACTGAATAAGTCTGAACTGAACTGATCTGATCTGATCTGATCTGATCTGAACTGAACTGATTTGATCTGAAATGAATAAGTCCGAACCGAATCAACCGAACCGAACCGAATCGAACAACAACGAAAAACAAGCCAAGCAACACGAATGAATCGAATCGATTCGATCGATCGAACCGAACGAACCGATCCGTCGAATTGAGTATTATTAATAATTACAAGTAGAGTAATATTTTTATCATCATTGATAATGATAATAATTAATATTATTAATGATAATGATAATGATAATAATAATAATATTAATACTAATACTAATAATATGCATAATAATAATATTTTTTTTTACGCTATAATAATAATAATATTCTTATGAATTGAGTAATATTAATAATAACAAGAAGAATAATAATGAATATGAAGTAATAATATTAAACTGAATGATGCACATGAAGGCGATGGTGAAGATAATAATGAAGATGAGGTGGAAGAAAATGACGAGGTTGGAGATCGTATGGAAGAAGATTATTAGGAAATTTAGAATACTCCTTTTGTTTCTTTTAATTGCTACATTTCCCTTAAATGTTCTTTTTTTTAATTGCTACATTGTTTAAACTTATTTATTTGGAGTTCTTCACCCACCATAAAGTAATACTCCCTCCGTTTTGAAAGTTCTCCCTACTTTAACCAATTTTCTCTCACAAAATTATTCAAAATAGGAACAACAAAATAAATCGGAGGGAGTATTACTTTTCTATCTTTCGCTTCTTTCACCAAAAAATACTCTTTTTATCACTTGTCTCGCTCCCTTTTTTTATATTCAATGGGTTAACAAATACCCTCCAAAAAGTTTAAAAGTGACATTGCCAAAAATAATAATAATAATAATAATAATATAATAATAATAAGAAGAAGAATAATAAAATAACAATAATAATAAAAATAATAATAATAAGAATAATAAGAATATAATAAAATTAATAATAGTAATAATAATAATAGTAATAATAATAATAATAATAATAATAATAATAATAATAATAATAATAACAATCATAATAATAATAATAATAATAACAATAAAAAAAATAAAATAATAATAATAATAATAATAATAATAATAATAATAATAATAATAAGAATAATAATAAGAATATAATAATAATAGTAATAATAGTAATAATAATATTATTAATAACAATAATAATGATGATGATGATAATAATAATAATAATAATAATAATAATAATAATAATAATAATAAATAAAAAAAAATCAATAAGTTGTAGTCTGAACTGATCTGATCTGAACTGAACTGAATAAGTCTCAACCGAGCTGATCGATCGATCGAATCAATCGAATCGATCCGATCTCGAACCGATCGATCGATCTCGAACCGAACCGAATTTCCATTTATTCAGTCCAAAAGAACAGAGCCATAGTAGCACACTAGCATGACTGTAGATATCTATCCTAGTGTTGGTCCACTTCTTGTCATAGTCGTTTACTTGTTTATATGTGCTCTTTGTTCTGATGAGACTATTAATCACACTGCAACTGATTTGAGACTTATTTATACGACTTTGGTAGGTATGCTGCAGTGTTTGCAGCATTTGTAGCTGGAATGGCTTCTATGGCTGGAATTGACTTTGGTGCAAGACTCATGGCATCCCTGGCAAAATCTTTTGAGGTATCTTGATTTTGAAGAATTAGAATATTTTCACTAAACATCTCTATTTGTAATCTTGCTCACACCTGGGAGTATTGTGGATTGGATATTGGTGCAATGTGCCTATCCTGTAGAAATTTACCCGGGTTCACAACTATGTTCATCATGCTGACAGTTGCAAGTCTCACTATTGTTTTCAAATAGGATGAATACTTGAAGGAAGATAATCTATCTCTCAGAAATTTGTCACTTCTGCTTTCCTACTTGTGCATATTTGGAGTGTGCTCAAGGTAAATATATCTTCCGGATTTCTATGCCTATCAAGATTTTGTGCTGTTTTGGGGATTGAATAAATTTGCGCTTATGGTGACACTGGTTTTCTTGTATTATTATTAGTATAATTTCCTTAATAAATTAATCATTTTCATTGGTATGGTTCATGTATGATGCATGGACGCTTTGGGTGCTTACAATTGACTCTGTTTGATCTAATATCTCACTAAACTTCCTGTAATTGTCACTGGTGAGGTGTTAGGACTGTTGCACTGTTGTTAAAAGGTGAATGACTTTTCGTAATTTCAGGATAAAGGCCTCTTGAATGAATTATCATGAACTCACCTTTGGTGGGAGCCTCATGACTGAGTGATTTGCTAGTGTTACAGGCTGCGTATTATGTGTTATTGCTTGTTTCTTAATACTTCTGTTGATGAGTGTCTTTTCTTTTGCGACTATTTTTTTATTTATTTCTCTGTTCATGAGTTATTTGATAGTTTTTGTAATATAATTTGGGGTCGTTATATCTATTCTAGCTTTTTTGGTTGAAATCTACCTTTTGTTTTTTTTTTTCTTGGGGGGGGTGTTCCTTTGGTTTATTAAAGAAAAAGAAATAAAGAGGAAGAAGTTTTCTAGTTGCACTTTTTAATTGCACATTTCTGAAAAATAAAATAAAAAGGGGATATTTATTTTTGAAAACGTCTTCCTAATTGTCATGACTTTTAGGGGAGCGGCTGCATACATCTGAACCATCAGGATGAGATTAATACTTCTTGTTCTTGTTATTTTCCTGGAGGGGTCTCCTAAGAGGGTAATGAGGAGGAAAAGAAAGAGCATTTTATTGAGATAGGATGATTCTGTTAAGTCACAAGAGGAGATGGAATGTGTTGAAAATGTGGTTCTCGATATCATTTTTGGGGAAAAGCAGTTGTGAGGATCCTGTTTTGAACCTGACTCCCTTTGGAGTTTGGAGTGTGTAAACTGAAGCAGGTATTGATGGCCTTGCGAACACATGCCTCTTCCAGTTCTTTGAAATTCTCCCTTATATCTTCACCATACTTTCCCTAATTGAGTACAGAGTGGGTATTTTTTTATTGGGCTGTGGGCGATTTTTCTAGGTGTCTCTGTGTCCTCTTCTATCTCTTTCGCTGATTGATCACATTTCTTTGTTATGTAGTGCTAGAGGGTGCCATCTGATCTTGCAATCTTCATTATCAAAAAACAGAATATTTGCAGGAGCGAGAGTTGAGTGACCTCACAATTTTTTTGGCTATTTGGGTGTGTCTAAGGTTAATTCTTTCTCTGAGGCTCATTAAAAGAGAATTTGGTTGGAGAATTCTTTTAGTGGCTTTTCCAGTAGCTTTCTTTATGATCACCTACAAACCGCATCATCTCCCATCTTTTGTCCACAGTCGGAAAGGAACTTGATTAGGACCTTTCTAATAAGATTGTGATGAGTGCTGAATTGCTGGTTTCTTGATGCTTGTGTCGCGTGCCTTGATAGTATATAGTGTGGGAGTCATTGTTTCTTGCACTGTGGTCTAGTATACTTGTTCCATAGATTATATGCAATTGTAGGATTAGATGGATTTGTGCAATGACTCCCTTGAAGCGTTGCTGCTATATTGGGAAAAAAAGACCGTTTTTTGTAAGTAGATATACTAGCTGGAGTCCTCTCAAATACAGTTTACGTGTCTTATATTTGACACTTATGTAGCTTAATTGGCATTTAATATTCTCCCTTTAGTTACTTAATAGGACCCACGGTCCTACTTGACTTACCTTTCCTTCTGTTCTGTTAGAGGTTTTTCCTGTGTCTTTTAAAAAAATCCTGCTATTGAGGCTCTGCCTCAGTCAGGCGTTACATTTTCACGAGTGTCTTTTGGCACTGCTGGTATTGTTCTTGAACTGTTTAGCATCAGCTCCATTGTTTTCTCGGTGTGGAGTTTGGCTGTTCTATGAAGTATAGACCACTCTAATTGTCCTTCAGATCATTGGCAGAATTTCATTGCTTTGTGTTGCCCATATGTTTTCTAACTTGGAGCTGGTGTGACTATATGCTATAAGGACATCTAGCAATGCTTCATTCAACTAACTCTGTGGCTTCTTGCAGTGACTTGATTTATGATTTTCTGATCATGTTAAGCAAACAGTTGACAGAAATTGATGTCTCAACCATCTTGACGATTTTACAATGTAAGGACTCCCTCATTGTGTGTGAATCTAACATGCGATATAAACATCTTAGCCTCATTATATTTCTTCTTCTGAGACTTCTCCTAGTCCTTCAATATCTCACCCTGGCCCCGAGTGGTTAGTTGGTGGATATTGATATCTAACTGCTACATATTTCCTGCATTTGAGAGTTGATTGTTTTTTTTCCACTTAAGGTGTAGGGGGTAAAATATTTATACATATCATAACCTTGTATTTGGACTTCCCGTTCATGATCATTGTCTCATAATTCGCTCCCCATCCCCACGAATTGCGATTGCATTTGCTCGTTCCAATTCGAGGTTTGTTAGCGTGCCAAATCGATATGGTTTGCGAATTGGAATGACCAAATTAGCGTACTTACCTCTTAGATGTCATCTTCTGTCCATGACTGGAAGATCAATTGCAAATAGAAAAGCAAGATTTAACAAAAATTTCAGATCTAGGGTTCAAATAACCCTAGATCTGTTAATTGGAGATATGATTCACTAAATTAAGGTTTTAATTGGGGCTTTCATCAAGGAGGTCAAGGCGAGTCATCTGTGAGTGGTTGACGAGTGTTGGGTTGCCGACATCTTTTCCGGCAAGAGCAGGCACTTCCCGTAGTTGCTGCCATGGTTCGAAGATGCGATCTTTTTTTCCAGCGAGAGCAGGCACTTCCGGTAGCATACACTTTTTCGGCAAGGGCTTCCTACTTCTCCATGAAAGTGGACCATTTTCTTAGTTCAAGGTTGAAGATGTGGTCGAAAATATAGAACTTTGTATGACCATTTAATGTTCTTCATTTTTTTTAGTAGTGGGGTAGTTGGGTATGATAGTATGACAGCTGGAAGCCTCATCTCTTTTTATTTTTTCTTTGACAATTATAAAGGGAATTATAAAATACTTCTCAAATTACCAACTAATTTTTAAAGCGTATTCCGAATTCACCTATCGATCCGAATTCACTTATCGAACCGAATTCACCGAGGGGTAGCGAATTCCGCTCCCAAATTCATTCCGCGTTCCGGATCGATCTGCGAATTATGTGACACTGTTCATGACTTCCACCTACACTTTCTCACTTGTCAATTTAATTATACTATAAAAATCGAAGTGCTAATTGATAATATGGATGCTGTTGCTTGCTTTAGAACATATAACAAACCTGGCAAGTAACTGATCATGTATCCTGTATTAAACAGGCTGTGGAATGAAGTTGCGGGGTGATGATCCTGCTGCCATGAAAAATTTCATCTTTAGTGTTCAGAGTAGAGTGAATGAGTTGAAGGCTACTTCTGGAGATGCTGAGGCAACTATGGATAGCAAGAGAGTATGACTTCTAAAAGATCTGTTCTTTTATGGTTCTTGATAATTGGCATAATTTGGTAAGACATTTAAATTGGTGCAGATGGAATTCATGCTTGAGACTATATGTGACATAAAGAATAATAAGAAGCGGACAAAGGAAGATTTGTCTCCACACACACGTATAAAGAAATGGCTGCAGAAGGTTCCTAGTTCTGCAAATCTTACAGCTTCAATTTAGTTTTTTTACATCCCCCTCCCCCCCTCCTGTTATAGTTAGCTGACATATGTACACCTGTTTGTACTTTTAACTTTATCAGACTCAGCAGCTGAAGGCTGGTTCTTGTTGTGTGTGTACACTAGAGTCTAAACTTGATATTTTAGAGTCTAACTGGTTTCTGAGAAAAGTCAGAAATGAGGTTTATAAATCAACATCAGAACACTTCGTTTTACAGCTCAAAGTTTCTTTACTTCAGAAAAGGATGGCCTGTGTTAATATGTGATTTTAGGAGCAAAATTGAGGATTAATTATAAAACGTGAGTTGGAGAATTGTCGTCTGGTGTGGAAGACCTTGTAAGCGACAAAGACAAACTTCTTTTTGTTTCGCTTAGAAAGCCTGTTTTTTCTGGTAGAAGAGTTGCCCTGTCCTCACCCTTTATGGGAAATTAGTGCATCTTTAGTCAATGTTTTGTTTAAATTGCAAATTGTTGTATAGAGATAGGGTTTAACATCTTAGACTGGCTTTTAAAAGGTTCAGGAACATAAGTGATGTCAAAGCATAAAAGTGAATACTGAAATAGTAAGTGAACAGATACTCTGCAAGAGTGTCCAGTCATTATAGTAGCAAAGAGTCACAAAGCTCTTAGATAAAGCCCTCTTCAGTCATCAGTTTTTACATGTTTGTCATAACATCAATTGTCTGCAATTGTGTAGAAGATGTCTGGCAGTGACTGCTTGTGTCTTCTTCAACACCATGATCTTTAAATAAATTTTGTGTTTGAAAGCTTTTCCACCATTGCAGCTAAGAGTCGAGGATATTACCATTCGGGGAGTCAAATGGAGCAAGCTGCTTGATCCTGCGAAGAAAGGGCAATGGTGGTTTTCTGGGGATGTATCCTCTCCTACAGACGATGTTCGCAAAGTTGCTGGTAAGATCGACAAAGAGGTTAATGAGGCCCAGAAGATGCTGACGCTAGCTGCCAAACAAAGAATGAATACTGACACCAGAAGGTCAATATTTTGTGTTATAATGAGCGGAGAAGATTACATTGATGCATTTGAACAGCTGTTAAGCTTGAATTTGCAAGGAAAGCAGGTGTGTGCCGACCTTTTTGGTTGCCCACGGAATCATTTTCGAATTTGATCTGTCAATTGTTATTCTTGTGCTTGCCTTACAATCAAACTTTCTATGACATTTTGCAGGATAGAGAGATCATGAGAGTACTTGTTGAGTGCTGTTTGCAGGAGAAGATGTTCAATAAGTATTACACTGCTCTTGCTTCTAAGCTTTGCAGTCATGACAAAAACCACAAGTTTACCTTACAGGTTTGACTCAAGCGTCTAAAACTCTCCCTTTTTTTATTTTTTTATTCATACCAAGTATTACTCAAAGCTATCCATATTAACTCTCTGAAGGGGTGTCTAAACAGATTGCCTTGTTTAGATGCTGTGAAAGACAACGTATATGTCTTAACTTATCTCAATCATATATGCAGTATTGCCTTTGGGATCATTTCAAAGAGTTGGAGTCGATGCCATTGATGAAGGTCAATGCACCTGGCTAAATTTGTGGCAGAGATGTTTGCATGCTTCACCCTTTCCCTTGCTGTTTTGAAAGTCGTTGATCTGATTGATGCCACCCAGCTTACTGCAAAGAGGATAATGCATTTCCGAATGGTCTTTGAGGCAATTTTTGAGTATCCAGATAATGTGGTGTGGAATGTCTTTACTCGAGTAGCCATCACTCCTGAGCTGGAAGATCTTCGAAACGGTATGGAGTTCTTCATCAGGGAGTATGTCTTTACCACCAAAAAAGATGTCGCTAAAAGCTTTAAGCTTGTTAAGAAAGCGCTTAACAATGCTGAAGGTGTTTTGATGTAGATTTATTTACTGTTGCGGGTAAAAGAGGATTAATGCCTCGTTTATGCTGATCAACGGGGTAAAATTTTGGTCACTTTAACTAGGGTTAGAAAATTGTTCCTGGTTAATTTATAGAGCAATATAGGTTTTTTTTTTCTTTTTGGTTGCTGTCAAAGCTTTGTGTATTTATTGCTTAGTTAATTATAAATTTGTGATAATTTTTCTCACATAATTGGCATCGTAAATCATATTCGTCATTGTAATGTCATTTCGCATATAATGGGGCAATATTAGGAGTTTAGGGAAAAGATGGGGTGATTTGAAGGAGTTGAGTTTAATTTGCACCAGACAAAGTTGATTTGAGTTTACTAGTGTCGCACCTCATTGTGCATTGTTATTACTTAACGTAGATGTTATTTTCTTTTCCTTAATGGATTTTACTAGATTAAAGCTTTAATACAACTTTATGACAAATTGTCAAGAATAAGTCAACTTTTGGTCTTTCTTCTAAAAATAAGTTAGCATTTTTTTTCTTTTGACGGGAAAAAACTAATTTATTCATTTAAAAACGAAATATCAAATACTACAGATGAGCTAATATCAGGAGGATATTCCTCCAACCACACTCTCAACTCCATAAACATCCCACTCATTTTTGCAAGCTTGTGTGCTACTTTATTACCATCTTTCTTGACAAAAGAAAAGGAAATACTATCACAGGAATTAGCTAGCTGAAGAATGTCACTCACAACTAGGGATGGCAACGGGTCGGACATGGACCGGATTATGCATAATCCGACTCCGACCCTACAAGAAGTCGGATTTTAAATCCGAGTCCAACATCCGACTCCGAAAAATCCAAATCCGTTCCGACTCAAAATCCGAACATCCGAACCCAATCCGACTTATTTTTCTGCCCATCTTTTTTATAATAGTACAAATAATCTAAATATTACTATTATTTTTAACAATCATTTCTTCAATGGGAAAATCCTATATAATACAATTGGCTGAAAGTCGAAGTTAGGTTATACATAAATAATACATTAACATAAATAAGAAAAAAGGATTGATTGACTCAAAGTCAGAGTCGGATTCGGTTGTCGGATTATTTTATGAGATCCGACTCCGACCCTCCTCCGACTCGGAGTCGGTTTTTTAAAACAAAGTCGGAGTCGGATTACTTCTTTGTCGGAGTCGACTCAGATTTTTTCCTTCGGATTGGAGCGAACTAGGGTCGGATCTGGACTGGGTTGTCATCCCTACTCACAACTAACCCAAAAAAGGAAAAAGAGGATTTCTCTTTGCTGAGGTACGAGTAAAGCTTCATGTTATCAGTCTCCAGGATGAGCTTCTTGAACCCCGCCTCTAAGACAATCATCAAGGCATGGCGCAGCGCCATGGCTTCCGCCACTTCCACCTCAAAGTTCCCTGGTAGCCTATAGCAGGTGGCTACCAATACATCTCCTTCAGTGTCTCTTGCAACTCCCCAAAAGCCTACTTCTTCACTTTGAAAAATCGTTGCATCAAAGTATACCTTTAAAGTCCCTATGGGGGGCTCTCCACCTGCAAACCTCCTGATTCACCCGCTTTTCGCTTCCTCCCTGCATAATCGCTGCACCATACTCCCCCACCATCCCCATAGTTCTATGAACTAACTCCATCACACCCTGCAATTTTCCTTCAAAAAACCATTTATTTCTCCTAGTCCAAACACTCCACAACAGACTCCAGAAAATTTCCCACTACTCCTTTTCTTTTCTCGATTTTTGCATCAAGCTACACCAATCACCTAGAGAGCTAACTTCATAGTTATCAACATTGAGGCCAGTGATGACCAATGGTGCGGGCTGGGCGGGCCGAGCCGTGGGCCGTAGTGGGCTGCGCTGAGATTTCACGGCCCAGGACCAGACCGTGAAATTCATGGGTTGGGCGGGCTGGTCCGTGGGCTGAAAAATCTTGGCCCACACCGGTCTGTTACCGGTTTTCACGGTTCGGGAAGCGGTTCTCGCGGTTTGTGGACCTAGTGGGCTGGACCGGGCTGGCGAGCCGGCATGAGAATTTTTTTTATTTAATTATTTAATCATTGAATTTATTCATTATTGTTACATAAAACCTTTAAAGTGAATTAAAATATATACAATTATTAATATTAATGAATAATTTCATTATTTTTGAATTTGATTGAATTATAATATATGCAATTTGATTAAAATATATACAATTTGATTAAAATATACACAATTTGGTTCAATATTTACTTGGGTTGGGCTGGTCCGGTTCATGGGTCGGGCTGGACCGGTTTCATGGTCCGGGCTGGGCGGTTTTAGTAGCTGGCTTTAGTGGGCTGGGCTCAAAAAATCTGGCCCACGGCCCACCCACCAATCTCACGGTTCGAGCTGGGCTGGACCAGACTTTTTGCGGGCATAACCCACACGGCCCACGAGGTGGGCTAGGCTGGATTGGCCCGCACTGTTGGCCATCTCTAGACGCAAGGAGGAGTAGTACCATACCTTTTTTTGACTCACGACACTTCAGAAAAAGGTGTGATATTGTTTCCTCCTCTTCCCCACACATGGGGCACAAAAGATCCACATTCACTCCTCTTTTAGCAAGCTGATTTTTCACCGCAAGACCTCCTTGAATGGCTCTCCACACTAAATGCTTTATCTTCGGGATAATTGCTGCATTCCATAACTGTTTCCAGTCAAATTGTTCATGCGAGTTTGAGGTCGATGCTGCCTCCCTATAGTCATCTTGGAGTGCTAAGAAATACGCATTCCTCACATTGAATTCACCATCTTTACTCCCATGCCAAGTCCATCCATCTCTCATATTGAACATTGAGATAGGAATTTTCAATATCTCCTTGACCTCCCAGTGACAAAAAATGGAATTAAGCACCCCTTCATTCCATCTCTTATTCACAATTATTTCATTCACCATCATGGGTAAGTCACTCTCAGTCACCCCCCTTGGTAGTACTCGAAAAGAGGGGAGTTGTGGAACCCAAGGGTCCACCCAAATATTAATGGACACACCATCACCGACCACTTTCCGAGCACCCTTGTTCAACACATTCCTAGCTAACACGATCGACCTCCATGTAAAGCTAGCATTTGGGGGGAACAGTAGCTTCCATAGATGATTTTGAAGGGAAATATTTGCCTTTGAGCACTCTTGACATAAGTGAATCCTCCCGCGTCATCACTCGCCAAGCTTGCTTGGCTAATAATGCCTTGTTGAACACTTGCAAGTTACGGAACCCCATGCCACCCTCTCTCTTTGATTTGTACATCCTCTTCCAGGCCACCCATGCTATCTTTTTTCCTCCCTTTTTTGGCCCCAAAAGAAACTCCTATAAACACTCTCTATTGCTTGAAGAATGTTTTTAGGAATTGCAAAACACTGCATAGCATATGTTGGAATGGCTTGTGCAACCGATTTTATCAAAATTTCTCGCCTGGCATATGATAAGAAATTCTCTTTCCATCCCTTTAACTTCTTCTAGACACGATCTTGAATTACTTGGAAAACCCTTTTCTTCGAACTCCCTATGTATGTAGGTAGCCCGAGATATTTTTCATGCTCTTCAACTGCCTTAAAAGATAACTTCATCTGAAGGATATTTTTCTGTGCAAGCTCAATATTTCGGCTAAAAGAGACTTCGGATTTATCCATGTTCAATTTATGTCCGGAAGCTGCTTCATGGATAGAGAGAATTTCCAACACATTTTCCACTTCTTCCTCGTTAGCACAAATGAACAGCAAACTATAATCTGCAAAAAATAAGTGGCTAATCGGGTCCACATGTCTGCTCACCTTAACTCCATGAATTGCTTTCCTACTTTCGGCCTCTCTAAGCAGCGCCGAGAGCCCCTCCGCACAAATAATGAACAAAAAGGGAGAAAGGGGATCCCCTTGGCGGAGCCCCCTAGACGGGAGAAAATGCCTCGAGGGTTGACCATTAACAAGAACAATAAATGAAGCTGTAGAAACACACCTCATAATGTTATTCACAAAAGCCGCCGGAAACTCCATTTTTCTCATCATAGCCTCCGAGAAATGCCACTCTACCCGATCATACACTTTGCTCATGTCAAGCTTGAGTCCGAGAAAACCTTTCTTTCCCTTCTTTTTCTTCCTGAGGTAATGGAAGCACTCATACGCCACCAGAATGTTGTCTGTAATTAATCTTCCTGGCACAAAACCACTCTGAGACTCATTGATAATATACGGGAGCACCTTCTTCAATCTGTTTACTATCACCTTAGACACCACTTTGTACAACACATTGTAGAGGCTTATGGGTCTGAAATCCGCCGGGGTCTCACATTGCTTTTTCTTGGGTATCAAAACCACATGGGTGTTGTTAATTGATTCAATCTCCTCACCATTATTAAGAATGTTCAACACCTTATTAATCACATCATTACCATAGAAAATCGCCGACATACCATCCGGGCCCAGTGCCTTTGTGGGGGTGCATTTGATCTAAACCTTCCTTCACCTCACTTCCCATAAAAGGCGTTTCGAGCATCACAACATCTTGCGGTCGCACCTTGGATTTTACTCACCACTTCACTAGGATCTGTTTGTGTTCCTGTTGTAAACAAATTTTCAAAATGACCATCAAACACTTCTTGTATTTCATCCTCCTCTTCGAAGACTTGACCAGCTTCATTTTGGATGCTCTCAATATGATTTCTATGGCAACGTTGCTTCGCTTTCTTATGAAAAAAAGAGGTATTTTAATCACCATATTTCAGCCAATCTTGCCTGCTTCTCTGCCGCCAATAAATTTCCTCCCCTTCTCCAGCTCATCCATTCTGTCATCAATTGCCCGCATCTTAGCAATGGTTTTCTCCGATTGAAACTCAACCATTAAACTCGACATTTGCGTTGTGCATTCACGCATTTCCCGAGCAAAATCGCCAAATTTATTCTTCCCCCAAGTTATTAACTGACTGGCAGTGCGCTGTAGCCACTAGTAGAAAAACGACGATTTGCGTCTCACCATCTGCGTCGCACAACAGGACAAACGTCGCAGAAGATTCATTTGCGTCGCATGCAACAAGGAATCGACGCAAAAGAAGACCTATGTGCGTCGGATGTAACTAGGGTGCGACGCAAGACAGCTATCTGCGTCGGATCCCTACTCACATCCGACGTAGATAATTCTACCCCACTATTCCCTCACGCACATAATCCCGCCCAAAATAAATTGTTCCAAGAAATCTGCTTCGGACTTCTAAGCCCATCCGACGCAAATGATAAGCCCACAATATTACCGCCCAATAAAAGCCTAACCTAAATTCCAGTTTATCAATCTCGACCGCGCCGCTTCATTCATCTGAAACCTAATTTATCACCAGCCGTTTCTCTCTTCCTCAACAAGTCTCTCTCTCACCTACCTTCATCTCCTCATCTCATCTCATCTCTTTCACCTACCTCATCTCCCTCATCTTTCGCATCTCATCTCTCTCGTCTCTCCTTCGCATCTCATCTGACCAAATTTACGAAGGAACGCCGGATTGGGCTTTGTGAAGTTTTCGAGGAGTTGCGAGGAGCGAGGCGAAGTCGAATTCACAACGACAGCGTTTGAAAGTGTGGGAAGACAGAGATCGACGAATGGGGTCGAGAGAGAAGACGAAGACGGAGATCGCTGATTCAATTTTTTTTCGGTGGTCCGATTTTTCGTTGTCTAGATGAACAATATGTTTCGTTGGCTTCAAATATATTCTTTTTTATTTAATTTTTTTTCCATCTCTGTTCTGTAATTTCGTTGGCTTCAAAGTAATTTTGCTTCAAATGCATTCTTTTTTATGTAATCCTTGTTCTGTAATTTAGAGGAAGATCGAGATGTAATTTATTTTTTATTTTCTGTAATGTACGGTGCTCCAATGTTATTTCTTTTATTTTTATGTTTAGGTTATTGAACTTTTTTACTCTTGTTGATTTTCTTATTTTTGATTCTGTAATTTATGTATATTTTTTGTAACTAGGGTTTGTAAAAATACCACTTCTACTGTATAAATTCAATATCTTGTTGTTTATTTTCTGAATTTTATTATTTTGGTTTTTATTGTTGTGAGTTGTGCTGGTTCTGAAATAATTTTTTTTTTGTAAAAAGCAGTAATTTGCGGATATGAGAAAACCAAGCTGTTGAGGCCTGGGCAGTATGAGGGGTGCCATCTGCGTCGCATGTTTCGCAATGTGCGACGCAGATATGAGATAATTTGCGTCGCACGTTGCGCAGCATGCGACTCAGATGGAATGACCTCTGTATACAGGGGGGAATAGGCATCTGCGTCGCACGTTAGGTAGGGACCGACGCAGATAGCTAATGAATTACGTCGCGTCGTTGTCCGACGCAGATCCTTTATCATGATCTGCGTCGAGGCTTGTGCCGTCGGACCCATGTCCGACGCAAATGGGCGCCTCGCATCCGACGCAAATCCTCGTTTCTGTACTAGTGAGCTTCATATTGATGTCGCCCCCCTCCTCCCACGCCTTTTAAATGACCTCCGAACACGCCTCATCGCGCAGCCACATTTCCTCAAAATGATATATTCGTTTTTTCTTCCTTCTTGTGACTCCATTAATGCTCCCATTCATACACAAAAGTATCGGAAGATGATCCGAGCGTCTTTTTATAAGATGAGTGACATAAGAGCCAGGATAAGCATCTCTCCATTCATCGTTTGCAAAAAATCTATCAAGTCTCTCTTGAAGATTATTCTCCCCACCATGGTTATTTGTCCATAAAAAGTCATGGCCAACGTAGCCGAGGTCCCCGAACTTGCATTTTTCCACAGCACTTCTCATAATATTTGCTTGGTTAACGTCAAACTCACTCCCTCCTCTTTTTTCATTCGAACTCATCATCAAGTTGAAGTCGCCACCACAAAGCCACGGACCATCCCACGCCCCCGCCAATCGTTCCAACAACTCACCAGTTTTGTGCTTATTTTCATCCTTGGGGTGGCCGTATATCCCAGTGCAGCGCCACTCCCCTCTCCCATGTTGCTGTACAGTCACATCAATGTGGTTTATGGACAAGGACATCAATTGAATGTGAAGCTGATCCTGCCAAAGAAGAGCAATGCCACCACTTCTCCTTCTCCCATCTCCTTCACACCCTACGGCTAACATGATAACAAACTTCAACTTATTTTTAACTACTTCCATCTCGTGAACTTTCAACCGAGTCTCACTAAAAAAATAGTACTTGGGGATGTTCTATGATCACTAAGCGTCGCAACGCATTTACCGCAGAGGCCGTCCCCAAACCTCTACAGTTCCATGATAGAATGACATTCATTGACCATCGAGGGCCCATTGTGTGGGGTCCGCCACCTACAGTTCAATTGCTCCGACAACTCTTTGTTTCTTCACACCTATACCCTCCACCTCCATTGTATCTACTCTCTCACTACTTCCTTCCCTTTCACCTAGCTTTGTACCCACCTTGGGTGGATTGTCTTCTTCCATATTCACACTATCCCTCTGCACTCGTTGCCATTTTTTCTTGCTGGAACCCGAGGACTTTTGCATGGGAGCCTTCTCATTTCCCCCCGCAATAAACAGGAAGCCGTTTGAGACTCCTCCCCTTCTTTGGGTACTGGCTGCGTAATTTGATACCTCACCTGTTCCTCATCTCTCACCCCTTCCCCCTTCTCATCTCCCTCATATGTGTTTTCGCTCTCCTCCTAACCCTCCCTTCTTTCGTCATCTGATTGCTTCCCTCCTTCCCCTTCCTTCAAAACAACCTTCTGCATTCTATTCACTACTTCCAAAACATGCTCCTTCTGCAGGGGCTTCTCAACTTGCTTGGGTTTTGTCACAAAGAGGGGCCTCGCACAAGGTGGCAAAGAGCTACTACACCCCACCCGCTCTTCAAATTTATAGTGCTTCCACGGAGATGTCTTTAGACTCATACCATACCTTAAAACAGGCTGATCTATATCCTTATTTTCATCACAATCTTTAACCCCATACCCAATCTTGCCACAGACAAAGCAAAATAGAGGGGGTTTCTCATACTTCACCTCAAACGAATCTTCTACCCCTCCCCTCATTTTCAGTTTCACCGAGTTTACCAAGGGTTTCCGAACATCCACCAGCACCCTCAACCTAATCGACTTATCAATACCTACTGTGTTCATGTTGTCCATCTTCAGAAAAGAGCCTAACTTAAAAATAAGTTAGCATTTTTAATTAACTCATAATAAGTAAAACTTGTGAGGATACCTACTTTAATTGGGTCAAATGACCTACAACCTAAAGAACAAGTCATCACCACTGTAAAACCCCTCAACTTTCCCGAAACACCAACACCACTCATTTTTTCCTCCCTCTTCTCTCTCCCCTTTCACCTCCGTATGACCCTCCCCTTCCATTGGACCATACACCCCAGCAAGTCAGCCACCAACCCCCACCCCTGGCCTTCGGAACAAGCCTCCCACCTTTAAACAGACATACCCAACCACCAACGCCCCCCCCGATGATAATCCCTCATCCTTGTAAAAGAAATTTAAAGACGGGGTAAATACCGAAGAAAAAAATTAATGGCGGAATTTGCATTTCCCAAAAAAAAATTGAAGAGAAAAATTAATGACGAAATTTGCATTTCCATAAAGTCCATATCCATCTTCTCCGGTGAAATCCCACCTTCTAACTTCCAATCAAACCCATGAATCGAAGATCCCAAAAATTCAAATGTTTCATCCTGATTGTCAATGGTTACCCAGGACAAATCCTACGCCCACCAACAAAAGGAATCAAATCAAAATGACAACATTTCACATCCATTTCGAAACCCAAAAATCTTTCGGGCTCAAATGAATTGGGTGTACTACCCCGATTTTCTCTCACCTTGAGTTACTACCTGATGCTCTTGAGTTGCCATCGGGGTTGTGTGGTGTTGTTGTTGGCGTAGCACCAGTGCTGCCAGTAGTCTGTCGTCGGGAGCTAGGGGGAGGTAGTTGGCGGCGCATTTAGACAGAATAGAGAAACAAAGCATGGAGGTGAGGAAGGAGAGAAAAAACGGCAGTGGAGGAGGGAGGAGAAAGATAATTTCTAAAAAAAAATAAAGTAAACAAATAAGACCAATTAGAGAGCGACACATGTCATATTTAACCTATTAAACAGGTTACCCAAACGGTCAACACTTAATTTGAGAAGGTACTCCCACAAGCTATATTTATCCTAAGTTAATCAAAAGGTTAACTTGTTTTTAGAAAACAACCCAAATGGTTGCTTATTCTTGATAATTTTTCCTTTTTTTTTTATCTATCCTAAGTTAATCAAAAGTATTTTTACTTTTTTTTTTTAATAGAATACTTTAATTTTCTCTCAACAAGAATAAAAATATAATCTTCACGGTGTGAGTATGGATATAGGTGAGGATTTTTGTTAGTCTGAAAGTCTAATATGAAGATATATTTGAACTCCGATGAAGTTCTAATTAAAACGTGTTTGTTTATTGTAGTTACTTTTTTTTTTTTTTTTTTTTTTTGACAACAAGTACAAACAAGCAGCATTATACATTACACATTAACACCATTCCTAGCAGCAACAGCCAAATTATGACTTACCTCGACCTCATCTCTATTAACCTTTCTAACTTCACAAAACCTAAACTTGTTACATAAAGCTAATATGTCATGCCCTATAGTACATATTTGAAAAGGAAATTGCTTCTGCCCTAACATACATACTAACATCTTGGAATCAGTATGTACAGACATTGCTGATACGCCACGTTTAAAGCCTTCCTGTAATCCTCTTAAAACAGCTAATGCTTCACATTGAAGTGCTGAAATTGTAGCTACTTTTAAGTGAGGATTATTGTTAGACAACTGTCATCACAAAATATAGGTGGCAAATGGGTCCTGTAACCTAGGGCCAAGTCTATTTTGGGTCTAATTCGGGACAGGTTTAGGGGATCAGAACAGGCTTGAGTCGGTCTGTTTCAAGATAAGTGAATATTTGAATTAATTATATAATTTAAAATCGAAACTTAAGTCAATACAATTGAATATTAATAAAATACTCATTAAGACGAATCAAGCAAGACCCCACATGACTAAATTTTTTTTCTTATATGTGAAGAATTTAGAAGATTCCCTCTAATTGTGAATAGTGTCAAGATTCCAAGTGAAAACGATAAAAAAAAAAAATACAGGGAGTATTCTATTTCGTTTTGATTTTCAACTAAATTAAGGATGACCTGATCTGATCCGACAATAATTAGTTGATTGGCCGACTAACTCGTTTTACTCATTTACCATGAAAGCTTAGGCCATTGTAACGTGACAAGTTAGCTTTGTGTATGCGCTTGCTGAACTTGTGGTCAGTTGAATTTGTGGATGATACATTATTATCTGGTCTTTGCAATTTGCTGAATATTACATAGTACTACGCTTAATCTCCATGAATCTAATGATATAATATAAAACCCATTTTGGATCTCCAACTATAAGTATGAACTTTTGGTTGAATTGGTCCTTTAACATGCTATTGGAGCCAACTTGACCTTTCCAAGGTTGAATATTTAGAGCTGGGTAAAAGAAGGCTTATGTTGCAACTACATTTAAAGTACAATAGGCTCTCATATTTGATTGAGTTGGTTCTTTGAAACCTAATGTTAATCCCTACTTTTGTGTTCAGCAATAAGCTTAGCATATTATAAGAGAGTCCATACGGTGACTTGATTAAGAATCCATTCGATAACTAGTTGGATACGCTGACTAGTTTGTCCAATGTAGTGCTTTGAGACAAGTTATATACTCCGCATGAAGGGCTAATATATGTCGTTCTCCACAAGGAGGAAGTCTTGGTTAATCGGCATGATTGGCTATTTAATCAGATCAAGTGGTTGAATTGTAATTAAACCGACTTATTGGATAAAAAAAAGGAAGGGTCTCACGAACATATAAAAGTAAAATTGAATAAATGGAATGAACGGCAGTTTGATGACTGCATATATCATACATATTATTGTGTAATGTTAGTATTGACTGTATTGATTCGACAAAAAGCTTCATAAATGGTCAGACTGCATTTGCTTGTGTATTGATATTTGCAAACCTGTAACTTTAATTACCATGATTAACTTGACAGCCCTCCTCCCATAAGTGCCACCATTATTTATCATGGGCTGATATAATCTGAGCCTCTTATAATTGAAGTAAATCTTGCATTCAAATATTTTTTTTCACCCCTAAATGAAGTTCTGGTAAAAATGGTAGCTATTTTGTACCAAGCTATCCAAATAAAAGTTTAGAGGACATTGGTTAGTGTTCTCGAAAAATAGAGAAGCTAAGATCCTTTTATTCGATCTGCAGAAGATGATGTTTGAATGTTACAACATTGGATTAGAGTGGATCTTTTTTCTTCTGTGCGGAGGTTGGGGTGGGGTCAAGGGTCAACCTTCCCGAGTTACAAATTTGGTATCACAAATCTGCTTATGTAAGCTCCGCATCGCAATCTCTAAAAAATAAAAATAAAAAAGAACTTAGCATGGTAAAAACCTGATATTTTTAGACATAGCGTTGTAAAAAGAACTTACCATTAACAGGATCAATCCTGATATTTGTGAGTCTTACAAAATTTTAGTTGTTTTGTTTACTCAGGATACTTTGGAATTCTGGCTCTCGTACCATATTTATTTGAGCTAAATATCCCCTAACAATGACATCAGCACCAATGTTCGTGTTTTTTGAGCGGATCAACCTCAATATTTTTAGACATATCTTTTTCAATACATAAAGTTGTCAAGTTATTCAACATTTCTTGTGGCATTGATGATGTCACATGGGTTTTAGTTAATTCAAGCTTTGAGAAGCTTCTTTTCAGATACTGATTTATGTATTGATTTTGACCCAATCTATCTTGTAAAATTTCTTCTTTTCATTGCCATGGTCTACTGATAAAGTTGGAAGATCTGGACATTGATATTAGGGAAGGGGAGAAGAGTAGAAATGAAGATTTGAAGAAGGATGTCAAGCAACAAGCAATATATATGGTGAATATATTTTCTCTCAAGCTCACAGAAATGTATAGCCGAACATTTTTTTGGGGCACCTCCCTGGCCTACGACCTTGGCGACTCCTCTCATCACCTAACTGGAGTCAGAAACCAGTGAAGTTCCATCCTAATAAATTACATCGATTTGTTCTAAGGTTTTTATTTCAAATTGGAATTTGGTTATCCACCATGTACGAGGATCCATGCTAAGCATTCAAAGCTTCAAACCAATTGGCATGTAGTGGCCAACCACACTTGTCAATTATCCTCCAATATGGGACAAACTTACATGTGAGCTACCAATTAACAACCATCAAAACAAGGAAGCAGATATAAGAACAAGATCTACAATGTTCCATTTACTTCATACAGACAAATTGGAGAGGAATTTGATACTAACACATATGTTACTATACTGCTCATAATTTACTGGAAGACACGCAATACATTTCCTATACATACAGGGGAAACATGAAGTATGCGCCTCCATACGAGCAGGAGCTTTTAGTATGAGAAAACTCCATTGATGGAGCTAGTATGACATCACTTCATCTTTCTGCCTAAAGCAGGGAAAGCGAGTGGGAAATTATTGTTCATACATTGTCACAGCAACCCATTTCTCATCTTTATGTAATGTAGTGGCTCCTGCAGGTAAAGTCATGTTGGATGTCCAAGGGTAAACTTTAAACTTTTTGTGTGGCGATGAGGCATTAGAACTGGCGGATGGCTGACTAATGTCATTGACTCCTAATTTAGAAGGGGGTTGAAAAGGATCAAAGGATGAGTACGATGAGTCCCCTCTAATGGGCAAGGCTTCAGGTTTCACCTCAGTGTGTTCAGCTTCAGTGTCCTGATGATATGCACCTGAGAGGACATGAGATGAAACTGATCACTCTAAATAAAACCAAATACACCTAAAAATGTTTCTCATACACAAGCGAAGCGATTTAAGCATGCAAAGTAAGGGAGTACAGCTAACTTGTCGTCAAACATAATTCACATGCTTATAATCAATGGAGTTCTCATCAGAAGGACAACTGACAATTAGGAACCCCAAACTGACAGGTTCATGTGTGAATTTGTTGAAACCAGTCATACGATTTGTTCAGTATTCCCACAAATTGGGAATTGGGGACTAAGTATACAGGCAGGAAGAGAAATATATTCCCAAGAGCTAAATTTATATGAACCGACTGAAGCTCTCAACTCCAGCTATGCTTATCAAATCCGCTGATGCCTGAGATCAGAGAAGTAGGCAGCTCAAGTCCTTGCTATATTTCAAGCAATTCTATTACCGTAAGGTTTAATCATATCAGATGCTATAGGAACCAAATGACATTACAGAAAGAATGAAAGCCAATGTATCAACTCACAGAGGTTAAAATATGTTTTCCTATTGTTCTTTTAGCAAGTCTTTTAGAATCGGAAGGGTGAATCCAACCTTACACCGGTGGAAGATGATAGTGCCCACCAACCCACTGGAACACCTATCCGATTGTCCTAAAGATAGATATGACCCTCGGTAAACTGGACTGATTTATAAGAGATTGCATACTGTCACTACGAAATTCTTGAACTTTGCACCCATGAAATTTTTTTGTGTTTATCAATATATCAGCACAACACTCAAGATCATCATGGTGTAAGCTTTTATTGCCAGTAGAAATTCTTTGCAACAAACTAATCCAACGAAAGTCCAAGTGAATTTGAACATTCAGATATAGTCATATAGCAGTGTACAAAAGATACTAAAACTGGGGCTTTTGTATCCTTTCCAGCTTGAGTTTGATTTAATTATTCCCAGCCCAGTACGAAGTTTCTCAACCTCAACCCATGTGCAGCTCCAGTTAAGAGGAGGTGACATATAGATGTCCATTATCAGATCATCAATTACATTTCTCTATCAGAATTTCATACGAAGAATTCATACATGCATCTAAATTTATGATTATTATAACAAACAAAGATGGATAGCTTTAAGCAGAAGGTGTACACTACCTTTGCATGTAACTCGTTCTGTAAAATCTCTTTCTGAAGCAGAAGTTGGCAAAAAATTGAGTCTATTTGGCGACTCAGCAATGGGAATTAACTGCTGCTTGGGAAATGAACAATGAGGTGTGTCATTGACATGGTATCCTGGTGAATCAGGTTCAGAGTTCTGTTTACGTTTACCTACAAGAAGAATGTCGTATGTGTTACCAACATGCTAGAATTGTACAAAAAATAAAAGAAAAAACCATTTCTGCAAAGAAAATATTTTAAGTTGAACTACTTGACACTGCCAAATCCAGGGGAAGAGCTTCCTAGATCTGATGAGAACCCAGAGTGAGCCCAGGAAAATTACATGGCTTCACCAATTTGACTGGGTTTGTTTATCAGGATTTCCTCATCAGATATTGGTAATCCTTTCTTTCCTAGAAAAGGAACAAAGAAAACAATCGATTTATGTGCAGAAGAGAACTAGCAGGTACTACTGGACAACTTGGCACGTCTCAGATCAGGAAGTGGTTGGCTCATTATTGGTCCTTTTTCTCTCTTCAAGCGTATTGTGTTAGTTCCTCAGGAGAAACATTCGGCTCATGTCATGTGCAACTCATTTTACCCAATACCAATACAAAAAGAATAATGACCTTGGCTTGAGAGACTTCTTCTGGATCTTGCAATTGGTCAAAGCAAACTGGGGATCTTTTCCCCAAAAGGACGATCTTTGGCAAAATGTAGCATCGACATGTGTCTGATATAGCTTCTACAATGACATTCCTAACATGAATTGTAGCTGGTACTATGGAAAAATTTGCAACTTCAGTCAGAATGTTAGGAGTTTCAGTGCTGCTGACCTCACATGAAGCTAAATTAGTAAGGGAGTATAGACTACTTCCTGTTCAATCCAGAGATAGACCTTGCTTGTACTTACAGACTTATATCTTCAAACTTCTTTGTTAGTTGGTCATGACAAACATAATGTTCAATTTCACAAAAATTTAGCACCTTCAGGTAGTAGCCCAGTCTACTGCCAATTTGTTGTGAACACTATTTCTTAAGGTGTCACTTTATTACTAGTAATAAGAGATCATGTGCTAGGTTGAACGCTCCCAACTTCTTTACTGATTTTGACTAATCTGTTAGATCAGATAGAAGATGGCTCCCATCCACCACCACTCTGAGAGTGAGGGTTAGCCTAGTGGTTAGAGCTTCCTTCCCTGTTCCAAGAGGTTTTGGGATCGATTCTCACCCTAGGCAAGTTGGGATCCCCTTTATTCCCCCCCAACTTGTCAAGGTTTCCCCTTACCTTATTAAAAAAAAAAAAAACACTCTTGTCATTGCAGTTAAATATGAGGTCAAAGGTGGCTCTCTTGTTTGCCTATAAATAAATGTCACAAAAGTAGTTGTATGTGAATAGTTTAGAGAAGTTAGAACCTAACTAGTAGGTCACTACTATGTACTCCTTCTTCACAGGTCACCGCTTTGTATTGTTTCTGTTAAGTCGTTGCATAGAGCAAAAACATTCTATAATTACAATGGAGAAAGAAATCAGAGCAAAAATAAGTGAATTTCACCGAACTTCAATAATCCCAAAAGTTCTGGCAGAGACAAGACATGTATGGAACTCTGTCCCTAGGACATGTCAACCACGTGCGATATTCTACACGTCCAAATAATCACTTATTACTATCACATTCACTGTTATGCAAATTATGATGTGTAATAACTAATAAGTAATAACACATTAATTCTCTTTTTCATAGACTACTTATGAATAAGTGTGGACCATGTATGAAATGATCAATGTTGTAGAGTATCTTACGTTCTCTCAGAGCAATATAGGCAACCTTCGCTGCATTCATCTCCGACGACTTTTTGGTCTTTGCTTCTTGTCCAGTAAAAGATTCCCCACTTATTTCAACGGTTGAAACAAAAATCGGGTTATGAGAAGGGCCAGATCGAGTTGTAATATACGCTGGTAAACAAGAATAATCTTTTTGAGCTATTTCTTGTAGAAGATTTTTGAAGAAACCTGGATCTTCCTGCAAATATGGACATAAAGCAACACGCTTATTGCGTTAAAACAGTCCTGAAAATGTGAAAGAAATAGATAAACCATAGTGCCTATAGGATCAAAAGCAACCTCTTCAGTAACATCTGACGATGATACTGACATTAGAGCGGCTTTCGCAGCAGCATTTTCAGCATCTTTTATAGTGCTAAAATGTTCAGAACTTTCATATGTCTTCCCTTCCAGCATAACCTTAGATTTAAAACGACATGCATGAGGAGGGCCCTCCCGCTCACAGATGTACGCTGGGAGATTCAGATTTCTCTTTTGGGCATATATTTGCAGTTGGTTCTTGTATAGATGAGCCATATCTGCTGACAACAAAATTTGAGTTCCATGAAGCTTTTCTCTACATCAAATATCACCTAAATGCAGCAGTAACGGACACAAGATACTCAAAAACAAAGTAATTGAAGTACGCATACAGAGTAATTGAGTACGCAATAACCAGCCACACTAACACTCATACAAAGTAATTGAAGTACACAATAACCAGCCACACTAACACTTATTCAAAGTAATTGAAGTGCACAATAAGTCAATAACCAGCCATACTTTTAATCTTGAACTGCTAATGGTTGCAAATTGCATGGTTTTTTCTAATTGGCATTAGAGGACCTTCATAAGGAGTTGCTTCACTTACATGTCCATGTAAGATAGAATATGACATCCTGGTGATAATTTTCAAACGTTCCATCACAGGAAAGATGTTAAGGCTTAGTTACTATATCAGGGAAAAGAACATAACACTTCATATCTGTCTTAGGTCAGGACTTCTAGTGTGCTACAAGCAAGCGCTATCAACATGATATAGCTCAAAAACCACCCCATATATCAACTGAAGAAGTTTTCAAGTAGTATTAAAGCCTTGTAGGTCGAGTAGAGAGGGAAATGAATGTGTTTCAAATGATTAAGCACGTGAAGCAATGAAAATGGTTTTTCCTTGACGATTAGCATCCTACTTTTCAACAATAGTTGGCATCGAGGTAAAAAAAAGTATCTCTACAAGAAGTGTGCGTGAATGACAGTTCTGTTCCTTTTTAAATTCTTTTCTCGAAAAACAATATAGAGAAAAGCATATTAGAGGAAACGAAAAAAATCACTAGTATCATATAAAATGAAAAAAAAAAAAAATCAAGAGCAATGCTAAGGTCCAATTCTCTTGCAGAAACCAAAATTAGCTCAATTTAGTTCCAAACAAGTCCAGCTAAGTTCATCCAAAACCTGTACAACCTGTTCAAATAAGAACCAAAGCTTCACATAAACCAATAAATGCATTATTCAAAATCAGTATGGAAAGACTAGCATATAAATGCATAGAGAATAGCTGTCCATGTCTACAAGCAAAAACTATTTTTAGGATAAAAATGTCATTTTGCTCTTCCTTACTTTATCCAAACAATTTAAGGTTGAATTTTCTGGCCCTATCACCCTTCTCCAATTCTGGGCTGCTTCCTCTGTCCTGCTTTATGCCTAGAAATGCATTCTCTTTATGAAAGACAATTCTTTTGAACCTTTCTCCTTTAATGGAATTTCTCAGGATTTACTTCTAAGCAGAGAGAAAATCCACATTGTATACTCCAGGTAAAAGAATATATTTCTCATATCTTAAGGAAACTCTATGCACTTTTGTTTGACATGTTTGCCCCTTGAGTAGCTCTAACTGTTTGGACTAGCCAAGATTAGGTGCAAATTTCTGAACTGTTATGGTATTCTTAAATTTGTTTGGCTTCCCAGAGATTAGGTGCAAATTTCTGAACTATTATGGTATTCTTAAAATTATTTGGCTTCTCAGGCTACAACCTACATTGTCTCGTATTTTGGTGATTTGGTAAATATGGGAGAGAGAAAACACCTACAATCACTAGAAGACAAATTCATAAATACAACAATGTCAAAATTCTAGATTCCACCTCAAACAGGTAAATGTTCAATTAATGTTAGAAAGCCTTTTTAGTCACACAGGTTCAGAGACTCGGTAATCATTCTTTACATAATTCTGCATGTGGAAGTTCTAGTAAGAGATTTACAGGCGGCCGGGAGTAGTATTGTTTAACAGAAAGTGCAAAAAATCTGCCATGATAACCTAAAAAAAGATTCCTTTTTGTTAATTTTGTACATTGACAGTAAATTTGCCAAGGTCAATAGATAATGTTGCTCAATAACTTCAAAGATATATCCTTTATTTATCAGCAAATGTCAAGAAAGTGTGAATGTTACTTTACAGAATATCACTGAAGCAATCTAGTATCCTTTATCAGAAAGAATAAGCAATTTTTAGATAAGTATTTGGCGTATCCAATTACCTATGAAAGAATTTACCATGATACCTTTCAGAAGAGAACTCTGGAGGTGTTCTGAAAATACCTTCAAAGATGTTTTTGAAAGATGAGCAAATGCTCTATGCAAAAGGAGGGTAAAGAAATTCAAACAAAGATGTTCTATAACTGCTTTAAACTCCTTATATAGAATTCAATTGTTAGAGAACTAGATAAAACACATACATCCCACATCTTGCCTCACCTTTAAATTTCTTATCATTCCTATTTGGGGAATTCACTCCAATCCCGGGATCAGCTTGCAAAGGTTCTAACATTTTGGGTTGCTGGGCGTCCGTGACAGTTGGCAAAACTTGTAAATCAGTGCTTGTATTAGAAGACCCTGCATAACACAATTTTAGAATTCATTGCCAAAAGCTGCAGTGAATTAGAAAGGAAACCACATCCTGTTTGCTGAAAACAATTAGTACTATATACGAAAGCAATATCAATGCTCAACCATGCATAACGCAAGACCACATTGGGAGTACTTTAGACCATTCTCTCGTAATGTTTCCCACTAAGACCAAATTGGGAGTACTTAGACCATGAATGACCATATTTTTTTGGTGTGGATTAATTCGATTTTAGGAGTATGAGCTTTGAAAGAACTAAGACCATAAAAAATGAGAGGATAGCATAGTGCCAAATCTAGCTTCAGCCTTCAAGATTCATAGAGTTTAAAGCTAAGAAACAAGCTTAAGCTTCAAGTTACAGATAATGCACCAGAAAAAGTGATTGCATGAGTTTCATAACTATGTTTAAGGAAACGCATAAAGAAAGAACTACTTACAAGTTACAACCATTACTTGGCATTTTCCAGCATCTAACTAAACAGACCTTCAGACCTCATAAACATATAATAACACAGCAAAGCCACTAAGCCAGCAACCATATGAATTAGCATCAGACCTCTGAACCATGCACATTGCACAGTCTTATCCTTCACTACCAGTTGCAACCAAAATAAAGCTAGAAAAATATTAACAACATTTACAATGACTTCAAACTGTATCTCAAATTGCAATCGTATTAAATTACTATGACTGTATATATATTTAATATTTATGCACTAAGAAAACTCAAAAGTTTTTTAAAATAAAATAAATAGAGGAGATTATATTATAGACTTGATGAAAACAAACATAGATTGAAAAATTACATCAAACCCAGCTGAAGATAAATCCAAAAAAGAAAAACCCACGATTACTAACATAATAATAATAAGTCAAAATTAACACACAAAAAAGTGTAAGAAAAGTACCAGTGAAATGGTGATATGCAATCCGAGCAACCAAATTCTGAGCTTCTTTAGAAGATTTAACGAAATGGGTTGTTGAAAAAGTGAAGCCATTAACAATAACAGTGGCTTTAAAGGAAGGGGAGTGGTCAAGGCCTTCTCTTGTAGTGGAATATTCGGGTAATTTCCATACCTTTGATTGGCAATACTCCTGTAATCTGGACTTGTACATTTTTATTTTCTTGCCCTAAATTTTGAACTTGTTTTTAGATAGAGAGAGACTGATAAAGAGGAAGAAGCAAGAGAACAATTCTTTGTATTTTTGGGAAAAGGGAGATAACGTGGGAAGGAGTTCGGTAGACGCAGGTGTGACAATTTTATTTTCACACTGAGTGAATATAAGGACTAGCTTGCAAAATATACTCCCTCCGTACTAAAATAAGTGAAAATATTTCTTTCTAAAAGCTCTCACACATAAAAGAACACTTATTTCAGAACAAATGAAGTATATAAGTTAGAGCTACAAGTTCAACCATTGTGGAGCTACAAGTAGTTGTTGCTTCGTGAAACCTTGTAGCTTTCTCAAGATACATGGTTTCATACAAACCAATGCATGCAAGTGGTTAAATATAGTGGAAGAATTGTATGATGGGTAAAAATTGGTTTGTACTTTTATTTTTTAATTAAATGAATTAACTCATGAAAGCTACAAGTGGTAGTGACTAGTGACTTTCCATTGGAGAGCTTGTAGTTTAGAGTTGTAGTTTGGAAAATGTCATGGGGCACACGAAACTAAAAATTCAGCATTGCCTATTCATATCCAAAGAGATCGGTATATGTTAGATCTGAGTTACATTTAAGGACTCGCCCTTTGAATTTTTCAGACCTCGATTTTTTTCTCCTTTTGGAACCTATGTTACTTTTCTAGCATTATTTTAACTTTTAAGGCACAATAATTAACCATAGTTAATTTATTTTTCCTTCTTTTATTTTTGGTTTTTCTATGATATACCCCTGTATTTTTTAAAATTCTATAATACCCCTAATGTTCTATTATTCTACATTGTACCCGTATACTTTTTAAGTTTTCTACAAAATACCCCTAGTGCGTAATAATGAAAACGGACGTTAATGATTTTTGAATTCCCACCCAAACCTCCGTTTAGTACAATCTACTCCCACCCAAACCTCCCCATTCCCTCCACCCAACCCCCCTCCCCCTCCCCTTCACCACCGCAGCCTCCCAACCCCCCGCCGACCCAGCCCCCCTCCCCCTCTCCTCCGCCGCAGCCCCCCACCCCCCCCCATGCCCGGCCCCCCCCCCCCCTCACCTTCGATTTCCCGCAGCCTCCAACCCCATCCCCTTCGATTTCCCGTAGCCCCAAACCCCATCCCCTTCGATTTCCCGCAGCCCCCAACCCCTCTCCCTCGATTTCCCGCAGCCCCCACCTCCTCCCCTTCGATTTCACGTAGCCCAAAACCCCCTCCCCTTCGATTTCCAGCAGCCCCCACCCCATCCCCCTCGATTTCCAGCAGCAATTTTCAATGCATCGTGCAGTTGCAGATGGAAGAGAGAGATTTGAGTGTTGATTTTGCGTTGAAACAAGATTGAATCTGGGTTGATTTTTTAAAAAACAATGGCGAGGGTGGTGGTGGTTCACAGCTGCGGTGCGAGGGAGGGAAGGGGTGGAGGGGAGAGGGTGGGGGGCAGCGGGAAATCGAAAGGGAGGGGGAGGGGGTGGGGGCTGGCCTGAATGCGGTCATGGTGGTTACGGGGGTGGAGGAGAGAGGGAAGGGGTGGTGGCTAGGCTGGGGGAGGGTTGAGAGAGAAGCCCAGAAATGCAAAGAGAATTTAACGGTAAACGTTACGTACACTTAACTTAGGGTACGATGTAGAAAACTTTAAAAACTTATGGGTACAGTGTAGAAGAAATAAATATTAAGGGTATAAAGTAGAATTTTAAAAGACACAGGGGTATATCATAGAAAAACCCTTTATTTTTTCTTTTTCCCATTTACTTATTTCTTTCTTTTTCCCATTTACTTATTTCTTTCTTTGTTCATCTTCGCAATATTCTCTTATTTTCTAATCCTTTTAAATCTTTCAAACTACCCAATAATGATTCCAATATTTTTTTTTCTTTGTCGTCAAATTGAAATTTAAAAAATGGCGTATCTTAAATAAAAGAAACAAAAGGAAATAATTGAAGATGGCCTTCTTCTATCTTAAGAAAATGTCTAAATAAAAAGTGGTATATCAAACTATAAAACATCTATATCGAAATAAAAAAAATGTGTAGATTCGTTTTGGGTTTCTTCAAACACAATATATTTTTATCAAAATCAAAATTTGTGTGTGATTTTATGTGCATCACAGAAAGGAGTGATCCAAAGTCCAAATAATAAATGTTGGTCAAAAGTGCATCAACTAGATAAAAAATAAAGGTGGTGAGATACAGAGATATGATCACAAATTTGAAGAGTAGCGTCTTATTTACGATCTTCACGAATTTGAAGCAAGGGGCATTACTGAAGATTGGTGGTTTCAAGTTAGTTTCTAGTAGTGTCTTATTTAGCATCTAGTGGTTTTGTTAGTCTCCATGTTTTGGGAGTCATTTAGACAATGTTGTCTTTTGAATTAAGTCATTACTAAGCATGTGTTCATTAGAGTATTTAATTGAAGAAGAGTAAGCGTAAGTAGTGGATACTAACTCTATTTTCAACTTATACATTGCTTTGTTTGAGCATTTTTCAAGGTAAATGAAACTGCAATGATTAAATCTCGTAACGGTTAGTCCTTTATTGCTTTCTTATTCTAGCACCTTACTCAACTAACTTCAAAGTTGCAAAGCTGTTCGATGCAACAACTGAACGAATTCTGATGTTCATAACAAAAGAAAAATCCAATAAAGGCATATTGATGCATTCCTTGAAATTTTCAGACGTAAAGGTACACGAGGAGTCCTCAAATCTCATTAACAACCAATGAGACACGGAACTCCTAAGGTTGAGAGAAAGAAAAAAAATCCAAAACCAGGAACAAAACTAAACAAGGCTTCCTCAAAGGAGCCACATACTAAAACTCACAGCTACTTTCTAAGTCGATTATTGCAAAACCGAAAGCCAATATCAATATCATGTATGAATCCAACAAACTAAGCTTGTGCATGTTCTCGCCACCATCATACAACCCTTCACTTGGCACTGGCAAGCTCTTGGCGGAGCTGCTTGGCAGCAGCAACCATGTTCGACAAGGCTGGCTGAACCTCACCATACTTACGGGTCTTCAGACCACAGTCAGGGTTCACCCACAAAACGTTGGACTCCAAAACTGCAAGCATTTTCCTGATGCGATCAGCAATTTCCTCAGTGGGTGGAATCCTTGGGGAGTGAATGTCGTAGACACCAGGGCCAATACCAGCACCGTACTTAACACCCTCACGGAAAACTGAGAGAAGCTTCTCGTCAGAACGAGAGTTCTCAATGGTGATCACATCAGCATCCATGTCAATGATAGAGTGAATGATGTCATTGAAGTTAGAGTAGCACATGTGGGTGTGAATCTGAAAAAAGAAGCCAATAGATAAGTTTTCCATTTTCAATATTTTTTGACGGAGCTTTCCATTACCATTCAAATTTGAGCTTTTCTTTTCTAGTATAAAGACCATCCTGATACTAATCAGTAAGACGAGGTATAAGTGGCAAAAGTTACCTGGCAGGTATCTTGCACACCAACATTGGTGATCCTGAAGGAGTGGACAGCCCATTTCAAGTAGAACCCGTGCTCAGACTTCCTGAGTGGCAATCCTTCTCTAAGTGCAGCCTCATCAATCTGGATAACATTGATTCCAGCCTTCTCAAGATCCTCCACCTCATCCTTGATGGCAAGAGCAATCTGGTAGCAAGTCTCATGCCTGAAAACATAATATGATGAGAAACTAGTGCCCACTGCCCAAAAATCCAAAATGTCGATTTGGTGCAAGGTTTTTTCCAGATTTCAGTTTTCAAGGAAGAAAGAGGTCATACCTGGGTTGGTCATTTCGGACAAAGGACCAGTTGAGGATGGTAACAGGTCCTGTAAGCATACCCTTCATTGGGCGGGAAGTCATGCTTTGAGCAGTGGATGACCAGAACACAGTCATTGGGTTGGGGCGGCTGACATCACCATAGATGATTGGTGGCTTCACACATCGAGATCCGTAAGATTGCACCCACCCATTTACAGTGAAGGCAAAACCAGACAGCTGCTCTCCGAAGTACTCGACCATATCGTTCCTCTACAGATGTGAAAATGCAGAGTCAGAAATCTTAGTTTACAAATACTTGCTTACTTTCATTAAGTATGCATTAAACTCACCTCAGGCTCTCCGTGAACAAGAACATCAATGTCAAGTTCTTCTTGGAGCTTGACAACCTTGTTGATCTCCTCCTTGATGGCCTTGACATACTCTTCCTCAGAAATCCTATGAAATATAATGAAAACAGCAGTATTAGAGATGACTAAATGAGAGAGACAGTAGCAGGTTGAAGGTGGCTTCAAATTGCTTTGAATAACTCACTTCTTGGCCTTGTATTCACGACGCACCCTCCTAAGCTCCACAGTTTGTGGGAAGGAGCCAATGGTTGTGGTGGGGAGAATAGGAAGGTTAAGCTTCTTCTGCTGAGCATCAAGTCTAGCACTAACATTTGTTGCACGGCGATGGTCAGAACCCTTCAATCCAGCAGCCTAATTTGCATCAAACAGAACAAGTAAATAACATAAATCATATACACCAATAATATAGCAAAGGAAGTATGAGACAAAGACATATGCTAGAGAACTACTTACAGCCTTTTGGACAGCTTCATTGTTAACCCTTGGAGAGGACTTTCTTGAGGCCTGAGCAGCATCATTGGCAGAGAAGAAAGCCTGAAAAAATGTAATAGATGAATTAGGGGCCAAAATTAGGACTAAAGACTGAACTAGTCTAAAGGATAAAACAAACAAGCAAACCTAAATATAATACTAGCAAAAACAAAGGTTCACCTCATCCTTTTGACCAGACAAAGCCTTGGCCAAAGCATTAACTTCTACAACCTTCTGTGCAGCAAATGCAAGCCATGACTTGATTTCATCATCAAGCTTAGTCTCATTAACAAGATCAACAGCAGTGTGAAGAAGTGAGCAAGAAGTGGAGACCACTAGCTTGTCTGCAAGCAAAGAACGACTACATTAGCAATAAATTCTTTATCAGGCAAAAATTTTCTTGTGTAGATATGCAAGTAAGATCACCCACCCTTTCCAACAATGCCCTGAAGACTCTGTAGCAAAGCAAGGGAAGCAGCAAGATCGTTGGCCCAAATGTTCCTTCCATCAACCACCCCAGCAAATAGGTATTTGTCTGAGGGAAATCCACCCTTAATCAATTCTAGAGACTGTGTTCCACGAATCAAATCAAACCCAAATCCAGTGACACCCTTCAAAGAGATGAGGGTCTTGTATGCCTCAGGGGTAACATCAGCAAAGTAAGTCTCAACAATAACATTCAAACCGGACAAAGTAGATTCTAGTTCAGCGTAAGCATCGGTAAAGGCCTGCAATTTGTGAGAATCGAGATCCATCACCAGCAGAGGCTCATCAAATTGAATACAGGAAGCACCAGCTGCCTTAAGTTCAGTCACAACTTCCCTGCAAACAGAGCAGGTATCAGCAACTAAAGATCAATCGATATAATCGAATCTAATATAAGAGACAACGTCAATTCTCACTTGTAGATTGCAAGGATCTTGGGAAGAAGAGATAGTAAGTCGAATGATTTCTCAACACCCTTAGCAGGCTTGGACAACAAAAGGTAGGAGACTGGTCCAACCAGAACTGGGACAGTGTCCACTCCGAGCTGTTGGACAAAAGATGAGAAAATTTCCTTAGGTACACATAACAACAAAGTGGAAAATAACTTATCTTGCTCTAGAAAGACCATTGAATATAATTAGTCTTGTACTTGTAATCTATATCTCCTCACGACATGAACACACCATCTATAACTTTTAGCTTCTCTAGAATAAACCAGGTGCACAACAGCAGAGACCTCAGGGTCACAGCCTCACACACACCTTGTAATTTTCATTACATCAGTGTGAAATTATTGATCAAAGATGAAAGGAATGTAATTACACTCAATGGATAAGAAGTTCTCACAAGAGAGACCTAAGACCTATGGTATAAACCAAACCTTATTGAAGAAAGTATTCTTAAAACTAAGGCTTTCATAACTAATTAAAAATATAAGATAATTAAGCACTCAGTTGCAGTTCATCTTCCTAAATATACCTGGGGAATTAGTCTTATATAATTCTTAGTTGGATGACTGAAAGCTATATCTTTCCTTTCAAATTCAGCAAAGATTTTCCAATATGAAATAGGTAGCAAACAGTTCACTTAATCTAAAAGTCATCCTTGAATGACTGAATTATCTCCACCTTCCATATCATCCTAGCTTACATATTACATAAAAGAAGCAAAGACATGAGTATCAAAAGGTTCATAAAATACTTACAGCCTTGGCCTCCTTGTATTCGTTCACAGCCTTGTGAGAAGCGTAAGAGAATTTCACATCAGGGCCCAACTCAGGAACAATGTAATGGCTGCAGCAAGCAACATAACACGCATTAGCACAAAGAAAACCTTCAAAACAGAACAAGATTAAACTTGGAATTACAGAATAACAAATGTATCACTCATCACTTACTAGTTGGTGTCAAACCATTTGGTCATTTCCATAGCAGGCACAGTGGCATTTCCTCTGGCCATTGAGAAGTAGACATCGAACTCAATCTCACCACCATTCCACCCGTATCTTGGGGGAACAGCACCAAGCATAGCGGTGGTGTCGAGAACCTGATCGTAGTAAGCAAAGGTGTTGCTGGGAATGTACTTGATACCAACATCAGACATCTGCTTCCAGATGGATGACCTAAGATCAGCAGACACCTTTTTCAAATCATCAGCACTGCTTTTACCATCCCAGAAAGATTCAAGAGCAAACTTGAGCTCTCTCTTTGGTCCCATACGGGGGTATCCAACAATGTGTGATGCCATTTCGCTGCAAATCAATAAATGCAATACAAAAAAAAATTAGTGGCATTTTCTGTGCATTTAGATGTTAAGGGTCATCAAACTACTACTCTAAGAAGATCCACGCTATGAATATATACGTGCGCGCGCGCACACACGCACACACACACACACATACACACAAAAACACATATTGTAAATAGAAAGGGACTTAAATGAGAAATGAGAATATGGAAAAGCTAATCATATATCCCCATAAAGCTCTATATGTTCCAAAATCCCCTTTATATTTCCAATTATATAACAAAATCTGTGTCAGCTTATGATTCATTTTCTCATTCTAGTCATTCCCTATATATAATATCGTTTTTTCTTTGATCCGATTCCTAAAGATATTCTATGCTAGTTTTTTTTCCCTTTGATCTAATTCCTTACAAAAATGCAATCAAATTCTCCTCAAATTCATGAATTGAATGTTCATTTTAAAAAGCAAGCATACATACGATTAAAGCAGAAATTTAACTACAAAAGGTAGATGTCAGAAATATTAACGAAGGAATGTTATTAATGCCTTTTTCCTGGAATTGTTATTAAAAGTTGAACATCTGACATCTTTTACTAGTTGTAAAAGTACCAAATGTAATTCATAATAATCTAATTACCTTAAATCAAACCTTAAGGTATAGTTTGATTTTGTGACATCAGCCTAATCAATTGATGTACCTACCTTAAATCAAATTATTTAATCAAATTATTTGATTTAAAAAGATACATTTAGATCTATAAACTATATTTTTTAAAAGCATGCTAAACTTTTGTGATCAATCACAATAACATACATGTTTGATCATCACATAATGAACTAACGAATGTAGCTAGATCATGAAAGTATTTAAACAATGCATCAAAATCACATCAGATCTATAATTCGATCAACGAAAAATTCACATAATCACATAGATCTAATCCTCTACGTTCCGACATTAATACATCATCAGATCCACATTTTTACATACAAAAAAAAAATCAGATCCCGACGCAAAATAAAGCTCCAATCTGACACCGATAAAGTAGATCTAAAACAAATAATTAAATCCAAAAGCGAAAATCGAACTCACGTAAATTATCTGATCGATGATAATTAATCAATAAAATGTCGAAAAAAATGAAGAAAAAGATCAATCAAAAAAATAGAAATGAGATTAGATACGAGTGAAAATAGAAATGGAAAAAAATTTGGAAAATCAAATCAAAGACAGAGAGCAAAAATCGCAGAAAAACAGAGAGGGAGGAGAGAGAAAGAAGCGTTAAACGCAGTGTACCTTGAGGAGGAACCGGAAGCCATGGGAGAGTCCTTGGAATAAATCGGTTCCAACCAACAAGCAGAGATAGAGAGAGAATGGGAGAAGGCGAGCAAATTGGTAGTGAGTGTTTGGGGTATTTATAGACCCAGTGAGTGATGAAGCCTGTAGCCTGAAGGTGGTGGGAATTCTGGGGTTGGTGAATGCTGCTGTATGTATTTTTGTGTTTTTTTTTTTTTTTTTTTGAAAGTGATTTGTATTACTGTATTATTTTTTGCTTACTCTTGTTTCTCTACTACGCCTAGATCTGTCACTTTACTTTTTTTTTTTTTTAAAAAAAAAAAAAAAAAATCCTTTTTTCTGTTTTGGAGGGCTGCGATTTTTGGGTCTGTTTTGCGGAAAAGAAGTAGCTTATTTTTTGTAATTTTGAAATAAAACTAAATTAGATTGAATTGATTGTAAGATAAAATCTAACATATTTTCAGTCAAGAACCAATTTGTAGTAGAGACTAGAGAGTGAAGAAATATAGTCAATTCTTACAAGAAGAGAGATAAAGCATAATACTTCCTCTATATTTTAAGAATTAAACCTGAAGAAAATTACATGCATATAAAGAATAGTTGTATATGGTATGGTAAAAAACATTAATCAAATGACATGTGATGAGAAAATTTTCCAAACAATAAAATAGAATAATTAATTTAAAAATACTCTCTATTGATGTGGTACGAAGAATAACTCTGTCTAAACCTCAACCTGCACAGTGTTTTGGTCTAGCATTTGCAAGGTACCTGACATGAGTACGGGAAAAAATAACGGGAATCCCTACCTCCAAGTACAACAAATTAAGAGGATTCGACGTTATGACCTTAGGGTTACAAGGTGAATTCCCAACCAACTACACCAAACAAACTCGGTAAATATTCTAATGATACATCATACAACTATATTAGAAGAACATAGGTATGAAGTATTCTCTCATTTTATTTTAATTTACTCACTTCACTTTAGGGGAGAACCAAAAAAGAAGTAGAAAAGTATGATGGAGAAACTCAAAAGGTGAGTGGAGAATTAAAAATTGAGTTAAAATATTTAAAAGTGGATGACACGAGTGAAAAATAAGATAAAGTAGATGGGACATATTGCCATTAACTGAAAAAGTAACTGTGTATGAATTAAAATGTTACATATAAAAAAAGAAGGGTGTAAATTAAAAAGAAATGAAGGAAATATAATACAAAAGCCATCCAAACAAAAAAAACTTGGTGCTCAGTTTGATGCAATTTTATGGTTTCTTCTTAAAAATAAATAGTTTTCCTAGAAAGTGTAAGTGATTATGTGGATCTGGATAGATAGACGCGCTTGTGAGAGGCACGTGGGAATGACGCAGTCGTGTAGTGGTTGGGATTTTGAGTAGAGGATGGAAGAGTGGGGTCCAATATTACAGAGCACAGAGTGAGATCATCTCACATTGGTCATCTGAGGTTGGCTGTCCTCAACTCCTCACTCCTCTCAGTGCTCAAAATTTACAAAAACAAAATGAAATTTGGCTTAATTCCAGGAATTTACACGTATGTAACCGTCGGTACTATTATTAGACTGCTTTTTTTTCCTTTAAAAAAAAAAAAATTTAGACTACTTCTTTAATTAACAGATACTCCAATAATACCGACTTTTAGATTTACTAGTACCAATGCTATGGTCCATTTTCCTTGAAAAACTATTACTTGTCACTGTACTACTCTACTTGCTTTTCTACCTTCTTTTTTCTATTATTTGCACCAAAGAAGTAATAATATAGTAACTAGGTTTTGGACCCGTGTATAATGCACGTGAACTATTAAGTTTAATAAGAATGTTTATATATCAGCTACATTGAAAACATATAAACGATTCTTTACGTCTATTCGATCAAATTCTTTTTTGTATGATAAAAAAACTTCTTTATATTAATTATAAAGTTGTTTAGCAGATACATAACTCATATGTTTTGAAGATTTCTTTATATGCTACATTAATCGTAGTATTAGACATCCCATGTTCTTCCTCATAAATTAGTACTATTAGGCATCTTTTACTCGTGACTCTAGAAATGGTTACGTAAAATTGGCCATGCCTGTTAACTGGTCTCGGGAAACCCACTATGCGATAGAGATTGTCCTTGATTTTTAATACTGCCAAAGGAAACTACCTTTTTTGAAACATCATAGGAAATTTTGTTTCATCTGACGGAATATCATACGGGGTATAAATATCTTATTCCCCGTTGCTACCTAAAATGACCACAACTTGGATGATTCGGTTTTTTACATGCTTGATTACCAACCTAGTATTGTTACATAAACCAGATGTTGGCCGGGTCAATATTCCTCAGTAGCATCACTGGTGTACCAACCTTCAGTGTTATATTGTGATTCAATATACCGGAACACTAATGGTATTTAGGAATTCAACGGAGTAGATTTTCATGCACTTCTAAGTTGCATTTTTCCTAAGAAATTGCATTTTTTTTCTTAGAAATTGCATTTTTAAACTTAAATATACTCTATTAATTCTCCGGGTAATTTGGACAACACATGATCATTCACAATCTCCACTATCTTATGAGTCGAAGCAAGAATATCTATCATATGAAAATACTTAGGCTCCTCTAAATGATCCTCTATGTGGCCGAATATATGTTTTCCACTATAGCTGATATAAGATTATTTACACCATCTATAAAATTGACAACGAGTATATATATATATATATATATATATATATATATATATATATATATATATATATATATATATATATATATATATATATATAGTACCCGTGCGATGATATTTGCTCTCTTGTTATAGATAAATAATTTACAAATCATCCTAAGTTCAATTATGATAAGGATGATGAACAAAATTTCAAACTGAATATTGATCAACTCGTTGCAATTAGGGGTGTAACTGGATTGGACTGGATTGGACTTTGCCAAATCCAAATCCAGTCCAAAGTTTATTGGACTCGGGAAATTGAGTCCAAGTCCGATCCAAATATTTTTTTAGTCCAGTCCAGTCCAGTCCGATAACTTTTTCTTGAGTCCGAATCCAGTCCAGTCCAGTCCGATCATTATATTATTTTTTTCCCCGATTTAAATTCAATGATTCACAACGTTTTCTCATAATTGAATTTGAAAAATTAAGCTCATTACTATTCCATAAAATAAGTCACATACATCTTTATCAACCAATGAGCACTAAACTTTCAACAACACAAACATATATTGTCTTGAAAATTGAAATACAAGTGAATATTAAGCATCAACTATGCTGCCAAAAAAAAAAAAAACACATGAACTAGGCTTCAAGTATGCCACGCTGTCAGCAAGAGTGCCACGCTGCCACCAAAAGTGCCACGCTACCAACAACAACAAGAAGAAGAAGATATCAAACTCCCAGCAGCAGCAGCAAGTCAGCAACCAACTTCTTCAAGACTTCAAATATCAACTTTCAGCCTCTGTCCCCTGACTTCCATCTTTATCTCCCAAGTTTACCTTAGTCAAGTCTATTAAAAAGGGGGAAAGATAGAAAATAAGTGAATAAAAAAGAGAAGATAATAAAGTAAAGTAATTATGTTAACAGTTAGTACAATTTCATACCTTGTTCAAGCTTCTCAACATCTTCCAAGCATTCCTCAACATTAATAGGAACTGGAGAAGCACGTAACCAATCTTGAGCACAAACCAAGCTTTCAACAACCTTAGGTGATAGAGAACTCCTAAATGGATCGAGGACCCTTCCTTCAGTACTGAATGCACTTTCAGATGCCACAGTTGATATAGGAACAGACAACACATCCCGAGCCATCTTACTAACAACAGCATACCTTGCACTATTAGTCCTCCACCAGCCTAAGATATCAAACTCCTCAGAATCTTCCTCTGTATCTTCTTCTAAGTACCTATCAATCTCCAGCTTTGATTCCCCCTCCTTTTCATGCTTCTGCTTCTTGTACTTAGTCTTCAAAACCTGTATCATTTTCTTTTGGGAACTCAGGTCCTCTTTGCCTGAGCAAGATACCTCTTCCCTCATCCCAGACTTAGAAGGCAGATCAAAAATACGATACTCTTCAAACATTGCATACATAGAGGTTTTTAATGTAAGTGCCAATGAACGAGCAACATGAGAATCATACACCTCAGACAACATCCATTCAACATAATCTAATTTGTACCGAGGATCTAGCACAACAGCAATTAAGATCAAAATATTAATTTTTTCAGGATGTCCCCAATACTTGTCATACTTTTGCCTCATATGAGTAGCCATCAAGCACATATCAGGATCATTAGACCTTGCAAAGCTCTTTATAAGTGCAGAAACATTTACAAGTTCATGGGAAAATTGATTTGCAGTCACATACAAGCAACCAGAAACACGCAAAGTGAACTCGTAAAAGTTCTCAAGAAATGAAGTCAATCTTTTCACATTAGCAAAATCATCATCAGTGGGCTTTCCTTTACCCTCTCTCTCATATAACTCAATGGAATAGTGGGGATCATCTCCATCAAACCTATCAAAAGCACGCTCAAGTTGAAGGGCAGCATCTAACATAAAATAAGTTGAATTCCATCTTGTGGGTACATCAAGGCTTAACAATTTTTTGCTACCAATCTTTTCATCCTCAACACATTTTTTAAACTTTTACAATCTAGAAGGTGATTGCTTAACGTATCTTACAACATGTCTAATACACAAAACATATTCACCTACACATTTCATACCATCCCCAACAACCAAATTGATTATATGAGCCACACAACGCATGTGAAGAAACCTAGAGTCCAGAATACCAGTCTTCCAAGAGTTAACTTTCTTTTTGATATATGCAACAGCAGTGTCATTTGAGCTGGCATTATCAACAGTAATGCAAAACACTTTCTCAATTTCCCAATCATTGAGACACTTTTCAACTAATTTTCCAATTTCTTCACCCCCATGGCTAGAAATCGGGCAAAAATTCAAAATTCTTTTTTGTAAATTCCATTCATTGTCAATGAAATGCACTGTTAGACACATGTAATTAATCTGCTGAATTGAAGTCCAAGTATCTGTGGTGAAAGAAAATCTAGAAGAATTATTTTTTAACAACCATTTTAGGCTTTTCTTTTCAGTCAAAAAGTTTTGATAACAATCTTTAGCAACTGTTACCCTTGAAGGCACATGAAATCTAGGCTCCATAACACTGCAAAAGTATCTAAACCCTTCAGACTCCACAAATTTAAAAGGAAGTTCATCAACCACAATCATATATGCTAGTGCCTTCCTAATAGCTTCAGGATCATATTTTTGATAAGTCAGTCCACTAGAACCATCAGTACTAGCTTTTTTGAAAGAAAGCTTAGTCTGACCAGAGTTCTTTGGGGTGTTATAAGGGTATTTTGTGCACCTATTAATATGAGCCTAACAAGAACTTGTTCCAGATACCTTTGGATTATAATTGTATTGCAACTTACAATACTTACATTTAAATTTTGTACCTTCATTTGATTCGAGTAAATCAAAATGATCCCAAATTAGAGAGCGATGTTTATTTTGCCTCTTCTTTGACTTCACACTATATGATTTGTTTCCCTCGGGTGCAGTAGAAACATCTGGAATTTCGTCCAGATCAATGTGAACAGAATGAGATGCTTGAGCATTTGACATCTGAATCAATTGTCATTGTCCATAAATTAGATTGGAAGTTTAAATTAAAGTAAAATACAATGAATAAAAAGTTGAATTAGAAACATACCTTGATATAAGTTGAGAGGAAGCAGACAGAGTCGCAGAGAGACTAAGAATCTGAGAGAGAATGAAAGAGTGAGAGGAAGTGAGTATTGAGGAGTGAAGTGAGAGAAAAAACGGCTACCACTGCTAGGACTAGGGTTACTGGGAATTTATGAGTCATCTCTCATCTGTTATCATTTAACATTTAACAATGGCGCCAAAAGAGTAAAGTGGTTTTTGCCTTTTCACTTTTACCTTTGAACTTTTGGAGCCAAGTGAAATGTGTAGCGCCAAGTGAAATTATGTAGCGCCAAGTGAAATAATTAGCAAGGGAAGATTAAAAACTCTAAAATTTTAAAAATAGTATCATTTTTTTTAATATATACATTACATATATAAAAATTAAATACATATATTATATATAATTTTTTTTTGGACTGGATTGGACTTATTGGACTCCAAAGGGGTGAGTCCAAATCCAGTCCGAAAATATTTGGACTCGAAAATTTGAGTGGGGTGTCCACTCCCAAAAATTTTCAGTCCAGTCCAGTCCGACAAGTTTGGACTGGACCGGATTGGACTCTGGACTTTTCGCAGTCCGCTTACACCCCTAGTTGCAATACAAAATTTCAAATTCTTATTTTACGTTACTATTTACAATATAAAATTAGTCAGTACACCGTTTTGATTTTCATGTTATATTGTAAACCCTTAAAAGGTTATTGTTGTGGATGAATTTCAATCTTTCTTTAGTATTTAGTGCTATGCTCCCATTTGTATCTTCATTTATTCTAAAAGTTGCATAATGGATCAGAGTGATTACAAAATTAATAAATATAATTTTTCCCTTGTTGGTTTTTGTTCCTCGTAATTTCTTTTATGGGTGTGATATTTTCGTACTTCCCACTACACTTTTTGCCTCCCAAAAATTACACTAAATGACACCAGTGGCCCACAGTTAACCCTTACTCCTTTATTTATTCTCACAAGCAATCCGAAAGAACAGAAAAATATGAAAGTAGAATTTTAAAATATATCAAGCCAACACCAGTTTTGATATTAATTTAACTAATTTAGAACATATAAATATGTAATACCGTATTATATATATGGGTTTTGTAGGTTCTCCATATGATTTATATTTTCTGGTTATCCTTTTATATAAGAAAAAGTTAAAACAAAAGTAAATAGACAAAATAACAACTTTAACAATTTAATAACTTTATCCAATCCTTTCAAAACAGTTTCACTCTCTTTCTCTGTGAACATCCCCAAAAACATATCCGTTCTTTCAATTCATCTTTCTCTCGAGAAAACCAAAAAGTGAAAAAACAACCAAACTTAGTGTTCATTTATTGGGAGTAAAATCGACTAATTTTGAATACTTACAATCCCTCTTTTGACATATAATGCTAGACAATTAGCTAATTTTGTTGATAAAACTATGTTGAATAGTATCCCTCTTGCTTTCTAGTGTAATACCCATGCGATGTATGGTTACAAATAGTTTTATTACTTTGTAGAAAATTATAAGATAAACAGTTAACTTCTTTCCAATATCAAATTCATCATTATATCGTATTTATCCCCTACGACTTAATATCGGCGACATATTATTTATGATAATGCTCCTAATCTAACCTTTTCTCTCCTTAAAACGATAAATACGCAAATTACCCTCATTCGACTTTAGATGGGATGAATACAAAGGAAGTCTTTTTCATTTTTATGATGCATACCCTTTCCTCATCAACTATGTCATGTCACTTCCTTTGGTTTAGCAATTTCAGAGTTTAATGTAAATTTAATTATAATGTCAATACCCATGGTATTGAAACTTCATTTCAAAACATGAGTTTTTCCTTATAAATTTCATTAGCATCCAATACTACCTTCCCAAATGGTAATATAATGCATTACCATTACCACCATTGATGACCACTAACCAAAATGGCCTTTAATGTATTCCAAAATTGTGACTCTTCTCCCATTAAGAATCCTTCTCAACTTGCCATGCACTTTGACTGATTACTAACTTAACTACAGTGAAGAAGAAAATTATAATTTAAACCATAATTTTTTTTACCACTGCATATGTATTCTCTTCATCCCAATGGAAATAAATAATAATTTGATTATTTAACGATGGCCAAATCACTATAGTCAAATCACAATGGTCAAAATTATATTTGTAAATTTTAGAATACTATTTAATATACTTGGAACTCTATGAAAAAAAAAGAACACAAAATGAAATGAACCACAAATGAAGAAAATAATAACGTCACACTTATTATTAGCATAGTAAATTGTAGTTGTTGCATTGACTACTGGACTATTACATATTTTTTAGTCACTCGAATATTGCCCCATAAAAAGGTAATTAAGAACAAAAACATTTGAACCATGAAAAAAACTATCCAACACCATCAAGTTCATAGTTTTTTCATCATATCCTGTATTTTATCTCGAGTTTTCTTGACTTTCACTAAATATTTGCACTAGCAAAATCGTTTTCTCTCTAGATTTGTTGTTCTTAACAAATTGCCAACCCAACTTTTCGGCGAATATGAAGCAACAATCTACATGCAGTAAACTATAGCCATACTTTGATCTTTCTCGTGCTTCTTCCAACGCGATCAAGTCTTATTTGCATCTCCAATTGTTAATTTGAAGGCAATACATTACGACTATTGTAAGTTCGGGTATCTTTTTATTACTTCAATTGTAATTGATTTATGAATTATTGATTCAAGATTTTCAGAGGTAATTATCAATAGACATGCACAAATGGTGGCCTATCCTTCGTAGCTTGTATCATCTGATTGATCTATTGGGATTTCATAATTTTCTTTATCACCCATCCAATTTCAAGTTCAAAATAGAGCTACATTATGAAGAAAAGGCTTTTGTAAAAAGTTGTTGACTTTGCCTTCCTTATTAGCTTATATGAAAAGCTGTAATTTTTTTGTTAACATTATTTATTATTCGTTGTTGTTAAACAATCTGAATTTAAGACACTTTTTAAGCTACTCTAGCCTAGTATTATAATTTTTTTTTAAAGTTAGTATTATAATTAAGTAGGAGTAAATAACATGAGAAACATTCCTAAAAAAAAGAAACAACATACTCATTTTTTAACGTAGCTTAGTTGCAGTTCACTTCTAGGATGTTCTAATGTCTTTCATCCTCCCTCTCTTTTTCTCACCTCTACCAATTCATAATTATCTTCCTTCATCACTTGATCTAGCTCTCCTCCACTTCCTTCTTTTTCATCTAAAATGAGGAATTTTACATGTATTTTGTGAAAATAGCAATTAACTTTTATCATATCCATAAATATTTGTGTTCTATATCCTGCTAAAGATGTTGAGCGAGATAGTACACAAATTTTACTTTTTTTTTTTGTGAACAAAGGTTAACATAATTCACAAATTTTGCTTGATCTGATTTACATGCAACAATCAGAAAACAAAGTTACAGGTATGTTTTCACTCCTTCAATTCAAAACTAAACTCGTTCATAAATTACAAATTCACATCACCAAAAAAATGAAAAAGAAAAGGTCAAAGAAAACAATAAACAATAAACAAAAAGCTTAATATCCTCAGCAGATAATTCTGCAAAAAATTCAATCTCAATTTTTTTTTGACTTCAAATTCATCGCTGCTATCTTCCTCTCTGTTGGTTGGTTCCCTAATTGCTGATGCTGCCGTGTTGATGTACCCGTGTTTTTCTACTCCAATTGATCGAATTGTTGTTCATTTGGATGAATTACAGAAAAAATGAGCTAAAATTCGATCATGAAATTGAAGGAATTTAGTATTCATGAGGGTTTGAGAGGAGGGAGATGCAGTAAAACAAATATTGAGATTTAAAGATGTGTGAGTTGCTTCCTTTCATGACAATATTCAATTTGCTTCAATTAGGGATTATTTTTTGGAATTAATTTGTTTCCTTAAATGTAAAATGCTAGATTTAAGTTTACCTTACACAGCCTAAATCTACACGATTTGCAATCTTTTTAAATCAAATCCAGTGACACGTGGCAAGAGACTGATAGGCTTAGAAAAACCGAGAAGCAATGAGAGGGAATAAACGATATGGGGCTGCCACATAGAATGAAGTTTTCTTGCTTTAATATTATATATGATTGTCGAAAACTCAGTTCATTAGAGTAAAGGTTTTTTTCATGATTTTTTGTTTTCAAATTTTAACTTTTTTAAAAACCAAGTGTAGAGTTACTTATCACAAAAAGTAATTTTTTATTTTCTTTTGTCAATAAGTTTCTTAGAATTTCAATATTGAGATAATTTTCAATGCAAATCTTTAGTAGGATCTTACTGTTCTACCTAGATGAAAATTTTGAATGTTGGAACTTAATACAATTCTGCAAGCATAAGAACCAACTATCTAATCCATCATCTAATGATGATTTGAGATGATAAATCATTTGTGCATATGTTTTAGTAATAAATAATCGTTATAAAATTGAAAAATCCTAGACATTCATATAATTTATCAATTACAACTTGAAGTTGATTATAGCTAAAATCTTAATTTCGACAACCTTTTTCTATTTCACACTTGTGAGTTTTTGCCTTTTACCACTTGTAGTGTCGAATTGATCCTTCCATTTACATTTAGTAGCACCTTATGATGGCATAACCTTAAAGTTAAGGGCGAGGATACTCTTAATTATCAACCTTATATCGGAATAAAAAGTAATACTTCTTGGTTAGTTAAAAAAAAAACATGCAATTTGTCGCATTCTAATATTACTTTTTTCACCATTTAATATATGATCATACGATTTTACAATCCAATTTGATCCTTTTGATCTTAACAACCTTGATTATTAGTTTTCACGAAACACATGATTAGCATATGTCTAAATTTTTAATATTTTATTTTGTTATTCAGTCAAATTACATGACTTTGAAAAACATAGAACTAATAACTTGAAACTGACGGTAATACCAAATGGCTCCTTACATATATTTTATGTGCTTTTTGAGAGTGAATATACTATGAAAGTATTGCATTTATTGGAACATATAGTGTACATATCTCTATTATATAAGTGAAGGGGGGAGGAAGATGGTGTCCTCTTATAAAAAGTCTAATATATCCTTAATGATTTAAATTGTCATATAATATTAAATAGTCTTTTCTTCTTCCTACTTGCCATATATATTGAACAAGTTAATAATGGGATTGAATTTCAAATTTCAATTAAATATTAAACTAAGGAGAATGATTTCCTCTTCTTAAATATGTGTGAAAAACTCTGATAAAGAATTAAATTGACAATATAACTTGATTAAAACGATCCATACAAAAAATAAAAATTTGAATTTCATATTAATAATTATAATGATAATATCTTAAAATCTAAATGTTAATTATTATTCAGTAATCTCTATTATATGAATCAAACTCTTACACTTTATTAATATTCAACGATTGAATCCATTACACAAATTCTTCCACTTTATTTGAGCACAAGCTTTCTTCTTCTTTGTATTTCCTTTACTTATATATTAGAGTTTTGAATAATGATGAACAAATAACTAAAAAAACCAACGAAACATTTATTTAAGAAAAACATATTTAAAAAAAAAATCATTATAAATATTTGTTCGAATTAATTTTTTTGTAGCACTGATGAATAACTAATTGAGAAAAATAATGTTAATATGATACGCACGCATAGCGTGCAAAAAATACTAGTATACATGGAATAAGGCAAAATGAGAATTTAATGGTTTAATTGGGCCCGATCGGGAAGATTTGGGTCGGTTATGCGGTTTTCAAACTTACACATGGCCATAATCTTTATATTGTCCTCCTACTTGGTGGGATGAAGTCCACTCAAGCGACCGAATGTAGTTATTTTGATCAATTTTCGCCTAGAATACTCTGTTTTTTTTTTCTTAAGCTTGGTCTTGGGAAATATTCGCACAGGCGCAGATTCGCGTTATACAGATTAATGGCTTTGTTGGCCAGTATATTCGACAAAAGTAGTTGTTGCAATTTCTGTTAACGGTAGCCGTAGCTGTCAACTGTTGTATAAGATGTTAGCTGTCAATTATCAGCTACTACCTCTACTCCACAAGGAATGCAACACTTGCATATAGCACAAAAAATAACTACTAAAAAAAGCAAGTGTTGCATTAATTTTGGAGCGGAGGAAGTATTAGAGTTTGGCTATGAAAATTAATTTTATGATAATTAGTGTTTGCTAATACTAGTTGTTAGTTTAGTAAAATAGCAAAAATGAACTATATTCGAACTTCAAAAGCTACTCCAAAAGCTATCTTTCAAAAGCTAAATAGCTTTTCCAAAACACTACTTCGAACGCCAAAAATTACTTCAATGTTCAAATGCTACTTCACCAAACACGACTTTTCACCATTACTAGTGTTTTGACTTAATTCAAACACTAAAAGCTACTTCAAAAGTTATTGCTAAACATGCCTTATGAGAATATAATATTATACTACCTTCATTTCTAAACAATGGTTACTTTTTGACTTTTGACACTATTCACAAATTTCAATTTGACTATCATTTGTGATTTATAGGTAAAGGGAAAATATAATCATGTGGGGTCTTGTTTGATTCGTCTCGATATGTACTTTTAGAATATCAACTTTATATAATTTTTACAATGGATTTTTCACCAAACCCCCGACAAATTTTTTCATTCACCATATACCCTTAATGTTTTTAAAATTCACCATATACCTCTCAATTTTTTCAAAATTCACCATATGTCCTTAGTAAACAATGATCGTCAAATTTTTTTAATCATTAACCCCTAATTCCATTATCAAACTCTAACTAACCCTTATTAAGTTGTTAACCTAAAACACCAAAAATGGCCCCTTTTATCCCTTTTCCTCCGTAACTCTATTCCTTCTTCTATGGCCTTAGGTGTTATTTCAATGCTAATCTATTAGGGTAAATGAGTGAAATATATATTAATTAAAGTTTAGTAATGGAATTAGAGGTTAATGATCAAAAAAGTTGATAGTCGTTAATCATTAAGGGCACATGGTGAATTATCAAGAAATTGAGGGTTATATGGTGAATTTTGAAAACATAGAGGGTATATGGTGAATAAAAAAATTTGTCGGGGGTATATGGTGAAAAATCCATTTTTACAAATACAAAATTAGAGATATTATAGTATTCAAAGTTATGCATCGGCATGCGTGAAAAGTGTAAGTCTAACTATTATTTAGAAACATAGGTAGTACTTATTACAAATGATAATTAATAAATGGGAAGTTTTTTATTTAAAGAATCTTTTTTAAATCAAAAATATGTCTTTTGGGATTTATGGACATATAAAGACACCTACTCGACATCTATATACTATCTAAAACTCAAGGCAATAATTTGTCGTGTTGTCACATGCACCCCCTCCCCTCAAATTCAATGATACAAATAAGAAACCTCAAAAATGTGTTTGTTAAGACTCGGACCCGCAACCGCAACCTCTCACTTGAAATTAGAATGCATTACCAACTAAGCTATCACATGATATTGGTTTTTGTAATATACTTAGAAACAATATAATATTTCAAATGACACAAATTTAAGCTATAATATTGTATGCGTAAAGACCCAAATTCGCAACCTTTTATTTGAAAAATAAATGCACTACCAACTAATCTAAAATCTCATATTGATCTTTCTAGGGAAAAAATATTAAGACAAGACATAATTCTATTCTTAGAAAGAAAATTAAAAAATACTATTATAACGTATTCGATTAAATTCGACACCAAATTGATCTTTTTGTCTTCCGTAATTATACTCCTCTTATATATATATATATATATATATATATATATATATATATATATATATATATATATATATATATATATATATATATATATATATATAATATTTATCATCTTTTTTCTCATCACAGATTGGATTTACTATGAGTAATCGAGTATGGTTGTATGTATTCCATTTATAGGAGTCATATGTTATTTTTTCAAATATTAAATGCATAATCTATCTTTTGTCATGTATCACCCCCTAAGATTACAATAAAACAATGGTACCTATAAAAGTACTTATTAAGATTTTTTGGATGTTTAACAAAACATTGTTCATTTCTCAATTGATCATCTCATATAACCTATACCTATAATAATTCCTGACATCGCCCAAACTAATAACTAGTTTTTCTACAATAGAAATGGTGTGACATATCTCATATGTACATATTGCTTCTCTAGAAGTTTCTACACTAAATTTCTTTTTCTTTTTGTTGACAATGCTAAAAACAATGACTCTTATTTGACTGGTTCTTGTAAATAACTAAGATCAATAGCTCCTCCATTTATATCTCAAAAGTCATAATATGATAACTTTGTTATTTTATCGAGTCAGTGAATTACTTTTAAAATGTTTTCTAAAATATATTTGGAAGATATTATCTAGTCACTCACTTCTAAGTGGTTGTTTGGTACGTATATAGAAAATTATGAAGTCAATAGAAATTCCTATGATTTTCTTATTTGGGTACTTGTTTGGTTGACAGATGGTGGGGAAAATGGAGGCAATGAAAATTCTTGGGAAATTGAAATTCCCACAAAACGTGGAAATTTATTCACCCACCCCTTTTCTTGGTCATTCAAAATTCCCACGTAAATTCATGGGAAGTACAACTTTTTTGATGTCAACCAAACACTTTAAGTATATTTCCTAAGAATTACATAAGAAAAATAACTTACTAAGGAATGGAACTTCCTATGGGAATTAAATTCCTATGTATACCAAACAACCACTAAGAATTCTCATATTTAACCATTTCTTCAAATCATTAATTAAATAAAATTCTTATTAATGGAAAAATAAGGTTCAATCAATAAAATTACAAATTCTTCCACCTAATCACCTATACAAAAATATTTAGTGGGTTCTGTCTCCGTTTCAAAACTAAAGCTCAAATCATCAAATCAATATTCTCAAAATTGGTTCTCTAACAAGTATTCACTCTACTGTTTTTTTATATCGATCGAGACATTTTGCTGAACTTTCCCCCAAGATAATGCTCCTTTCAAAATAATTCTCATTTTCCTCTAAAGGATAAAATGATGCCCATCTACGTCCACATAGCATGGGCTAGGGATTGAAAAAAATTGTAAACAATAAAACTGCTAAGTGGGTTAGCAGTTTTGGTAAAAAAAAAAATTCGTATAATTTTTTTTAGAAAAAAATTCCAACAGTTTTATGGATGAGTTGTGTCTATCCGAACTAAGGCTATGTTCAGTTCACCTTATTTTTGCTTATTTCAGATCAGATCAGACCAGATCAGATAAAAAAAAATAAGTTCAGATCAGATCAGATCAGATCAGATAAGTTCATATCAGATAAGTTCAGATCAGATCAGATCAGATCAGATAGTTTAGATTATGCTTATATTTAAAAACTTATTATTATTATTATTATCATCATGATTATTAGTATTACTAATGCTATTATTGTTATTGCAATTATTATTATTATTGTTGTTGTTGTTGTTGTTGTTGTTGTTGTTGTTGTTGTTGTTATTATTATTATTATTATTATTATTATTATTATTATTATTATTATTATTATTGTCGTTGTTGTACTTATTAATTATTAATATTGGTAATTATTATTAATGTCGTTGCTATTATTATAAATGTCATTGATATCACTATATGAAGCTATATGTGTTCAAGAAGAAGAATGTTCTTTTGGCATTTGTAAGTGTTCTTTTTTATATTTATTCTAATTAATAATTTTGATATGTGATGTTCTTTTTGATGTTATACATGTAACGAACATGACAATAGTATATGATGTTATTTTTTAAAACAATTTTGGTAGAATAATATAAATTATATATTACTAGTTTATATAAAACATGAGTAGCATGGGATAACCTAATGGTGTTGTCATCACGTTCAAAATTTTCCCCACAAAGGATTTCAACTTATCTTTAAAAACAAAATTATATAGAACAAGACAACGATATAAGAAGAATATTTAACCATTTTGTTCAAGATCATATGATTATATATATTTATAGGTTTATTTATAATAAAAGAGAACAATTTATTGATATAACAAATAACATGTTGTTAGTTAAATCCAAACATGTCATCAATATAAAAATAACATCTATCTTTTATTTTTAAAATGTGTTATTTAAATAGATCTTGTATGCTCTTTCAGTATATGTTATTTTCATTACTACCTAAATTCTTATTATTAACGGACCTTGAACATGAGTGTTCTTTTATTTTTAATTTTTTTGGGCCCCTTTTGGAAATCCTGTGGTAAGATGAATTTTCTCTGGGCTGCCCTCGCACAGGGTCACTCACCTAAAGACCCAACAAGCCCCAACCCCCCTCCCCCACCCACAACCATATAATATTGAAATATATGCTTCCACCAAGATTTGAACCTTGGTCTCCCATGTGGGAGGTAAGAAGCCATACCGTTGGACCCAAGAGCCCTCAGTCTTTTATTTTTAATTGTATGTTCATATACTAATGTGCTCTTTTTCAAAAAAAAAAAAAAAAAACTAATTATGCTATAATAATAATAATAATAATAATAATAATAATAATAATAATAATAATAATAATAATAATATAGATAACATAATAATAATATTATTATAATATTATTTAAATTATTATTATTATTGTTATTATTATTATAAAATTCGACTGCAATTATGGCAGGGGAATTAGCCGAACAATACCAAAGACTGAAAATTAATGACGTTGAATCAGATGTTCTTGGTACTGGAGTTATTGGGGACGCATCGAATGCAAACAAAGTTTCACTTTTGCTTGTGAGACATGTGGTGACCGAATGAAATTTCAACATTGAGGCATTTAAGAGGACCATGGCTCAGTCATGGGGCATGTCGAAGAGGTTGGTGATCAGGATGATTGGCCCAAATAAATTCGTTTTCCAATTCTTCCATTGGAGGGACAAGGAGAAGGTCTTGGCGGGACGACCATGGTGCTTCGATAACCAACTCGTGGCGCTGAATGAAATCAATGGAAACGAACAACCTTCCGAGGTACAGTTGACACATTCCCCGTTCTGGATTCGAATAAAAAATTTACCCTTTAGTTGTTGCACGACACCCGTTTGTACTGCCATTGCTAAAAAATTGGACATGTGTTGGACATAGAAGATGACTCTCTTAATCTGGACAGTTATCGTAGAGTTCGGATTGATATGGACATAACAAAACCTCTGTGTCGACATCAATGTATTAAGGGTAGGGATGGGAGAGTGGTGAAAGTCTCAATTTCCTATGAACGATTGCCATTTTTCAGTTTTCTATGTGGTATAATTGGTCACAGTGAGCGCGATTGTTGTAATGTGGACGATGATGATCAAGAAAAGGTCATGGGATGGAGTAAAGATCTGCATGCTACTCCACGTAGGGGAATTCAAAAAATGCAGGAGGAGGTGGAGGAGATTACGGCTTGCTGTAAAATATTGTTTGTCCCGAAACCACAACATGTGGTGGAAGGGGCTAAGAATGCAGGTGGGGATGCGGTGATTACTCATGGTGAGGGTAGCAAGTCTGGGGAGGTGTGGAAGCTTGGGACTAACGCGAGTAGGGGGGAGGTCAGGGGGAAGGTGAGAAGAAGGATGTTAAGGGTACTCTTCATCTTGGATTGCATTTATCACTTGCCTTGTTTTCTTACACGGATGGTGATTGGGATGGATGCCTTGACATCCAACATCCAACATCTGGTTACTTAGTATTTTTGGGGTGATAATTTACTTCATTGGTCGTCAAAACAACAAGTCACCCTATCTCGTTCGAGTGCGGAATTTGAGTAGCGGGATCTGGCTAATGTACTTGGATAAGAAAACTTCTTTCCGAACTACATTGTCCTCTTAAAAAGGCTAGGATGGTAAACTGTGGCAACATTAGTGTCGTTTATCTCTTTGATAATCTTGTCGAACATCACGCACTAAACATATTGAGATGGATATTATTTTCGCACGTGACAAAAAAACACACGGTGATGTTCGTGTCCTTCATGTTCCCTCTCGTTATCAGATTGCCGATGTGTTTACAAAGGGCTTCTGCTCATCATTCTCTTCACTGATTTTTGGGAAAGCCTTAGCGTACGACATCCTTCCGCTACAACTGTAGGGGTCTATTAGTGTATATGTAAATATCTCGATATTTCATAATTTAGAATGTAAATATTCTTGTAATCTTTGTAGGGTTTATTCCTAGTTTACAAACCCTTGTATATAGGGGTGTTCATTCTTCGGATCGGGAAAATGCGATCTAAATCCGATCCGAAAAATTTCGGATCGAATAGTTGGATATTCGATCCATTTTTCCTTTATTTTTCATTGTGAAACCAAGTTTTGTAGTCTTATAACCAAGTGCTTCCATTATTTTTTATTATTGGCAACAATTATTTGCACGCTTAGTGTCACTATGTCTTCCTTTTCTTTGAACAATCTACCTATAATTTTCAACAATCACAAATTCACAATTCATGAATGTGAAATAATTTTTCTTAAAAAATTGAAGAACAGGAAGAGAGAGGAGATAGGGCGAATTTAATTACACCCATTTGGTTGCTCGTGGCCGGTGCTCAACTAGAGGAAGGGCTGGAGGGCGATGGCGCGAGAAGTAAACTTTACGATGAGCCAAAGAGCGTTGGCGGTGAGGAGTCGAAGAGGGATGCAAAGTGCGAACTCTACAAAGGTGGTCGGTTGGCCGTCGCCGTGAAGAGTGATTGATGACTGGTCGTGCAGTGGGGGCTGAGAATGAGGAGTTGGGGACAGTGGGAAAGGGGCGTGGGGCTGGGGTCTAGAAGAGTGGGAGGGGGGATTTGGATTTTTGGTTAAAATTATCGTTTTAAAAGAATTCAGATATTTCGGATATCCGAAATTAATTTTTTCGATTTGAATCTGATCCGTTTTCTTCGGATACCCGATCCAAAAAATCCGAAATATAAAAATCGGATCGAATATCCGAAATTTTGAATTGACCAAATCGCGGATCGGATCGACCGAATCAGCTATTTTTGAACAACCCTACTTGTGTATATATGTACGTGTATATGTATATGTGTATATGTATATGTATATGTATATATATATGTATATATATGTATATATATGTATGTATATGTATATATATGTATGTATATGTATATATATATATATATATATATACTTTACAATTAATGGGAATACTCAAGGAAGTAATTATCCTACAGTGTACTCAATTGAATATTTGGCCATTCATTTGTAAAATTAATTTTAAAATTCATACTTATTTGAAAACAAAAAAAACTCTATGACCTAACGAGTCGCCTTTGAGGCGACTCTGGAACTACCGACTCAATAGCTGTCTAGACTTTAGGAGTCACCTCTTGAGACGACTCTTCTATAAGTCGCTTATTAATTGGTAGGCGACTCCATATATAGGTTAAGCTATTGAGTCGCTTGTGCTCGAAGAGACGACTCCATAGCTATTGAGTCGCTTGTGTTGGATGAGGCGACTCGTAAAATTTTCATTCCTTTTCTACCTCTATTTTTATTGACTCGTATACTCTCCATTTTTGTGCTTCCTTCAATGTTTGATCCCTGGTTCCCCCTTGAAAGATTGAAGTTAATGCCATTAGGCCAAAGTTACTTTTTACATATAAGATTATAATTATTTTAAATAAATACTAATCGTGAACCTATCGAGTCTTCTCATACATATTAACCGACTTCTTAGGTACGGTGATGGTAAAGTTGGGGTCAAAGTCAACAAAACACTAGTAAGTCGCCTAATATGAATGAGGCAACTAGATAGATTTACGAGTCACACCATATACACAGGCGACTCTTAAAGTCTGACTTATATTATTAAGGGGTTTTGTAGTTGTGAAAGATACATATACTCATTTGATCTATAAATATGTATTTGAATTTTTTAAGGTGCATAGAATTCCTTGCAAGAAGGGGGACAAACCGCAGATTCTTCTATATACATACTCATTTGATGCATACGCGAACATTTGAAAAGATACATACCCATTTGTCACATGCATACTAATTTGGCCGCGTGTACATAAAGCTTAGAGCTAATAGGGGCAGTTTGGGTTGGCGCGGAGTGAGCAACAGAATAGGGCCCCATAATTTATATTTCAGATATAGTGTAATTAGTTTAATTTCCTAATTAAAAAACAAAACTGAAGTAGTGGTTAAGTTGTTGTTGTAATATATTAATGGTTATGGGCTTGAATCCTAACAAGTAAATTTACTTTTTGATTTTGAAAATTTATTATCTTTAATAGCTGTTTCTTTGACTCTTTATTTTCTTTGGACGTAGTTACCAATACAGAGGGAAACAACCATTTGACCCATTAGCCATTCTTAATTAAAATAATAAATTGAAGGTCCCATTTTGAAAATTACATAGGATTCGATAGTCTGAGGCATAATAGTAGCCCTGGGCCCGGGATTGGAGCTATATACTCCTAGAATTATTATACAATTTACAGTAGAGGCATAATAGTATTGGAACGTGATCTAAAAAAGAACAGAGGGAGTACAATTTACACTAAAGGCGTAATAGTGTTGGAACGTGATCAGTTATTTAAACCATATTCACTTTCCCTCTCCTTTCCTACTTGATCTTGCTCATTCTCTCCCTCCTCTTTGTTGTCTTCACAATGCATACCCCTTTTCCTTTCCATTTCTACCCCAAGCTAGCCGTTGTCACAAGCACTGAAGTAACAACTGCCGCCTCACGACCATCACTGTCTGTGGCTGTGAGGCAAGGGTGGGCTGCCGGCTGCGCAGAACTACGAGGAAGCTAAGATAGCTTGTTCACACCAACTTGGTGTGTGTATGGGTATAACCCAAGTACGTTAGCGGACCCCCATGAGGAGTCCGCGAACATAATGAAGGACGTGAATATTGTAAGTGTCGCTTAGCGCTCTAACAAGTCAATTCATTAACGTGGTCCGACAACGTTGGCAGTCGCCCAACAAGACAAAATAAGGGAATCTTCCCAAGTGTCAGGTGCACCACAACCGTACACGTGTAAAAGGATTGCGCACCCTGTCAGAGGAATAATACTTCTATAAATACCCCACTAGTACTATTTTGCAGGTACATTCTCTCACACTGATAATTCTTATCTCTCTCTCTCTCTACTTTCTCTCTCTAAAGTGGGCCACGTACTGACTTGAGCGTCGGAGGGGGTTTCCTCGCATCCCCCCCGAGGGTAGTTCACGTTTGCTCCTTGTGCAGCTATTCCCAGAGGACGACAACCCTAAATTTTTGGCGGACTAACCAAGACCGCCAACCGTTTCAATATCGAAACAACTTGGCGCTAGAAGGAGGGCAACTCCCGTCTCTGCGAAGCAGTCATGGACAAAACCGGAAACTCGAGTCGCGGTCCACCAGGGCCTGAAGTTGGCCAAGGGTCTTCTCAACCTGTCATTACCGGACTTGTCGGTACACCACCGTTTCACCTTAACGTCCCCGAGGACAATAACGACCAGCATACTCCTGAGAATAACGTGACTCAGGTAAACAATGGTAGCGTTCCATTCAACTTGACTCAATTGACTCAATTCTCCCCTGATCAATTGCAAATCGTGGCATCATTCATCCAAATGTTACAAGGCACTTCTCAGCCTAATAACACTCCCGTTTCGAATACTAGAGGCGTTTAGCACCGTAAACGATCACTGGCTATGGCCGGTAGAAACGTTGACGGTACGCCGATAAGGAAGATGCGTACACTGACGCAAGAGGAACGCCATATGGAAAGGCAAATTGATGATGCCGGATATGAGGAAGCCATTCTAGAAACTGAGGATCTAAACAACTCAGAGGATGAATATCAAAGTCAGACCCGCCGAGAGTACAACACCCAGGGTGCTAGTAACTATTCAGCTGGCAGATACCTGTTAATTAAGCCCATAATGTCTCCCTTTACTCTAGAAGTCTTGAATCACCCCATGCCCAGAATCAAGATGCTGTCCTGCAAATACGACGGCAGTTCTGACCCAGATGATCATGTTGCAGCATATGAGGGGCACATGTACTTAATACACTCAGGCGGACGCCATCTGGTGCAAGGTGTTTCCGTCTACCCTGACTGGGATTGCTCAGACTTGGTTCAAGAGTTTGAAGCCAGGTATTATCTCCAGTTTCTCCCAGTTGGCTTCCACATTTAGCACTCATTTTGTAAGTAATAGGCGCTGTGAGCGCACGACTGGTGAACTGCTCTCTATTAAGCAAGGAGAAACAAAAAGTCTTTGCGATTTGATTGGACGGTTTAACGTGGAAGCAGTCTCTATTCCGCGACTTCAGCAGGACGTGGCCGTTTTAGCCTTAATGACGGGGCTGAGGGAGGGGTCATCATTCAGAAGTTATTTGGGTCGCAAGACCTTCATGTCCTTAGGCCCTGTTCAGGGAAAAGCAAATGATTTCATAAGGGGCGAAGAGTTTGATAAGGCCGCGAGCAATCAGCACCGCGAGCCCGAAAAGAAAAAAGAGGAGAAGCAAAGGAAAGACAAAGGTCGTGAAAGTGATCGCGGCCGAGACGAGAGAAGGCAAGAATCCAATGTGGTCAAAAGAGGAAGTGACCGCGAAAGAAATGAACGCGAGAGGTATGACTGGGAGAAGGGAGATCGCAAAGAAAAGTTTGATGCGTACACTCAGCCCACCACCTCCAGGAGTCAGATAAACTTGATGAATAAAGATAGTGATAAATGGCAGCGTCCAAAACAAATGTTCCATAAAAACCGCGACAAGAGCAAGTGGTGTGATTTTCATGGCGATCACGGGAACTTGACGGAAGATTGTCGGCATCTGAAGGATAACTTGGAGGATTTGGTAAGAAGGGGCTATTTCAGTCAGTATAAAGCTCAGACTAAGGATGGAGACTTGGTAAAATCAGTCAACCGGAATGTTCAGTCGCGGATCAGTGAAATCCATGTTATCAGTGGCGGCCCGATTCATGGAGGCAGTGTGAACGGAGCAAAGGCAAGCTTGAAAGAGTTCAGGCATCAAGTCAACTTCAACGAAAGTATGCAATGGAGAAGACCGCCAGTAAAGCCCGCTATGTCTTTTACTGTAGAAGACGCGAAACATGTTGTTTACCCCCATGACGACCCTCTAGTGGTCACACTGAAAGTATCAAACTGTCTGGTCCACAGAATTCTGGTAGATGGAGGAATTTCGGCAAATATATTATATCTTTCAACTTTTGAGAAGCTGATGATTGGCCGAGAGCATCTGAAGCCCGTTCGTTACCCAGTTATTGGTTTCACAGGGGCGTCAGTAATTCCCGAAGGCTTGATAACCTTACCGGTCAGAGTAGGAGAAGATGAGAACGCCAGAGATGCGATGACGGAATTTTTGGTGGTTGACGTGCCAGGAGCTTATAACGCAATTATCGGACGCCCTTTCATTCATGACGTCCAAGGAGTTGTGTCAACGTACCATCTTACCATGTTGTACGTTTCTAATCTTGGGACGACAGCGAAGTTGAGGGGAAATCAAGAGATGGCGAAATCATGCTACCTAACAGCACTAAAGCAGCCGACAAGGAGAATGCCGGTAGAAGAATTGAATCCACCAACTCGGAAACAAAAGCGAGCGCAGAAGAAAGCTCAGGCAGGTAAAGGAGAATCCGAGAAAGGAGATGAAGAGATGATGGAAATTTCAATGGAGGAACTGGAGTCTAGGCCTGATGATACGCCAAGACCCAAACCGGAGGGAGAAACAAAGGAGGAGATGTTAGCAGAAGATCCGGCAAGGACAGTTGCTGTCGGAACGGACATAGACCCAAAGGTCAGAGTCAACCTGGTGGCTCTCCTAAAAGAAAATGCGGATGTATTCGCGTTCTCAGCAGATGAGATGACGGGAATAGACCCAGCCGTGATGGTACATCGTTTAAACGTTGACAGCACTGTCCGCCCTATCAAGCAAAAGAAGAGAAGCTTCTCCACTGAAAAGAACAAGGCCATAAAAGAAGAAGTTGATAAGCTGCTGGCGGCCGATTTCATTGAGCCATGTGATTACCCAGAATGGTTGGCAAATGTGGTCATGGTGAAAAAAACTATCGGTCAGTGGAGGATGTGTGTCGACTTCACGGACCTTAATAGAGCCTGCCCAAAGGACTGCTATTCGTTACCAAGAATTGACCAGCTAGTAGACTCTACTAGCGGTCACGCACTGCTCAGCTTTATGGATGCGTTCTCGGGCTATCACTAGATTAGTTTACTGGAGGCCGATAGAAAGAAGGCAGCATTCATCACGGACTGTGGCGTATACAACTATAAAGCAATGCCGTTTGCGCTCCGTAATGTAGGAGCAACCTATCAAAAGCTGGTCGACAAGGTATTTGCGGATCAGAGGGTGAGAAACATCGAGGCATATGTGGACGACTCCATCGTCAAAGTAAAACTGATCGCGAACACCTGGCCGACTTGGAAGAAACTTTCAGAACGTTGAGGAAGTATAAGATGAAGCTCAACCCAAAGAAATGTGTCTTTGGGGTAAGAGCAGGGAAGTTTTTTGGCTTTTTGGTAAGCAAAAGGGGGATTGACGCGAATCCAGACAAAGTTCAAGCCATTGTCGACCTACCTGAACCAAAGAGCGTCAAGGATATTCAGAGGCTGACAGGAAGAATGGCGGCCCTCACTCGATTCATCTCAAAATCGGCAGACAAAGCCATGCCCTTCTTTGCACTGCTAAGGGGAAATAAGAAGTTCGAGTGGGGAGAGGAGCAAAGAAAAGTATTCTTGGCGGTGAAGGAGCACTTGAAAAGCCTACCCACCATTACAAGGCCAGAGACAAGGGACGTATTGCAGTTGTATATCTCGGCTTCGTCGAAAACAATCGCGGCCGTGTTATTGGTGGAAAAGGAGAAGAGACAGCGGCCAATATACTTCGTCAGCCACATCCTTAACGGGCCAGAGAGCCGTTATCAGCTGGTTGAGAAAATGGCTTTGGCCGTGATAATTGCCGTCAGGAAACTCAGGCCATACTTCGACTGTTATTCCCTTCAAGTTCTAACCAATCAGCCGCTAGAAAAAGCGTTGCAAAAGATGGATAGTTCCGGCCAGAAATGGGCCGTTGAGCAATCAGAATACGATATACAGTATAAGCCCAGGACCGCTATCAAAGCGCAGGCCCTGGCAGACTTTATTGTGGAAGCCTCATATGAGGAAGAAGGGGAGCAAAAAGAAGTATGGCTACTGGAAGTTGATGGATCGTCCGCTGTTAGCGGATCCGGAGCAGGTATAGTGATAATTAGCCCCGAGGGAAATTCATACCAGTACGCCATCAAATTCTCATTCCCGGCGTCAAACAACGAAGCAGAATATGAAGCGGCAATTGCCGGCCTGAGAATGTGTTTGGCGGCGGGCGCTAAGAATGTACTCTTGAAAACAGACTCACAATTGGTTAGCGGTCAGATAAGAGGAGAATTTGAAGTCAGAGAGGCCAATATGCTGAAATATGTGGAGAAGGCCAAGGAGTTAATAGCGCAATTGAATCACTTTGAGATTCAAGCAATCCCTAAAGCAGAGAACACTAGAACGGACGCATTGTCCAAATTAGCAAGTTCTGATTCATTTAGCATCAAAAGAACCGTCACGGTGGACATCTTGAAGGAAAAGAGCATCACAGAACAAATTGTGACTGTTAACAACATAAACCAGCAAGGGGAGTGGTTTAGTGAGCTGGTGGCGTATAAGCTGACTGGGACGCTTCCCAATGATCCTTCGTCCGCTAAGAAACTGAAGCGACAAGCCAGCTGGTACGTCATATATCAGAATGAGCTATACAAGAAATCGTTCAGTCAACCTCTGCTTAAGTGTGCAACCGCATGGGAATCCGCGAAGATTCTGGAAGAAATACATGAAGGTATTTGCGGCAATCACATTGGCGGTAAAGCCCTAGCATTGAAGGCACTAAGAGCTGGATTCTATTGGCCGAGTATGCTGACGGATGCCCAGGTTTATGTTAAGAGGTGCGACAAGTGCCAGAGATATGCCCCCGTCATCAATAGGCCGGCAAATGATTTGCAGCCTATCCTGTGCCCAATTCCGTTCGCCCAGTGGGGAATGGACATCCTGGGACCATTCACCATAGCAACTGGAGGGAGGAGATTCTTAATAGTGGGCATTGACTACTTTACAAAGTGGATAGAGGCAGAACCTACATCAAAAATCAAGGCAAATCAGGTTAAGAAATTCATCTGGCAGAACATTATGACAAGATTTGGATTCCCACTACTATCGTCTTCGACCATGGCGTTCAATTTGATTGTCAACCCATACAAGCTTTTCTAATAGAGTTTCGCGTGAAGTTTGCATACTCAGCCGTTTGCCATCCCCAGAGCAACGGACAAGCAGAGTCTTAAATGCCTTGAAGAAAAAGCTAGATGAATTCAAAGGAGGATGGGCTGATATGGTGCCGGCAGTGCTATGGTCAAATAGAACAACAGAGAAAGAAGCGACAGGGGAGAGCCCATTCAAGTTGGCCTTCGGTACAGAGGCGGTGATACCGGTAGAGGTGGGGTTACCCTCTTATCGGATAAAACACCAGAACCTCCAGAAGAATGACCAAGCACTCAGGGAAAGCCTAGACTTCTTGCCAGAAACAAGGCTCATGGCGGAATTAAGAGCAGCCGCTTACAAAGATAGAATCAGCAATGCTTACAATAAGAAGGTCATGGAAAGGCCGTTAGATGTTGGCGATCTGGTTCTTCGCGAACGCCGGCCTCGCGGCAAGGCTCATACTGAAGGGAAGCTAACTGCTAACTGGGAAGGTCCTTATGTCATAGCTAAGAAGATTGCTCCCGGCTCTTTCATTCTAAAAAGCATGGATGACAAGGAGCTTAGAAATTGCTGGAATGCCAGCGTCCTAAAGAAATACTATGTTTGATTCCCCAAGTGTAATAGGCCGAGAGCCACCCTTTTTGCATAAATAATACAAGCTTACGCCAGCAAATTCATTGATTGTTTTATTATTCTCATGTATGTTAACTAACCATATGACAGGTCAATAAATTGAAAACCAAAGCCATATGACAAGCTCATAGTGCGTTAACGGTCATATGACAGACCTAGCACATTACTAAAGCCATATGACAGGCTCATAGTGCGTTAACAGTCATATGACAGACCTAGCACATTACTAAAGCCATATGACAGGCTCAAAGTGCGTTAACGATCATATGACAGACCTAGCACATCACTAAAGCCATATGACATGCCCAAAGTGTGTCAACGGTCATATGACAGACCTAGCACAGTACTAAAGCCATATGACAAGCTCAAAATGCGTTAACGGTTATATAGCAGACCTAACACTAGAACGTAAGCCATATGATAGGCCCATGTGCATTAACGGTCATATAAAAGACCAAATGATAATTATCGTTGACAAATAAAAAGATTGGCGGACATACAACAATCAGATAATAATTAAAGCGACAGGATCGCAAGATATAAAGTACTTTCCCATAAAATAAAAGCTACTGGCTTGGCGGCCAACTTCAGACAAAAAGAAGGCGACCAAATAAAAGGCTTTTAGTTGGAATTGTACTTATAAAATTAAGACGTTAACGTTTACAAACGCCGACATGGGCCGAATAAAGAGTTTAAAAGATTACAAACTACAAGCTATTGTAAGAACAGGAAGAGCTGTGTGAAGGCCGCCAAAAACTTCAAGAGGGGGGCTTCCTGGTCTGTCAGCACCAGATCCCGAGGGTCCGCATCTGCTATGGTGTCCTCATCGGCAAATTTTGGATCCCCCTCGAATGGCGATAGATGTTGGCCGACAGCATGAGCCTCTTCAATAACATTCTAGTCAAATCCTGGAATGGTCTTACACACACATCTCATGGCAGCCGCCCAACCGCCATCATACCTCTTGTGAAGGACCGTTGCATACTCCTCAGATTGCTGAAACTCAACAATAGCCTGAGCTCTAGCTTGTGTCTTGGCGTTCAATACTGCAATTTCCTTTTCGGAGTTAGCGGCCTCCAGAGCCTTGGTCAATGCATTAACATTTTCCTTGGTCTCTTCTAGCAGGGAAGCCCTTGCTCTCAGGGTTGTCAGCTCATCTTCCAGAGGCTGCAATGCTGCTGTCTTCTCCGCCAGCTTGTCCTCCTTCTCTTTCAGCAGATCCTGGCAAGTCTCCAGCGACTGCTTGTAGGTGTCAGCCAACTTCTGGTACTCAACATACTGCTCTATCAACTTAATAGCAGCATTGTTGGGCTGAAAAGATGAAAAGTGGACGATAAAAAAAGAAAAAAGTTAATGATAATAAAACAAGTACGAAAACGTACCACAAGTTGGTCGTGAGCCAACCTAGCAGCAGGTGTCACCAAAGATCCCGCCGGCCTGTCCAAAGGCAGCTGCATGCCCTTCAGAATACGGTAGGCAAGGATGCCACCGTTCTCGGAGATGTCGGCATACAATGATTCATCCTCCCTGACGTCCCAGTCAGGCTGATAAATCTTGCCGGGAATAATAGGCCGGCGAGCAAAAGAAGACGACATTGCGTCACTCAACGGCACCTCCTTCTTCTCGATCCACTCATGGTACCGAGAGAAGATGCTGGGAGATAAGTTGGATAAAAAACTGGGCATTGAAATAAGCTCCCGGATCTTCTCGCGGAGAGAAGAATAAGAGCCCGAGAGCCAGGAGGCACCGCTAACATGACCAGGGCTAGGGGCCGTGACAACCTGCTCTCGGACTTCTGGAGGAGCAACGTCCACTATCTGAACGCCCTCGTCAGCAGGGGCAGAAGTCTCAGGATCCCCCAGAGCCTTCCTCTTATTGGCGGACGTATCCGCCGCAACTGGCTCGCGCGGCCGCCTCCTGTTACCACCACCACGAGCAACAGGCCGGGAGGTGGATGACCTGATAGGGACAACAGGGGATGGTTGGCCGCTAGTTCCAGCAACAGCGGCAGAAGCGCCCTGAGCAGGAACGCGAATAATATTCGCCCCGCCGCGACCTCGGCGGATGTTATGTGGCCCATGGCGGTTACCTCCCCGACGACCGTTAGTTGTACCGTGCATTGTCTCGTATTCGTAGGTGGGAGCAGGTAGCAAGTGTGTTAGCGGCTTGCGTTCCTCGTCAACACCAAGTGCGTCGAGGTCAAGATGGTCAAAACCTGCAGACAACCAGGAAGCAGTTAAAAAAAAAAAAGTATTGCTATTTTCTTCAGACGGACCAGTCCGGCAACAGTACTTACCATTTTCATGAGTAGGGCAGAGTAGCATGGCCGACAAGGGCTTGTTCCCCAGGATGTACTTGGAATGAGGAATCCAATATTTGGGCTCTTTAACCCTCGCCTCTTTCCCGTCCTCTTAGGTAACTAAATAATCCTCCGTGTCAAAATAATCAAAGGCCGCTAACTCTTCCCTAGTTAACGGAATAAGGGGTAAATGCTCCATATGAGGACGGGGCTCGGTGAAATGGCGGCGCACAGGATAATCTTCAGGAACCCGCAACCAAAAGAAGGCATCCTGCCAACCTTTTAAACCAGTCATTTTAGGTTGGACGGTCATCTTCTTGTCGGTTGTAGTTAGCGACCACCAACCTGCTTGCCTTGAGGACCCATTTTTCTTCCGCCAATGGATATGGCGGAGCAAATTTAATGTTTCCGGGAAGTCCAAAAAGCGTACAACCCAGATGTACGCGATCAAGTTCCGGATCGCTAAGGGAGTCAGTTGAGCCAAGCACACGTTGAACGCATTCAAAATCTTTACCAAAAAAGAATCCAGAGGAAGGCGGAGGCCGAACTCGAAGTGATGAGTGTACACGGCCACATGACCGGGAGGACACTCTGTCACAATAGCCCCTCTGGTGGAACTACCAGCCGATAACCCTCGGGAAAATTGTATAATTCCCGAGCAGCCCGGGGATAGGAAAGTTCAATGGCCCGTCAATCTCTACACTAAGAGGACCACCACTATAATCAGCAGGTAGCCAAAGAGCATCAGATCCCGGTCCAGTCTCAATCTCATCCTCCATTTGATTGGAGTCGTCAACCCTTAATTCGGCAGCACGGGAACTTTCCCCAATCATGTGTGCCGACAAAGGCACAGAATCAGCCGCGTCCTCAGTGACGCATACAGCAGGACTCGCAGCAGCACTGCGACGGTGGTAGACAGTCTCTTGACGGACCATAACGGTAGCAATAGAGTCGCTGTCGTCACCTAAATCAATAATATGAGGGTTAGGAGCCGCAGATTGCTATAAACGGTCGAAAAAGTCGGCCGTCACCTCCACCCCAGCATCCGCCAAGCTATCCAACCAAGCGTGCTCTCTAAGAGGTGCTACATCAATGCCGGGAACGGCATCGGCCGGAGGATGCCTAACGGATCGCCTAGCAAGAATCTGGTGCCTAAGCTCTCTAAGCGTTTGCCGGTCACCACTCTGACTAGCGGATAGATACCTCCTAGTCAGGCTATGCTCCTCAGGGGTAGCAGGGTCGTTTAGAAACTTTGACCTTAACTCTTTTTCTCTCTCAGCGGTAAGAGGTATGTCCGCTAACAACCTGGTCCTCCCTACTGGGCTTGAGCCAGAAGCAGGTTCACTATTGGCCAAAGGGGAAGAGGGCTCGCTATCGGCCAGGGTAGAAGAAGGGTCACTCTCGGTCATGAATGCCTCACTAGGGGTATTTTGGCTATCAAACTGATCCGACATGATGAAAACGCAAAGAAACTTAATAAAATGCGGAGAGAAATTGAAGAAATACCTGGAAACGAAAGGTCGCCGGAGAAAAGTAAAGTGGTAAGTGAAAGACGCCGGAAAAGGTAAATAAAGTCCCCGAACAGCGAAATTGCGCCGAAAAGCTTGAGCCTGAGCCAAGGAATCACCGGAAAAAAGAGAAAAAGCACCGGCGAAAGACAAATTTTCCAACCCAGAAAATACCCAGGAAATGTTCGTCAAGAAAGGACAAAATTTTCAGTACACTAGAACCGGAAAATGAAAACTAGAAGGATGAGTAACTTTTCGAAGTAATTTGAGCACAGAAAAAGCGGTTTTAAAGCAATACAAGCTTCGACTATGGAGGTTTTATCAGAGAAGAAATGGAGAAGGAAAGAGAGAGTTTTTGAGCGTATGATAAAAATTCAGAAAAGGACAACTGCTCCAATATATGAGCACAGATGAACGACTGAGATTGAAAGACCTTTCAACTCCCTCTACAGATTCCTGCCAAATGTCGAAACACGGTAAAACCCTAATAAAGTAACGGGCGGGATTTTCGGAAAAGTAATCATTAACTTTTCAAAATTTTTTCAACTCCCTACGACGACACGTGGCACCCAACGAATCAACCTCTCCAAAAAATTGAACACGGCAACAATGACGCGCGTCCACCGACAACACCCTTAGCGGTCAAGACCCCAAAAGATGTTGGGGGGCTAGTTGTATGGGTATAACCCAAGTACGTTAGCGGACCCCCATGAGGAGTCCGCGAACATAATAACGGACGCGAATATTGTAAGTGTCGCTTAGCGCTCTAACAAGTCAATTCATTAACGTGGTCCAACAACGTTGGCGGTCGCCCAACAAGACAAAATAAGGGAATCTTCCCAAGTGTCAGGTGCACCACAACCGTACACGTGTAAAAGGATTGCGCACCCTGTCAGAGGAATAGTACTTCTATAAATACCCCACGAGTACTATTTTGCAGGTACATTCTCTCACACTGATAATTCTTATCTCTCTCTACTTTCTCTCTCTAAAGTGGGCCACGTACTGACTTGAGCGTCGGAGGGGGTTTCCTCGCATCCCCCCCGAGGGTAGTTCACGTTTGCTCCTTGTGCAACTATTCCCAGAGGACGACAACCCTAAATCTTTGGCGGACTAACCAAGACTGCCAACCGTTTCAATATCGAAACAGTGTGGTTTAAGTTAACTGATGGCAACTGGAAGTTATCAAGGGTGTGGGGGCCTTCAGGTTGTGGTGCCCTGTATGGCTGTATATATGGCGGTAGTAGGTTAGTAACTTTTTTTGGCTGCTAATTAATGGGAATGGGGATAGGAAAGACTTAAGGGGACGGATCTGGAGTCCACAAATCACAACAATCACACAAAATTAAAGTTTATTCCCTTTTTTATTTTGGGTAATTTAATGGTTTTTTTATTTTAGTCTTTTTGCATTTTAAATGCGATGGAAGTGCTAGCATATATTCACTTAACTTAGGCTATGTTCAGTTCACCTTATTTTTGCTTATTTCATATCAGATCAGATCAGATCAGATCAGATCAAATCAGAAAAAAATAAGTTCAGATCAGATCAAATCAGATAAGTTCAGATCAGATCAGATAAGTTCAAATTATGCTTATATTTAAAAACTTATTATTATTATTATCATCGTGATTATTATGATTATTAGTATTACTAATGCTATTATTGTTATTGTAATAATTATTATTATTATTGTTGTTGTTATTATTATTATTATTAATATTACTTTATACAATTACTATTAATATTAATATTACTATTTACTAGTACATTTGTTCAAAAAGATAATTATTATAGTCGTTGTTGTACTTATTAATTATTAATATTGATAATTATTATTAATGTCGTTGCTATTATTATAAATGTCATTGATATCACTATTTGAAGCTATTTGTGTTCAAGAAGAAGAATGTTCTTTTGGCATTTGTAAGTGTTCTTTTTTATATTTATTCTAATTCATAATTTTGATATGTGATGTTCTTTTTGATTTGTTCATGTAACGAACATGACAATAGTATATGATGTTTATTTTTTAAAACAATTTTGGTAGAATAATATAAATTATATTTTACTAGTTTAAAACATGAGTAGCATGGGATAACCTAAAGGTGTTGTCATCACGTTTAAAATTTTCCCTACAAAGGATTTCAACTTATCTTTAAAAACAAAGTTTATATAGAACAAGACAACGATATAAGAAGAATATTTAACCATTTTGTTCAAGATCATATGATTATATATATTTATAGGTTTATTTATAATAAAAAAGAACAATTTACTGATATAACAAAGAACATGTTGTTAGTTAAATCCAAACATGTCATCAATATAAAAATAACATCTATCTTTTATTTTTAAAATGTGTTCTTTAAATAGATCTTGTATGCTCTTTCAGTATATGTTCTGTTTTTAATATCATTATATGTTCTTTTCATTACTACCTAAATTCTTATTATTAACGGACCTTGAACATGAGTGTTCTTTTATTTTTAAATTTTTCCGTGGTAAGATGAATATTCTCTAGGCTGCCCTCGCACAAGGTCACTCACCTAAAGACCCAACAAACCCCAACCCCCCTCCCCCACCCACAACAATATTGAAACATATGCTTCCACCAAGATTTGAACCTTGGTCTCCCATGTAGGAGGTAAGAAGCCATACCATTGGACATAAGAGTCTTAGTCTTTTATTTTTAATTGTATGTTCATATACTAATGTGCTCTTTTCAAAAAAAAAAACTAATTATGCTATAATAATAATAATAATAATAATAATAATAATAATAATAATAATAATAATAATAATAATAATAATTATTATTATTATTATTATTATTATTATTATTGTTATTATTATTGTTATTATTGTTATTATTATTATAATATTATTTGTATTATTATTATTATAAAATTATTATTATTATAATATTATTTGTATTATTATTATTGTAAAATTATTATTATTATTATTATTATTATTATTATTATTATTATTGAAAGTTGTGCATAATAATAATAAAATGATAGTAATAGTAATACTAGTAATGAAATACAAAGTAATAATAATATTAGTAATAATATGTTTTTTAAAAGATAAGTTCAGATCATTTTAGATCAAATCAGTTCAGATCAGATAGTTCAGATCTAATCAGATCAGTTCAGATCAGATCAGATCAGATCAGATCAGAAAAAATAAGTTCAGATCAGAAAGTTTCAGGTGAACTAAACATAGCCTTAATAGCAAATACTCTTTCAAAAAAAAAAAAAAAAACTAATAACAAATAAAAGTTAACATATGTGTATACTATATACGAGGTTGGTGTAGTTGGTCACTTTGTATATTTAAGGTCATTAGGTAGAATTATTCCAAATGCCGTGCTTGACGTATGGTCAAGGTCCTTCTCCTTACCTTAAAAAAGTGTGATATTTTAAAAATTTTTGTAAGATAAATTACATTAACGCCCTTTCACAGGGCACCTATATACAACTTACCCAAAGCTCCCCTGATGAGAATCGAACCCACAACATGTTAGTGGAAGATGAAAGGGCTTACCACCCTTCCACTCCCTCATTCACAAAAAAAAGTGTATGATATACACATACATTATTATATGTGTATACGTACATACATAGACTGTATATGTAACACAGTTATCCTTTCTCCATTTTGAAATAATGCTTCTGTAATTTATGTGAGACCTTTTTGGGAGAAGTGTTTCATTTATTTTAGAACGGAGGATATATATATATATATATATATATATATATATATATATATATATATATATATATATATATATAATTGATGAATTATATAATAAGGAAACCCTTTACAGAGTACAGTCTAGTTTATCCTCTTCTGTCAAAAAAAAAAAAAAAAATTATCCTCAATGTGTCATATTATTCAGCAAGTAGCAACAAATTCTTCTTGATAGAGAGATAACGGAAAGGGGAAATTTAAGCAAAACGCAAAAACAAATAATAACAGAGTTCCTTGCATGACTGAGTTTGTTAGGTTTGGAAGTTGACTAATAGATTTCAAGATCCTAATTGAACGTTGTCAAAAAAAAAAAAAAAAAAAGAACTCACAGAAGAGTTTAAGGCCCAATTCCCTTTCATGAGACAGCAAAGAGTTGTTGGCTAAGTTTGGTGAAAATATATTTGTGCGCAGCACACCAGGGAGTATCATTGTTTGGGGATAGGTAGCCAGATAACATCCAATATAATGTATATATTGATATATATAATCTTAAGGCAAGTTGATCATAGAAGTAAGCTAATTATGGTTGAATTTTCTTTGTCCAAGATATTAAGAAGTCAAACATAACAAGAGGTTAGACACCAGAGTAGGTAAGGTTGGTGAGGAACCACTTTTACATTTACATATGTCCGGTACCCTATATCTACTTCTCTTTCCTTTGACTTGTATCTTTTTTAGGTCTCTAATAAAAATATTTAGTTACTATTTTTTGATTATATTTTACTAATTAAAGTTATGAAAATCAATTTAAGAAATATACTTGAAAATGAATCTAACAGAAGTATTACATGACTATTTATCTTATATATACATGAAAATGTATCGTCAAATTTTCTAATGTTGATCATATGAGTAATAAAAATTGGTATAACTTTGTTTAGAAAAAAGGAAATAGTATATTTAAAGAGCATTATTAGTTAAGATACAAAGTTTTCTAGAGAGAGGGGATCTCCCTTCTCTCTAGATTCCAAGACCCCAAAAATATTTCTATAGAAATAAATCCTAGCCACCGCTCCCCTTCTCCCCTTTAGATCTTGCCATTTTTATGGCTTAGTTTATCAATTAAGTCTACTCTCTCTTGTCCTCAGTCGGACTTCGCTTCTTCTAGCCTCTAATTTAGCTTGTTTTGGTTGCCTAAAGTTAGTCAATTTGATAATGCTTTTGTTTCTTGGCTATATTTCTCTTTCATCGCCGGTGATGGTGTCGGAAGCCGGAAGTTGATGCTAGTATCTGGCTGTTCTTCTTCGCCTACTTCGACTGGGCTCGGGTCGGGACTGGGTTTCTCTTCGCTTCAGCTGGACGGCAGTGAGCGCTTCGTCTTCATCGATTGAAGGTTTGTTCTTGTAGAACATTTCGGAGCTTTTTTTTTTCTTAGTGGTGTTTGTCTTCCCCCCGTGACGGGTTACAAGAAGTTGTGTTTGGTTGGGCCTGGGGAGATGGAGTGATGCCGTGGCGGAGCTTCCATTTGTGTTTCTATGTGCTCCTTTTTCTTCTTTATGTTTTCTTGAGGTTATCAGTTGTAACCATCCTTCGGGATGCTTTAGGTGGTGTCCTGTGTGACACCTCCTAGTTTTTATTCTCTGATCAAAAAGAAAAAAAAGCATTATTAGTTTGCTAATGAATTCAATTAAACGATCCCTGAGCATTTGAAACCACTCTTAGGGACACCCCATTCTCTTTAGTTTCTTTCTTACTCCATGCGTCTCAATCAAATTAACTACAATCTTCATTTTTTGACGTTCAAAATTTATCAATTTGACTGTGTTTTTCAGTATTATATAAGAAAAACATATTATTATGTAGATCTCGTTGTATTTGTCTCAATGTTTATTTTACGTAGCTAGAAATACTAATGTTTAAAAGTGTGTTTTGGAGACTTTATAAAAGCAAATATTGGAGCTATATTGTGACATATTGAGTACTCTAACAATTTCTTTTACTATAAGGGATAATACAAATCCATATTGTTGAACCCTAGTTTTGACGATGACAAAGAAACAAAGATGCAAACTAAGTTTTGGACTAACAAGTTGTTTAAGTGAATGAATTTCAAGGTATCAATGAAAGGAACAAAGAGAATACTAAGTCAAGGAAGAAATCAAGTTGGGTTTTGAAGACTAAGTAAAGATGTTTCAAGATTTGGTACTGGAGCAGCATTGGAGCAAGAAGACTAAAGCGAGGCTTTTTGTTTCTAGTTCCATTGTAAAGGAACGAGTAAGAATAGTAAGGAACTATGGCAATTTAGAATGAGAATGAACGTTTGTTCCTTTGTAAGGAACAGACGAACTGGCGCTTAACTAATAAGTTAAAGGAACTAACTATTAAAAGGAACTAGACCTAGGATAAAGCATTACAACGGTTTAATTATGTCTATTGAGTAATTTATGCCTAGATTCTAGGTAACCGTTTTATTTAAGGAAAAATCTGATTTAAAAGAAAATCTTTTTAAGGAAAAGATTTTATTTTTATAAAAACAATAAATATCCTTTTCGGTTTTTATGGAAAATATTTTAAAGATAATATTTTTGGTAAAAGGATTTTATTTTGGTTTTAATAATTAAAATATTTTTCAATTAAATCAGATTTTCGAATTAATGCTTTGAGTGGTTGCTAAAATTAAGGGAGCAGTAACACAATTATCTCCTACGTTTAACAGTGATCATGGAGATCATGGGTTGAATGAGGAACGTGTTCCTCCGGGTAAGGAACATCATGGGATATTGATTTTACCACTAACACATGTTTTAATCCCACGTTCTAAGTTATTACCACTGTAAATACTAAAGTCTAATTAAGTTTCAATTTGTGTCTGACCAAGTGAATTAGTGAGTTTAACTAAGTAAAGTGTCAGTGCCTTCATTCTCTCATAAAAGCCATTTGTTCTTTGCCTTCTTACTCTAATTCCACTAAGTTTATTTGATCTATTGTATTTTGGTTTTTGGGGTAAGGGGACTTTGAGTGAAGTCCTGTTAGAGAGAAGCTTTGAGTGAAGCGAGTTAAAGTGAGAAAATTTCAAGCGAAGTTGAGAGGAACAACTGTTAAGGGAACAGTTGTTCAGGAACTTGAGTTTAGGAACTCAAGGTGTGGCCCGTGAGTAGAATTAGGCTGTAACAAAGTTGTTTGGCCTAATTAGTGAAATAGTTGAGTTTAAAATTCCTAGTGCCGAGGTTGTTTCTTCTTGTTGGGCCCAAGAAGTTTTTCATCGTAAAAATCCCTTGTGTTCCTTTAGCTTGTTTCTTTGTTTAAGTTTAAAATTCCGCAAAAAGTTACGTTTATTTCTACACATGCAATTCACCCCCTCTTGTATTGTTTCTAGTGAAATAACAATTGGTATCAGAGCTAGAACTCACGAAAGATAGGAAACCCTATTGAGAAAAAAATCCAAGGAACAATGAATACCACCGAGAAACTTGAGGAAGGTTACTCTACGCAAAGGCCTCCTATGTTCAATGGGAAGTTCTATTCCTACTGGAAGAACAAAATGGAGATATTCATCATGGCCGAAAACTACCAGGTATGGAGAGTCATTGAAGTTGGTGATTTTGAGGTCACAACTACAAATGACAAAAATGAGGTAATTCCTAAACCCTTCTCTGAATATGACAAAGCTGATTTCGAAAAAATGGAAGTAAATGCAATAGCTGTTAAACTGTTGCATTGTGGACTTGGACCCCATGAACACAATAGGATCATGGGATGCAAATCCGCAAAGCAAATATGGGATTTACTAGAAGTAATCCATGAAGGAACTAATGAAGTCAAGAGATCTAAAATTAATTTACTGATGAATCAATATTTAACTATTCTCCATGAAGACTAAGGAAAGCATACAAGAGATATTTACTCGTTTTACTAACATTATTAATGAGTTACCTTCTCTTGGTAAGTTTATTTCATCAGAGGAATAGGTTTGAAAAGTTCTTAGGAGTCTTCCTAAGGATAGATGGATGGCTAAGGTCACTGCTTTACAAGAAACAAAAGACTTCACTAAGTTCAACTTGTAACAGCTTGCTGGATCACTTATGACTCATGAGCTCCACCTTGATACTGAGTATGGTGAAAGTTCTAAGTCAAAGTCCATTGCCCTCAAAGCAGATAATGAAGATGACTCTGACTCAGAGAAGAGGAAGCAACACTCATGGTCCGAAAATTTCGAAAGATGTATAGGAACATGAAGAATGGGAACTTCAAAGGTAAAACTAAAAGATTTTCTAACAAAGCTACTTGTCATAAATGTGGTAGTACAGATCACTTCATCAAGGGTTGTCCACTTTGGGAAATTGATAAGACCAAACAAAGGAACAAGGAACGCTTCGCTGAAAGGAACAAGGAAAATCCAAAGCACCTTTCTCTATAGTGAACGTTCGAAAGGCTATGATAGCAGCTCGGGGAGATTCAGAGACTGAAGAGGAAGAAGAACAACAAACTGAAGAAACTGCAAATCTTTGATTCATGGAAAACACCGACGAAAAAGAAGATGAAGAAAATGTTGAGGTAAGCCAACATGGACTTGAATCAGACTTAGATGGCAAAACTAGGCCTGAAATTTATGATCTTCTTTATGATGCAATTCTTGAATGTGAAGATGAACGTGAAAAACGTGAGCAAACTGAACAAGTTGTTAAAGTTTGTAAAGAACATATAGAATGGCTTAAAAAAATGAGAACGGATGTTGAAACTAGGTTCTTTGATTTATTTGATAAGAATTTAAAAATCAAGGAATCATATGAGAGTGTGAAGAAAGAAAATTATCTAATCAATTTAGAAATTTCACACTTAAAGGAATTTGTCCCTGTTCTAAGTTCCTTTGATATTAGATCAACTCCTTTGAAAGGTTACAGATCTGAGATCGAAAATTTGAATAAAGAGAAAAATGTTTTAAAGGAACAAATCTGTAATCTCAAGAAGGAACTGGTTGTTGCAAGGAACAGAGGCAAAGTGATGGCTGTTCCTAAATGGATTGAGAGACCACAGGCTAAAAGAAGAGAAGGTCTTGGTTTTGAAAACTACAAGAAGAGGAACAAGCATAAGAAATATGTTGACCTACCTAGTGATAAAATTTGCATGTAATGTGGAAAGATAGGTCATTACATAAATCAATGTCAACTAAGAACTGAAATGATTGGCAAAAATGTGAAGATGAGTAACATGAAATGGGTTGCCAAATCAAATGCTAGCAAGAACAGGAACCCACGAAACAAGGGGTTCCTACAACTAACAACTAGTTGATTTTTGCAGGTTAGAGTGAGGGGGAACAACACTTGATATCTTGATAGTGGTTGTTCTAAGCATATAACAGGAGACAAATCTAAGTTTCTCTCACTCTCAACCTATGAAGGTGGAAGTGTGACTTCTGGTGACAATAAGAAAGGTAACATAGTTGACATGGGTAAGGTTGGTAAGTCACCATCACATTCCATTGATAATGTATTTTTAGTAGAAGGATTAAAGCACAATCTTTTAAGTATTTCCCAATTATGTGACAAGGGAAATGTTGTTAAATTTAATAGTGAAAAATGCTTGATCGTTAACATAAACTCTAAGAATGTCATCTTGGAAGGAACAAGGAAAGGGAACACATATATTGTGGATCTTGATCTTGTTCCTAAAAACAATTTGACATGTCTTAGTGTTATTGAAGATGATCCACTCTTATGGCATAAGCGTCTAGGACATGCTAGTTTTTCGTTACTTGACAAACTTCAATCAAAAGATCTTGTTTTGGGATTACCATCTATAAAATTTCATAGTGATCAAGTTTGTGATGCATATGCCAAAGGAAAGTGATAAGAGGTTTTTAGTGTGTCGTTAAGGCACCAAAAATCGCTTTTCAAACAATATTTATAATACCTAACAAGCAATTACTATGAACATAGTAAAGGCAAGTCAAGGGTCGATCCACAGGGAAAATGGGATTAATTAAAGTCTATCAAGTCTAAATTACTTAATTGAAGGGTTTTTGGGGGTTTAAAATGATTTAGTATCAACTAATGACTAACTACTATCAAAGTACTAGCAAGTAATATGAGATGAAAATATGAATAAGGAAGACACTAGAGTTAAGGTTACTAGTATGGATCAAAGCGGACAACAATTATTAATGCAATTGTGATTCAAAGGTAACGATTACGCAAGGTTTAGTTTTCCTCTAGAATACTCGAGTCCTCTCTCGAATGGTCCTCGAGAATGATCGCTTAATCAATCAACTAAATCCTCTCTCGAATGGTCTTTAGTCAATTGATTAAGAGATCCAATGAATTTGGAGAACCCCTAATATAGGATCCCCTCAATTTCTACCCAATATCTTGGCCTAGAAATTAAGTTGATTCATGGGGATGATAAAAGAATTCGTAATTCAATTAAGAACATTTGAAATCAAAATACCAAAGCACAAATGTGATCATTATCTATCCTAAGGCCTCAAAACATCAAGATCAATGCATAAACGTCTTTAAATCATCACAATCACATTAACAATACATTTCAACCCTAATCCATACTTTCACCCTAACCCTAGATGGGAAACTACTCACTAATCATGGATTTTAAGCAATAACACATGAAATCTATGACTAATCTAGGGCTAAACATGATTAAGAGATGATTAATTTAATGAAAGTAACAACTATGAAACTATAATAAAGTAGATCTAATAAAAGGGAAGAACAAATAATAGCAATGAAAAAAGATAATAAAAACTGAAACTTTGAAATTAAATCGAATAAAAGTACCTTCAATGTTGTAGAAATCACAAACTATAATCTACGAATCACAAATCTTGATCAGAAACTAAGTGTTTATCTCTCTAATATGAACCCTAATAATATTCTCTAAAACATAGAATAAAGCATGAGTCCCAAAAACTAAAACTCCCCTGTTATTAAGGCAAGCCTCGTCTTTTTTCTTCACGGATTTGAATGGTGCGGGCGCACCAAAAACAGGTGCGAGCGCACCATTCTTTCTGCCCCAAAACTGACATCAAGCGTTGAACGGTGCGGGCGCACCATAATGTGGTGCGGGCGCACCAAGTGCTAAGAGGGTGCAGGCACACCATGGAGCTCAATTCAAGCTTCCTTTATTCCACTTTCGCGCGTGCAAACTCCTCGAAACTCCCGCCTATTACCGTATCTCTCAACTCTTGACCTTATAAAAGATCATACCTGCAATCAAAGCACGGGAAAACACGGTGAAAGCAAATGTACTAGAAATCCAGTCAAAATTGACCGAAAATCTAGCAAAAAGTCACTTTGATCAAGAATGATCAAGTGAATGAAATAGAAGGGGAAAGGGAGAAGAAAGAGGGAAGAAAGGGGAGAAAGAGGATCAAAATGAGCTAAAAAGGAGTCCATAAAGTGCGTTAGAAATGCACTTATCAGAAAGCATATTAGATCCTCTTTCAAATCTAAAACTGTTGTGAGCACCACAAAACCTTTAGATTTAATTCATATGAATTTGTGTGGCCCTATGAAAATTCAAAGTAGAAGTGGAAAGAGGTATGTGTTAGTTATTGTTGATGACTACTCTAGGTACACATGGGTTATTTTTCTCTCTAGTAAGGATGAGACTTATGATGAGTTCCGTGTCTTTGCTAAAAGAGTTCAAAATTTAAGTGGTCACAAATTGATGCATATTAGATCCGATCATGGTAAAGAATTTGAAAATTATCAATTTGGTGATTAAGCAGAAACCATGACCTAGATCATAATTTTTCTGCCCCTAGAACACCACAACAAAATGGGGTTGTAGAAAGGAAAAATAGAACTTTGGAAGAAATGGCTAGGACCATGCTAATTACTAGTGAACTTCCAAGGAACTTTTGGGTGAGGTTGTTAATACTGCTTGTCACATAATAAATCGTGCCATGATGAGACCTATTAGTAACAAAACTCCTTATGAGCTTTATTTTGGAAAGAAACCCAATATTACTCATTTCGGAACATTTGGTTGCAAATGTTTTGTTCATAACAATGGGAAAGATAATCTTGGAAAATTTGATGCTAGGAGTGATGAAGCAATATTCTTAGGATATTCATCACATAGTAAGGATTATAGAGTTTACAATAAAAGAACTATGTGTGTTGAAGAAAGTATCCACATAATCTTTGATGAATCTGACAATTGTAATCCAAGCAAACAGGTTGATGACTTTGAGATTGGCTTGGTACGACTAAATGAGAAAGATGCAGATTCAATTGAGGAAGAAGAAATAAAAGAGGAAAGGAACGAAGTAGATGAAAACATTCATAACAATGATGATCCTGTTGCTCAAGATAATGGAGCTATTCCTGTTCCTACTAAGAACGAAAATGTTGAAGGAACTGATTCAACAATTGCTGAAAGAGGAACAAATGAACAAAGCTCATCATCCTCTCATGAAACTCAAGAGGAACAACATGTTCCTATAAGGGAGTTTCAACCAAAACCTTGGAGACATAAAAAATCACATCCAGTGGAACTCATAATAAGTGACATATCCAAAGGTACGCAAACTAGATCTCAGTTAAGGAATTTTTGTGCATTTCATGCGTTCTTATCAATGATAGAACCAAGAAATCATGAAGAAGCCTTAACTGGTTCTGATTGGATCACTGCTATGCAAGCTGAATTAAATGAGTTTGAAAGAAACAAGGTATGGCATCTAGTTCCCTCTTCTAAACATCAAAAAGTGATTGGCTTAAAATGGGTGTTTAGATATAAACTAGATGAGTATGGAACAATTGTAAGGAACAAAGCTAGACTTGTAGTAAAATGTTATAATCAACAAGAAGGAATTGACTATGAACAAACCTTTGCTCGTGTCGCTAGACTTGAAGCCATTAGAATACTAATTGCATTTGCTTATATGGGATTTAAACTGTATCAAATGGATGTCAAGTGTGCATTTCTAAATGGCTATTTAAATGAAGATGTATATGTTGAACAACCCCCTGGATTTGAAAGCAATGATCTCCTAAACCATGTCTACAAGCTTGACAAGGCTCTTTATGGGTTAAAGCAAGCGCCTAGGTCATGGTATGAGAGATTATCTAAGTTCCTTTTAGAAAACAACTTTAAAAGAGGAAAGGTGGATAAAACTTTGTTTCTAAAATCGAAAGGAACTGACATACTACTTGTTCAAATATATGTTGATGACATTATCTTCGGAGCAACTAATGAATCATTATGCAAAGAATTCTCAAACCTTATGAGTAATGAATTTGAGATGAGTATGATGGGTGAGTTAAATTTCTTTCTTGGGTTACAAATTAAGCAAACTGAAAAAGGAATAATTATTCACCAACAAAAATACATAAAGGAATAGTTAAAGAAATATGGCCTCGAAAATTTAAAGAAAAATCACACTCCTATGGGAACTTCAACTAGATTAGATGAAGATTCCATAGGAAAAAGTGTTGATCAAACAAAATATAGAGGCATGATTGGTTCACTTTTGTATCTAACTGTTAGTCGTCCAGACATAGCTTTTAGTGTTGGTTTGTGTGCTAGATTTCAAGCAAATCCCAAGGAGTCTCATCTAACTGCTGTGAAGAGAATTCTTAGATATCTTAAAGGAACAGATGATCTTGGACTTTTCTATCCAAGAAGTGATACATTTGAATTAAGAGGATATGCTGATGCTGAATATGCTGGAGATCTTGTAAATAGGAAAAGTACCTCAGGTATGGTTCAATTTCTTAGTCATAGTTTAGTTTCTTGGAGCACCAAGAAACAAAACACAGTTGCTTTATCCACTGCTGAAGCAGAATATGTAGCTGCTGCTGCATGTTGCTCTCAAATGCTTTGGATAAAACAACAACTTTGTGACTATGGAATAATCTTTAATTGTGTTCCTATTTATTTTGATAATACTAGTGCCATTAGTATTTCAAAGATCCAGTGCATCATTCAAGAGTTAAGCATATACATATCAGACATCACTTTCTAAAAGAAAATATGGAAAAAGGTTTGATTAAACTTAAGTTTTGTCAAAAATCAGATTGCTGATATACTAACAAAGCCTCTACAAAGAGATAGATATGAAAAATTAAGGCTTGAGTTAAGTTTAATAAAACTTAAGTAATTGTTCCTATTCCAATCCCCCGTGTCTGAATTGATTTGTCTTACTCTATATGATATTAAGTGACTGCGATTAATTGCCTAAGACCATTGCAAATTAAGATGTTGAAAACTTATACATGGATTCAAAAGAATAAAGCTACTCACAAATGTCACATAATACTCCCCTTATTGTTCCTAAGTTAAAGAAACATGCATGATATGAAGAATGTTGACATTTAGCATAAGTTGTTCCTATAGCACAAGTTCCTTAGAATTTATTTTCTTTCCATAAATAAAATAGTCCATAAAAATCAAAAATCCGAAAAATTCCACAAATATAGGAATCAGATTAAATCAAGTCATGATTTCCTTTTTATCTTTTCTTTTACTTTTATCTTTTATTTTGTTTTTATCCTTTTAATTTTTACGCGTGTAACTCTTCATTAACTGTTACATGTATCTTCTTCCTTCTTCCATTCCAAAACTGTGTTCCTTAAACGCTTCAACTTCACCATTGTTCATCTCCTTCACACCTCTTCGTACGACATAAAACCACAATTTCTTTACACCAAACGGCAAAAACCTCTCTCAATTCACCTTTTCCAAAAGCAAAAACTCCCAAAACCTCTCAAATGGAAAACCCCTCTTCTCCATCCAAAACCCTAGAAGCCGAAAATTCTCAAGAAACAACAATGGCGGTAGAAGAGCAAAAATTGGAGTCACCTAGGAGAAGTGTGAGAAGAAGAAAACTGATTGGGGAAGATGATGAAGAAGAAACCCCGGAACTAGTTGAGGGGGAAGAAGAAGCTACACCTGTTCCTTCCAAAGGAACTGCTGCTTCTTCCTCCAAGAAAAGAGTGGAGCGAAGTGATTCAAGGTATGTTTGAGGATTTTGTGTCGATTTGGAGTGGGCCAAGAAAGTTACATTCAATGAATTAACCGATATACTAAAGGAACAGGGTATCGAATACCTGTTTGAAACCGCATATAATAATGACTTAGTTCCTTTAGCTATGGATGAATTTTGTGCAGATTTCATCAACACTGATGAAGTATTTACTACAGAAGTTAGGGGGAAGAAAATTAAATTTTCCCAAGAAGCTTTAGCAAAAATATGGGAAGTTCCTTGCAAAGGAACTGATCTATATTTTAAGAGGAAAGGAACTGTCGCCTTTCCCAATTTCTCCCAAGATGAAATTGTTGAATCCTTTGAGGGAACTACTGGCCAAAACAAAATAAATCACAATCTTCTCTCTCCTGTCCACAAAATTCTGTTTAATCTTGTTTGGAGAGCACTCATTACTAGAACTGAAAAGAGGAACGAGGTGGGTCTCTTGGATATATGTTATATGTTTTTGCCTTGATCACCACATTCAAATAAACTTCCCTTCTCTCTTTATCCAACATCTAACTCATTGCATTGAGAATCATTGTGTTGTTGGCTATGGTGCATTGATCGCCTCTCTTCTTTCTCACTTTAAAGTAAAGACTACTGGTTGGCCTACCTTGGGTATAAAACAAGGTAATATTCTAAATGAAAAGACTTTGTATGGTTTGGACCTCTCTGTCCAACATGGAGTGTTAACTCAAGGGAGGATTGTAATAGCCGCACCTTAACACGAGCTTAAGTACTAGGAAATTGGACTAATAATATAATGATTAAGGACTAAGTACCTCGAGCCTTAACTTGTCTGACTAATGAATCTGTATGCCACTTGTGTGAGATAATTTGACAAATATTATATGGTGTATGTGTGTATATATGACGTATACGTATATGTATACTAAGGGGGTATCTAAGGTGTAATAAGTACCTCAGGAAATTTGTATGATTATTATGCATAATGAAGAAGTGACAGATTGGAAATTAACTTTATATGATAGTAAAAATTCCCCTTATTTGTGGTGATTGGGCATAATTAACTAAATTAGAAATCTTGGAATGGGAGAGTAATTAAAGTTTTGGGATGGATTATAGAATCATTAGAAACAAATGAATTTCCTAAGTAAGCCAGAAAATTCTGGATTGTACCTTAGTATGAGAAAGGACAGAAATAACCTTAGTAAATTAGGTAAATCTTCAGTCTAACCATACCCAACACAAATAGACAAGTGGGGGAGGATACCATCTAATTTCCATCGCCAAACTCCACCAGAAGGGTTCTGCCCAGAACAGAACAAAGCAGCGCCAGAAATCACGTCCTCCCCTGGCGTTGATTCTGCCTTCTGCTCTCCCTCCATTTTCTGCCATAAAATCTTGTAATTTTCTGCATGCAAAACCTAAAACCCACTCTATACACAAAGGAGCACAGTGAGCAAGAGCTAGTTCGAGTTCTAAGGCAAAGGAAGCAAGAGAAATTGGGCAAACATCCAAACTAGGGAAATCTGTAAGTACATCAGTTTGTAACCCCAACTTTTATATGTTTATGTAAGAATTCTCATGGGATTTCTTTGTGTAAATGTTGATGAACATTAAGGTTTCTAGGGAGCACGAGAATTAGGCTTAGGAGGACCAAAGAAGTGAGCATTTGGGGTAAAAAATTAAGGTACTCAAACACCACTAATTTAGAAACAACGTCTAGTACTTGTTGAATGTTTCTTGTATGTATGAGTTAGAACTTTGAGAATACCATTTTGCATGTGTAAAATACTTGTTTAATCTGATATTAGTGTGAGTTATATGCTGATCGTGTTGCATGCAAGCTCCTACATTCAATCAAGAAGTTGAGAAATCGATAGTCGGACCTTGTTCTTCGATTCAAATGAATGAATGATGATTATCTCTGTAGTTCGTCTTGTGAACCAATTTTTGTAGTAGTTATGCTAAGTTTCCAGAATGTATACATGTACTTTAAACACCTTTTTGGAATGCATTGGTTAGACACAATGAAATTAGTTAAAAGAGCGGGTTTTCACTAAAAAGGGATAAAAAGTTTAAGCCTAAATACACAAGTTTTCAATCTTAATTTCACCTGTGGGTTGCACTTATAAATAAAAACATCCATCTTCTATATTGATATGAACTACCAATGTTTTATTAAGTAATGATTTGGAAAAGTAAGTATCTTTTTATTCACTCATCAAACTTCCATTTTCTTTTACAAAATAAAAAAAGTTGTTGTTAAAGCATGCTTTCTATGACACTTACTACTCATATTATCTTGGTGCCTATAAGAGTAATTACTCGAACTTCACCCTTCATGGACACTATATAGGTCATTAGAATAAGTAACTTCTGATTGAAGATAATTAGTATTGATTAATGACGAGTCAAGAATGGAACTCGTAAACTTTATTTGCATTTTGTGGGAACTTGACTTGACAAGTTATTGAGCTAAGTGTGAGTTATTTTGGAACTATGACTAATGAACTAATTATTGGAATTATGAGTCAATAATGATTGGAGTAACCTATTAAACGTACAAGTTGTATAACTGTATAATTATTAATGTAATAATTTGGGGAAGGAGCTGCAAAAGCAGTGGTGATTATCACTTATGTACTCTATATTATGTATTCCATATTCTGTATTCTGTATTCTGGGGACATGTCCCGAAAGTCTTGCAAGCAGTACAAAAGGGAGACGTCCCTTGGATAATGAAGGAGATCGCCTGGATGGCCATTCTGTATTAATGCACTCCCCATAAAAGATATAAATAGGAAATATAAGAGGAATATCTCATATACAAAAAGTCTGTTTTACAGAAAATATTGTGGATTATATTTTATACGCATCGTGGTGGCATTAACCATTTTCCAGAAATAGAAGAGATATAAATCATCCCTCAGAAGCTTATTGTTCATAATTAAATGAAATGTGTTTTACCTAGTTCAGGGTGGTGGACTTGTGTACCAGTTATGCTGACGTGTTTGAATTATGAACCTATCCCGATGGGACACGCTCATCTGTTTTGCAGGACCAAACTAAGTAAAGGTTGGGAATTCACTTAGTCCCTTTTACTTGCTTAACTTGTAGCCTATGTTGGAACAGCTAGATAAATCCTACGGAGATAGAACATGCTTAATTAAATGGGTTTTTGTGTGAACTATTAATCATTGTAATGTAATGGATCATTAGGGTAGTTATTATGTATTTGTATTCGAAATCCCGCACTTAGCTTATGTTGTAATAACTTAATCTTTAATGTTTTTTTAAAATTATGCTTAGATGCGCCCAAACTTCCAAACCTATCCTTACTCAGAAGGTTTGGCAGCTTGGTGTAACAACCGCCATAATTAGGAATTTAACTCTTTGGCTAAGGATAGCCCTAATTAGGCGGGCTGTTACAAGGATTGCTACCAGTTCCTCTCACAAGAGAAAACTGCCTAAGGCAGTAGAAGAGGAACCAGTGGAAGTAATACTGGAGGAACAAGTTCTTGCCCTTACATAACCAAAGGAACAGAAATCCAAGAGGCGCAAAACTGTTGTCAAAAAGCCTTCCCCTCCTGTTCCTAAAAGAGTTAGACATAGCACTAGGTTGAAAACTACTAAAACTGCACCTGTTCCTTCAAATAAGGACTCTCCATTAGTCCTATCTGATGCAGAGGAACAGGATAACAATCCACCTAAGGAACCTACTCCTTCATCCTCACCAAAAATACCAGTAACCCTCACAACCATCCCTTCCATCTCTCCCTCATCCTTCTCTGTTCCTACCAGTTTTGAACAGTTGAAGGTTGAGATGAAAGAACCAAACCCTTTCGCCTCTACATCCACTGACCTTCCACCACAACCACCTTTTCTTCCTTCCATCTACACCACCACCTCACCTTCTGTTTCTCTCAAAGGAACTGCAGGTCCATCACAAGAAAACACCCCAGTTCCTCCACCTAAACCATCCCCTGCCTTTGGTTCTAAGGGAAAGGAACAAGTTTCTTCAGATGATTTTGGTTGGGTTAATGAAGTGTGTCTCCCTGCTTAACATATGATTAAGTTTTACAATCACCTTCAGTGGACTTTAGATGCTAAAACAGATAAGATGATGGGTTTAATGAAAGTCCTTAGTGATAATGTGATTAACAACAAAACAACATGGAGATGATGGCCCAAGCCATTAACAGTTTGAAGCAGCAATTTGATGGCAACATGGAGAGGTGATGAAGAAGTTGGAAGAAGTGGTTAAGGAAGAAGTCGTCGAGGAATACAATACCCCTTCCCTTCCTAATGTCTAGTTCTTTTTTCTCTTAAAGGAACAAGAACTCTTAGCTTTTGTTTCTTTTCTTTTCTCCTTTTTCTCTTTTGTACTTTAATGGAACAAGTGCTATAAATATAAATGACTTTTGCTATATTTGTCTTCGTTTGTGATTTGAGTGCATAATTTCTTACTTGGAATGGCTAGTATTATGCGATTGATGTTTGAGCAAATATAACCTTTGAAATTCCTAACTTAACCATTTTTTTTTGTGCTTGTTAATGGTCTTAGGTCTTGTAAATATCAGTTTTACCAAAATCACCAAGCGTTTGATCTTTTTGACGATGACAAAGGGGGAAAAGATAAGGAACAAACTAAGTTGAAAATTGAAAAAATTGAAAACATTGAAGAAATGAAAACATAAAAATTTAAATCCTTAATCTGCCTTAATTATATTATATAAATTATTATTTTATCTCTTTCATTCTCTTATGTTATTTGTTGTTTTCCTTAGTTTGTAACTTTATTGTCATCATCAAAAAGGGGGAAATTGTTGAACCCTAGTTTTGATGATGACAAAGAAACAAAGATGCAAACTAAGTTTTGGACTACCAAGTTGTTTAAGTGAATACTAAGTCAATGAAGAAATCAAGTTGGGATTTTGAAGGCTAAGTAAAGATGTTTCAAGATTTGGTACTGGAGCAGCATTGGAGCAAGAAGACTAAAGCGAGGCTTTTGTTTTCTAGTTCCATTGTAAAGGAACGAGTAAGAATGGTAAGGAACTATGGCAATTTAGAATGAGAATGAGCGTTTGTTCCTTTGTAAGGAACAGACGAACTGGCGCTTAACTAATAAGTTAAAGGAACTAACTATTAAAAGGAACTAACTATTAAAAGCAACTAGACCTAGGGTGAAGCATTACAACGATTTAATTATGCCTCTTGAGTAATTTATGCCTAGATTCTAGGTAACCATTTTATTTAAGGAAAAATCTGATTTTAAGGAAAATTTTTTTAAGGAAAAGATTTTATTTTTATAAAGATAATAAATATCCTTTTCGGTTTTTATGGAAAATATTTTAAAGATAATATTTTTGGTAAAAGGATTTTATTTTGGTTTTAATAAATAAAATATTTTTTAATTAAATCAGATTTTCGAATTAATGCTTTGAGTGGTTGCTAAAATTAAGGGAGCAGTAACACAATTATCTCCCACGTTTAAAAGTGATCATGGGTTGAATGAGGAATGTGTTCCTCTAGGTATGGAACATCATGGGATAATGGTTTTACCACTAACACATGTTTTAATCCCACGTTCTAAGTTATTACCACTATAAATACTAATGTCTAATTAAGTTCCAATTTGTGTCTGACCAAGTGAATTAGTGAGTTTAACTAAGTAAAGTGTCAGTGCCTTCGTTCTCTCATAAAAGCCATTTGTTCTTTGCCTTCTTACTCTAATTCCACTAAGTTTATTTGATCTATTGTATTATGGTTTTTGGGGTAAGGGGACTTTGGGTGAAGCTAAGTTCTATTAGAGAGAAGCTTTTCCGGAAATAGAAGGGATATATATCATCCCTTAGAAGCTTATTGTTCATAATTAAATGAAATGTGTGAATAGGGCCCTGTTCTTTTGAACTTATTTTGACTGAAATTAAATTAAATTAAATTAAATTAACTGAAATTAACTGAACTAAACTGAAATTATGCTGACGTGTTTGAATTATGAACCTGTCCCGATGGGACTAGCTCATCTGTTTTGCAGGACCAAGCTAAGTGAAGGTTGGGAATTCACTTAGTCCCTTTTACGTGCTTAACTTGTAGCCTCTTTTGGAACAGCTAGATAAATCCTACGGAGATAGAACATGCTTAATTAAATGGGTTTTTGTGTGAACTATTAATCATTGTAATGTAATGGATCATAAGGGTAGTTTTTATGTATTTGTATTCGAAATCCCGCACTTAGCTTATGTTGTAATAACTTAATCTTTAATGTTTTTTTTTTAAATTATGCTTAGATACGTCTAAACTTCCAAACCTATCCTTACTCAGGAGGTTTGGAAGCTTGGTGTAACAACTTCCATAATTAGGAATTTAACTCTTTGGCTAAGGATAACCCTAAATCATGCCCTTATTAGGCGGGTTGTTACATATGGTATCAGAGCCAAGGTTTTATCGGATTTTTCAAAATAAAAAATATACTTATCTTCATATAAGTAATTGCGAATTATTATATTATATATATATATATATATATATATATATATATATATATATATATATATATATATCCACACATGTTTTGAACGTATATACGAATTTTCGAAAACTTATATGTGATGATATGATTGGTATGATGCCAAATTGTTTGATAGAGGCAAGGAAACAGGATAAGTTTGTGTGCATGATATATGTGATTGTTTGTATATGTGAATTAGTTATCAAGTGACTATGTAATAACAAGTGTAATCTCGAATAGATGACTTCCAATGAAACTCCCGATAACCATTCTAATCATCAGGCGATGCCTGCTTCGGAAGAGCTTGAACCTGACACCTTTAGAGGTCGATCATGGGACGAACCTATATATCATATTCACCGTCTAAGATTCAGAATGGATATTTGGAATGAAGATCATGGAACCGGGGACCATAACCCCTTTAGTCGTCCGAGAATCCAAGCTTACACCCTTATTAAGACATTACCCCCATATGAGCCATGGATAACATTTAAAATGACCTACTGGAGGCTGGTAGTCCAGTACGTGGCTACAGGAGCCCTTCAAGATGATGATGTGACCATAGAGAATGTGGATAAAAATCTAATAAGATGGGAAGGTACACCGGAGGAGGTTCTCTGGGAAGTATAAATGACCAAGGAACATATCGGAGAGGTACTCATGGGGCCATAAGTTGCATATTGGAGAAACATGTATGAAAGATTGGCCCGGAGAGAGTTGATGAGAGCCGGGGTCAGGAATGGACCCACACCCTCTACATCTGTTTCTAGTGTGTCGGTGTCCAGGACTTTCAGATCTAGGGGATCCAGTTCAGTCCGAGGTACCTCTAGTAGCTCATCCCGAGGGGGAGAGTCGTCCAGGGGTAGCGACTCCGATTATGTACTAGAAGTACCATCTACCAGCAGTGATGATAGCGGATACTACTATGACCCTTGTAACTTGGACTAATCATGTTGTCACCTAGAGAAGAATAAGTTCCTATGTATCGTTGTTGAGAGTTCTGTTATTCAAGTACGTTGTTGTGTTATGTAAGGAGAGAAATAAAGTATCTAATAAAGGAGAATCTTTTGTAATATATTTATATGCTAATGTTATAAAAATATCAAGGGTGCATGTTCATATGTGTAAAATAAGAGATAAATGTATATATATGTATGCCTACAAATTCTGAACATCAATGAATATTAAGCGCAGAGATGAAGGAAGAAGGAATAAGAACAAGGTTGTGATAATTGTGAACTTAACTATTTGTTTATCACACATATAGGAAATGGAGAACCCATCAACAGGTGCATCTAGCTCAGCTGGAGTAAGCAAGGATGAACAACTCCAGCAATTAAAAGAAATGAATAATAGGCTCATAGCACTCTTGGAAGCCCAAGGGCAACCAAAAGTGGATGATGAAGGAAAATTTTACAAGCGGTTGGCCGCCCATAAGCCACGTGGGTACGATGGGGAAGCAGACCCTGTCAAATTTGAAGATTGGATTTCATACATGGATAAACTGCTGGAGGTAGTGAGTTGTCCAGAAAATATGAAAGTTAAGCTGGCCTCTTTTTACCTGGAAGGGCCCGTTAATTTGTGGTGGACCACTGTCAAGAAAGTGACAAGTATTTCAGAGTTAACATGGGCGAAATTCATAGAAATGATGAGGGAGCAATTCTTTCCGCCAGCCCTAAGAAAAATGAAAGAAAATGAGTTTCTGTATTTGAGACAAGGCAAGTTAACCGTACTCGAATATGCCGCCAAGTTCATGGAGTTATCTTGATTTGCAGCTGAGATTGTAAGTTGTGAGAGAATAAAGACGATGAGATTCTTCGAGGGACTAAATCTGAAGTATCAGAAAAGAATAGGTACATATACCTCATTTGAGGATTTGTACAATCGCGCTCTAGAACATGAAAGAATAGAAATGAAGGACGAAGACTATAAGAGGAAGAAGAATGAAAGCAAGGGAAATGAGGCAGGGTTTAAGAAGATGAAAGTGGGGGCGAATGCGGCACCATTAAGGATCCAGGAAAATGACGGCAAGCGAGGACGACCGGATTGGAAGTGCAACAGGTGCGGTAAGGGCCATTATGGCAGAAACTGCATGGGCCAAGTCGTGTGCTTTCGTTGTAAAGAGGTGGGGCACCGACTCAAAGATTGTCCGGTAAAGAACGGACAAGGCAATTCCAGAAGAAACGAAAGACCAGGTGGTATGCTATTACTCCAAGCAGCAGAAGGAAATGCAGGACCGGACCGGACCGCCAGGGCAGCAGATCCGGGGATCAGGGAAGGTGTTTGCAATCAAGACGGAAGCAACTAGTGATCCTGAAATACAAGAAACAAGAGGTAAAGTAATTTCAGGACATTTTATCGTGTGTGATGCATTAGCTCATGTATTATTTCATTATGGGGCATCTCATTCATTTGTGTCTAACTTTATTAGCAAGTTAAGCTATAAACTGCCTAGTCAACCCTTGAAGTTAGCAGTAAGTGTCCCAGGGAAAGCTCTAGTAGGTTGTACGTGTGTACTTAAAGGGTGCACCATTAGAATAGCGCAAAAATGAGTTGAAAGTAGATCTTATACCCTTTGATATAGGATCATACGATGTAATTATAGGGATGGATTGGCTGGGTGAACATAGGGCCATCATGGAATGTTACGCCAGATTGGTTCGAGTTGAGACCCCCTTGGGTAAAAGTATTTCCTGTCAACCTAAACCAGTAAAGCAACAGTAAATGTTAGATCTGCTATGGCAAATCAGAATCAAGAGCCGATGAGGTGCTCGGGGTATGTGTGCCAAATAGTCGAAAAGCAAGAATCTACCCTTAAGATTGAAGGAGTAGCTGTAGTCAAGGAATTTCCGAATGTATTTCCAGAGGATCTATCGGGTTTACAACCTCACAGAGTTGTTGATTTCCACATAGATCTGGTTCCTGGAGCCATTCCCATATCTAGAGCACCCTATCGGATGGCTCCAGCTGAAATGGCAGAACTGAAGAAGCAACTGGATGAGTTACTCCAACAGGGGTATATTAGACCCATCACTTCTCCGTGGGGGGGGGACCCGTGCTATTTACTAAGAAGAAGGATGGGACTCTAAGGCTATGTATTGATTATCGGGAGATAAATAAGATTACAGTTCAGAATAGATACCTACTGTCGAGGATCGATGTTTTATTCGATCAATTAAAGGATGCCGGAATATTCTCAAAAATAGATTTACGATCAGGGTATCATCTGATGCGCATCGCCGACTCCGACATTCCAAAAACGGTATTCCGAACAAGGTATGTGCACTAAGAATTCGTAGTAATGCCTTTCGGTTTAACGAAAGCCTCTGCCGCTTTCATGGATTTGATGCAGAGATACTTTAAACCGATCCTAGATCAGTTTGTGGTAGTTTTCATAGATGACATCCTAGTGTATTCTAGAGATCGGGAAGCGCATGAGCAGCACTTAAGGGAAGTTTTAGGAGTTCTAAGGAGAGAAAAATTGTATGCGAAATTAAGCAAGTGTGAATTCTAGTTAACGAAGGTGATGTTTTTAGGACACGTCGTGTCCAAGGAATGCATTTCAGTAGATCCAGAGAAGATCAAAGCAGTTAAAGATTGGCCTGCACCTACGAACGTTACTGAAGTTCGGAGTTTTCTGGGTTTGGCAGGTTCTTATAGGAGATTTGTGGAGAATTTCTCTTGGATAGCGCTTCCAATTACGCACTTGCTGAGGAAAAGTACCAAGTTCCAGAGGACTCAGAGGTGTGAGGAAGCTTTCCAGGAATTAAAGAAAAGACTGACAAGTGCTCCAGTTCTTGTGTTGCCTTCTGGGACGGAAGGATTTGAAGTTTACAGTGATGCATCTCAGGAGGGATTGGGATGTGTATTGATGCAGCATAGTCGGGTGATTGCTTATGCTTCCAGGCAATTGAAGAATCATGAGAAAAATTATCCGGTCCATGACTTGGAGCTAGCCACAGTTGTCTTCGCCTTAAAATTATGGCGGCACTATTTATACGGAGTTACTTGTAAGATATATACTGACCACAGTAGTTTAAAATACATTTACACGCAAAAGGAAATAAACATGAGGCAAAGGAGGTGGTTAGAGTTGTTGAAGGATTACGATTTAGATATACAGTATCATCCAGGAAAGGCTAACAAAGTAGCCGATGCATTGAGCTGGAGACCTCATCGGGAGATCAACTCCCTCATTTCGGTACATGATGAATTGTATCAAGACTTAGCTAAGTTGAATTTACAGGTAGTGAAAAAAGGAGAAATACAAGCAGAATTAAATGCTTTCACAGTTCAACCGACATTGTATGAAGAAGTTCGAGACAAGCAACATCAAGATGAGTTCCTTAAGGGAATTCAAAGAAAGATCAAGGAAGGGGAAGCACCAGACTTCCAAGAGCACGTGGATTGGAGTATCAGGATGAGGGGAAGATGGTGTGTACCCAATGATGCTGAACTGAGGAATAAAATCCTAAAAGAAGCACATAGCAGTTCCTACTCCATACACCCTAGGAGGGATAAAATGATTCAAGACCTGAGGAAATTCTTCTGGTGGAAAAGGCTAAAGCGGGATGTATCTAGATTTGTGGCTAGGTGCTTAATCTGTCAGAAGGTAAAATTTAATCGAATGAACTTCCTGGGCTACTACAGCCATTGCCTGTACCCGAATGGAAATGGGACTCAATTACCATGGATTTTGTAATGGGGTTACCCAAGACCAGAAGGAGTAATGATACCATATGGGTAATTGTAGATAGGCTAACCAAGGCAGCCCGATTTATAGCCATGAAGGAAACATGGAGCAAGAAACAGTTAGCGGAAGCTTACGTCAAGGAGATAGTTAGACTCCATGGAGTTCCCCGTACTATTGTATCCGATCGGGACCCTCGATTCTTATCCCACTTCTGGGGAAGGTTGCAGGAAGCATTTGGAACGCAACTGAGTTTAAGAACAACCTTCCATCCAGCCACAGATGGACAAACCGAGCGCACCATTCAAACTTTAGAAGATATGCTATGGGCCTGCGTTTTGGAATTACGAGGTTCATGGGAAGACAAGCTAGCCCTGGTCGAATTTTCATATGACAACAACTACCATGCGAGCATTAGAATGGCCCCATATGAGGCCTTATACGGGCGGAGATGTCAAACACCCATTTGTTGGGATGACGTCAGCCCTGGAATCCCAGTAGGACCCGAATTCGTGCATGAAACCATGGAGCAGGTCCGAGTAATTCAACAATTTATGAAGACAACACAAGATAGACAGAAGAAGTATGCGGATACCCGAAGAAGGAAGTTAGAATTTGAGGTGGGCGATAAGGTGTTCCTTCGAGTCTCCCTGGTAGCGATTTTAGACAAGTTATAAAACCCTATTCTTGCAAGTGAACAAGACTTAGTAGTAAGTGATAAATAATAGGGTATCGTATCCAAAAGGAACAGTTGATTATAATTAAGTCTAAAGTCTACTTATTTAATCCTAAATGTAGATATAATGAATTGTTTGTGAACTAATTAAACTAATCTGAAATATAAAGTAAAGTAAATAAACTTGACAATAACAAAAGTGAATCGGAGAACAGACAATAATACAGAATCTAGGACAGTCGAATCCACCACTAATAATATGATTAATAAATTAATTGGAATGAGAATTAATAGGTTTATCAAGTATCCTAAACTACAAGCCGGAATACCCACAAAAATAGTGTTGTGATTAATTAGGTGACATAACCTATCTAACCAAAGCATAAATTATTCAACTTTTTAATCACAAATCATCAAACACCATTGCATAACATCACACCTTGATCTACAAGAACAAAGTATGTAAATTTGATAACAATATAACCCAATAATTAATTCTACAAGAATAATCATCAATTATATTGCAAACAATAATTAACCCAATAATAATCTCAATAGCTATGCAATCATAAACCAAATTCAATTCTCAAACACAACAAAACTATCAATTCATAATATTAGGGTTTCATCTAAGTCCTAGAAAAAGAAATTAGCTACTCATAATTTGAGAGAACATCACCCAAATACTGAGATTCATGACCGAAAAATCTACTTGCTTTTCGCTGCTCTGCTTCGTCGAACTACACTGATCTCCTCTTCGCCGCTGCTACTGCTTTTCTCTCCAACTCCCTGCTGCTCCTCTGTTATGCGCCCCCCTAATGCTGCGTGTGTTATGGCCCAATTTGGTTGGGCTTCCTTTTTTTTATTTTCTTTCTTTCTTTTTCTCTTCATTTGATGCATAATTTGATGCGTGTATTATGTGGCAGCATTGGGCTTGGCCTTTTATTCACTTCTTGCACATTTAACATGAAGAAATCATTCCTTTGGCTATAATTTATTAACATAGGTTCAACCCATTAATTTACTCATGAGCAATTCCATTTCTTTGACTCCAAAATAATAATGTACCTGTCAACATTAGGTATTATTAATAGTATAAAATATAATATGGGTGAAACTAATAATAATCACATAAGCACAATTATTAGATAACCTATGAAAACTATTAAAACCCATAACTTATAGTTTATGACACTAATATAGAGCTAGTAAGAGGGACTAAGAAGGTTATAATATATAATAATTCACACTTATCAACTCCCCCACACTACAACTTTGCTAGTCCTCGAGCAAAGAAAATAACAAAGCAACATCCAATATCTCTCAAGACCAACTTGGGTCGTATCACTCCACTATCTCTCAAAGAAGAAACCCAACTATGAGAGTTTAACAATAGGCTAAAACAGTTTTGTTTTAAAAGAACTTAAAAGTTAGACATAAAAAAAAAATTGTTAGTTAGCAAGCTATGAACGCTATTGAACTTTTATTCTCAAGCAACCTTTGTAATAAATTTGTATGATCTCATAAGTAATCTAGGTGCTCATGTGCAAGTACATTGACGTTCGAATACGAGGTACTTTAGTTGGACTTGATTACTGTTTCAGTTGATTCCCACATACTTTTCCGTACAAGAGGCACTTAGTACCTGTACATGGATCGTCTCTTTCATATGACATTGCACTTGCCACCCAATGATCTCAAAGGAGTACTCGATACTTTGTTGTTTGCATTGCTTTTGATGCTTTTTCTATGCTTTTTTTTTACTCTTTTTTTATTCAATGGTTCACATTCTCACAATTTTGATATAATTTGGATTACTAATCCATTAATTTTTTTCTGAACCATGATTCTCTCTGTTTTTTAACAAAGTCAAGTAATTCTCCAGTAACCAAGAGCAATGAAAGATCACCAAGAAAAGCATAGGTACTAATTAGGTTGATTAAAGTATAACAGTCCTTCCTCCATACCCCGCATCTAATCCAATGAAGAAAGTGTGATAGATTACAAATAAGCATAAGCATTGTTAAGGTATATTTAATAAGTTGCAAGAGTAAAGTCTTCACATTCATAGCTTTAAAAAAAAAAGAATTTCTTTTTATGTAATAAAATGAAATTTGAGTAAAACTTTGTTAGATTAGAGCCTATTATCAATTATTCTCATTAACTAGTTGCTCCTCTAAGAGATGACAATGAATGCTGCACATCTACCCTTAATTAGACACATAATAGCATATAAAACTCAACATTTTTGTAAAAATTTGGGCAGCATGTCCCCATAAATAGGACAAAAGGCAATATGTGCCACTTATTTAAACCTGTAATTCACTCAAATAACACTTTCTAGCATCGAAAATAACCACAAAACACACTACACATCACTAAACCATCTGAGAATATACCAACTGCATCCATTCTCCCCCCCCCCCCCCAACACTAAATTTTTGCAATGTCCTCAATGCAAGAATAATAAAAGAAAAAGAAGAGAAAGGAACAACACAACCTGGTGGATGGTGGAGGTATTCTTGAATTGTGAAAAGTTGTCCACATGTGGCGTGCTATACTCCAAGTCCATGATGATGTGCGCACACTTGTAGTAGGCAGTAGCAAGATCCTGCAAAACACAACAAGTTCTAGACTAGCCAAGTATTAGTAACTAAGAAACTAAAAATTACTTCAAATCCTAACTGAGAAATAAATAACATAAGTAAAAGCTGGGTTGCCTCCCAGTTAGCGCTAAGTTTCACGTCTTCAGCTAGACTTAGTCTAGTAATAACCGAATCAACTTGGATCTAACAAATTAGTTCCAAAAAGCGTCATTTTACTAGCATTCGCATTACCAATCTTCAACTGATGAGCTTTCTTATCAGATTCATGACACTTAGAATTAATCCCATATACATTCCCTGCAACAGCTTGCTTAGTAGACAACCATTCATGAGAAGTTTTAGAAGGAAATGGTGGTTTAGTCTTAAAGTTATCAAGCATATGAAGAGCAAAACAAGTAGATTCATCTTCATTAGAGGAGAGGGATGACGTTTTAAAAACATTAAGCTTAACTCTCATGTTTAGAATAGAAACGTCCATCACAATTAATAGTTGCGTCTGCAATAGCCAAGAAAGGACGACCCAAAATAACAGGAATGTTGTTCTTAGGAAGGTGAGGGTCTATGTCAAGAACTATAAAGTCCACAGGGAAAAACCCATTATCTATCTTAACTAGCACATCATCAATTCTTCCCCGCGGTACTCTAAATGACCTATCCGCTAGTTGCAACGTCATATTAGTAGGTTGTAAATCACCTAATCCTAATTTCTCATAAACAGAATATGGAATTAAATTAACACTGGAACCCAAATCTAAGAGTGCATTGTCAATTTTATAATCGCCAATAAAACAAGAAATGGTAGGAATACCTGGGTCCTTAAACTTTGGTGGCGTATTATATTGCAAAATTGAACTAACTTGACCATGTAAATTAACTTTCTTGGGCTCATGACTCTTAGATTTTCGTTTATAAGTACACATATCTTTAAGAAACTTAGCATAAGCAGGGACTTGCTTAATAGCTTCTAACAATGGAAGATTAATCTTAACTTGTTTGAATATTTCTAAAATATCATCCATTCTCTTATCTTTCTTAAAATTAGATGGTAACTCTAGAGCTTGTGGATATGGAACTTTAGGCTCATAAGGGATAGGATCGGGAGATTTAGAAACATTCGGGGAAAGGGAATCCACATTTTCTTTTTCAATTTTATTCTCTTGAGTATTAAATCCATTATCATGTTTCTTCTTTCCCGACACTAAGTTATCTACATCTTTACCATTCCTAAGAGTCATAACTGCATTCACATGTTCATAATTTTTACTCTTAGGATTCTCAACAGAATGACTAGGAAGTTTACCATTATCCCTCTTACTAATTGCATTAGCTAATTGACCAATTTGTGATTCAAGTTTACTTATGGAGTGTGTGTGAGAATCAATAATATGTATTTTCTTTTCTATACCTTGAATCCTTGAGTCCATGTTTTGTATGGTGGTAGTAAGAGTTCCAAGCGCAGATATCACTTTATCCAAGTTCGAATTTTCATTCACAGGTTGTGTAGTTTGCGAAGTATACCTTTGAGCTTGGAAACCAAGAGGAATATTCATACCAGATTGACCCATTTGGTTAGGTTGTTGCTCTCTTTGTATGTCTCCTATTTGCTGCTTCCATGAAAAATTAGGATGGTTCTTCCACCCTTGATTGTATGTGTTTGAATACGGATTATTATGCGGAGAATAACCTTGTGCTGCATTCACCTGTTCCTGTGATACCTCAGAGTAAATATTAGGGCAATTGTGAGACAAATGAGTAGGATTTGCACATATTGAACATACATCATGAGAAGTAGGGGATTGCACATTCGTGCTATTCATTGCCATTAATTGATCCATTTTTTTAGTGAGAAGTTCTACTTTGCTTGACAAATCAGAAGAATGAGAAATTTCATATATACCACCCTTACTTCCTAGCAATTTAGAAGAACCCATACGTGAAGAATTGGCAGGTTGTAAAGAATTATCACTCAAATGTTCAAATAATTCCCATGCTTCATTAGGGTCTTTGTGAAAAATGTACCACCACAGGAAGAATCAACCATTTGCTGATTACGCTCATCTAAACCATAAAGAAACTTTGCACTTGTTGCCATTTAGGGACTTCATGATGTGGACAACTACGTAAAAGATCCCTAAATCTTTCCCAACATTCGTGAAATTGATCATTAGGTAATTGGGAGAATGTAGTAATTTCACGTCTGATCTTAGTTAATTTACCAATTGGAAAATATTTCTTTAGAAATTGAGTAACCAAATGTTGCCAATTAGTAATGTTCTCCTTTGTAGTCCACCAATGTTTTGCTTTATCTTTTAGTGAAAAAGGGAAAAGTAAGAAATAAATTTCTTCATTGGGCACATCAGGTTGATTAAAAGTCGAACATACCTCTAAAAACTCATCAATATGCTTATATGGATTTTCATATTCAAGACCATAAAAGGAAGGAAGTAGTTGAATAATCTGAGGTTTAATTTCAAATCTCCTAGTTATAGTGGGCATTCGACTTCCTACAGGAGAAGTGTAAGTACCAGGAGTGAAATACTCACTAAGTTGTCTAGGTTGTTCTTCACCCATTTTTATCTCAGTTTCAATTTTAGATTCAGAATTAAATTCGGTAATTTATGAGAAGCTCTAATTTCTCTAAGTGTGCGTTCAATTTCAGGATTATATGGATTTAAATCAAAAGATAATGACCTACGACCTAACATTAACTAAAAATATGCAAACAAACACAAAATAGAAGTATAGAGTGGAAAGAAAGCACCTGTTACTTGAGATGTTATTTCGGCAACCTTTCTCCAACCTTCAATACTTGTAAAATATAGTAAATGTGAGAATATCTAGGAAACTAATTTTAAAAAAACAAATAAGAAAAACAGAAAATTAATATTATAATAAGAAATAAACTAAAAGACACTAAATTAAATTAACCAAACACCGTTCCCCGGCAACGGCACCAAAAACTTGGTAGCGATTTTAGACAAGTTATAAAACCTTATTCTTGCAAGTGAACAAGACTTAGTAGTAAGTGATAAATAATAGGGTATCGTATCCATAGGGAACAGTTGATTAAAATTAAGTCTAAAGTTTACTAATTTAATCCTAAATGTAGATATAATGAATTGTTTGTGAACTAATTAAACTAATATGAAATATAAAGTAAAGTAAATAAACTTGACAATAACAAAAGTGAATCGGAGAACAGACAATAATATAGAATCTAGGACAGTCGAATCCACCACTAATAATATGATTAATAAATTAATTGGAATGAGAATTAATAAGTTTATCAAGTATCCTAAACTACAAGCCGGAATACCCACAAAAATAGTGTTGTGATTAATTAGGTGACATAACCTATCTAACCAAAGCATAAATTATTCAACTTTTTAATCACAAATCATCAAACACCATTACATAACATCACACCTTGAACTACAAGAACAAAGTATGTAAATTTGATAACAATATAACCCAATAATTAATTCTACAAGAACAATCATCAATTATATTGCAAACAATAATTAACCCAATAATAATCTCAATAGCTATGCAATCATAAACCAAATTCAATTCTCAAACACAACAAAACTATCAATTCATAATATTAGGGTTTCATCTAAGTCCTAGAAAAAGAAATTAGCTACTCATAATTTGAGAGAACATCACCCAAATACTGAGATTCATGATCGAAAAATCTGCTTGCTTTTCGCTGCTCTGCTTCGTCGAACTACACTGATCTCCTCTTCGCCGCTGCTACTGCTTTTCTCTCCAACTCCCTGCTGCTCCTCTGTTATGCGCCCCCCTAATGCTGCGTGTGTTATGGCCCAATTTGGTTGGGCTTCCTTTTTTTTATTTTCTTTCTTTCTTTTTCTCTTCATGTGATACATAATTTGATGCGTGTATTATGTGGCAGCATTGGGCTTGGCCTTTTATTCACTTCTTGCACATTTAACAGGAAGAAATCATTCCTTTGGCTATAATTTATTAACATAGGTTCAACCCATTAATTTACTCAAGAGCAATTCCATTTCTTTGACTCCAAAATTATAATGTACCTGTCAACATTAGGTATTATTAATAGTATAAAATATAATATGAATGAAACTAATAATAATCACATAAGCACAATTATTAGATAACCTATGAAAACTATTAAAACCCACAATTATAGTTTATGACACTAATATAGAGCTAGTAAGAGGGAATAAGAAGGTTATAATATATAATAATTCACACTTATCACTCCCCAACTAGAGGAATAAAAAGGTTTGGAATCCGTGGAAAATTGAGCCCTAAGTATATAGGGCCATATGAGATCTTGAAAAGAGTAGGGGAAGTGGCTTATGAACTCGCATTACCAATAGAGCTCTCCAAAATTCATAATGTATTTCACATCTCTCAGTTAAGGAAATATATCCATGACCTTTCCCACAAATTATCATATGAACCCCTTCAGTTAGATGAAACCTTGAGCTACGAAGAAAGACCTTTGCAGATTTTGGATAAGTGAGAAAAAGTGCTAAGGAATCATACGATACCGTTGGTAAAGGTATTATGGACTAATCATGGAACGGAAGAAGCGACCTGGGAGAAAGAGACAGACATGAAAACTCGATATCCCCAGCTATTTTCAGCTATTTTCAGGGATGAAACTATTCTAAGGGGGGTAGGATGTAATAGCCGCACCTTAACACGAGCTTAAGTACTAGGAAATTGGACTAATAATATAATGATTAAGGACTAAGTACCTCGAGCCTTAACTTGTCTGACTAATGTTTCTGTATGCCACCTGTGTGAGATAATTTGACAAATATTATATGGTGTATGTGTGTATATATGACGTATACGTATATGTATACTAAGGGGGTATCTGAGGTGTAATAAGTACCTCTTGAAATTTGTATGATTATTATGCATAATGAAGAAGTGACAGATTGGAAATTAACTTTATATGATAGTAAAAATTCCCCTTATTTGTGGTGATTGGGCATAAATAACTAAATTAGAAATCTTGGAATGGGAACCCATGATTTTTAGAGAGTAATTAAAGTTTTGGGATGGATTATAGAATCATTAGAAACAAATGAATTTCCTAAGTAAGCCAGAAAATTCTGGACTGTACCTTAGTATGAGAAAGGACAGAAATAACCTTAGTAAATTAGGTAAATCTTCAGTCTAACAATACCCAGCATAAATAGACAAGTGGGGGAGGATACCATCTAATTTCCATCGCCAAACTCCACCAGAAGGGTTCTGCCCAGAGCAGAACAAAGCAGCGCCATAAATCACGCCCTCCCCTGGCGTGGTTCTGCCTTCTGCTCTCCCTCCATTTTCTGCCATAAAATCTTGTAATTTTCTGCATGCAAAACCTAAAACCCACTCTATACATATAGGAGCACAGTGGGCAAGAGCTAGTTCGAGTTCTAAGGCAAAGGAAGCAAGAGAAATTGGGCAAACATCCAAACTAGGGAAATCTGTAAGTACATCAGTTGTAACCCCAACTTTTATATGTTTATGTAAGAATTCTCATGGGATTTCTTTGTGTAAATGTTAATGAACATTAAGGTTGCTAGGGAGCACGAGATAGGAGGACCAAAGACGTGAGCTTTTGGGGTCCAAAACTAAGGTACACAAACACCACCAATTTAGAAACAAAGTCTAGTACTTGTTGAATATTTCTTGTATGTATGAGTTAGAACTTTGAGAATACCATTTTGCATGTGTAAAATGCTTGTTTAATCTGATATTAGTGTGAGTTATATGCTGATTGTGTTGCATGCAAGCTCCTACATTCAATCAAAGTTGAGAAATCGATAGTCAGACCTTGTTCTTTGATTCAAATGAATGAATGATGATTATCTCTGTAGTTCGTCTTATGAACCGATTTTTGTAGTAGTTATGCTAAATTTATAGAATGTATACATGTACTTTAAACACCTTTTTGGGATTTATTGGTCATACACAATGAAATTAGTTAAAAGAGCGGGTTTTTCACTAAAAAGGGATAAAAAGTTTAAGCCTAAATACACAAGTTTTCAATCTTAATTTCACCTGTGGGTTGCACTTATAAATAAAAACATCCATCTTCTATATTGATATGAACCACCAATGTTTTATTAAGTAATGATTTGGAAAAGTAAGTATCTTTTTATTTACTCATCGAACTTCCATTTTCTTTTACAAAATAAAAAAAGTTGTTGTTAAAGCATGCTTTCTATGACACTTACTACTCATATTATCTTGGTGCCTATAAGAGCAATTACTCGAACTTCACCCTTCATGGACACTATATAGGTCATTAGAATAAGTAACTCCTGATTGAAGATAATTAGTATTGATTAATGACGAGTCGAGAACGGAACTCTTAAACTTTATTTGCATTTTGTGGGAACTTGACTTGACAAGGTGTTGAGCTAAGTGTGAGTTATTTTGGAACTATGACTGGTGAACTACTTATTGAAATTATGAGTCAATAATGATTGGAGTAACCTATGAAACGTATAAGTTGTATAACGGTATAATTATTAATGTAATAATTTGGGGAAGATCTGCAAAAGCAGTGGTGATTATCACTTCTGTACTCTGTATTATGTATTCCATATTCTGTATTCTGTATTCTGGGGACATGTCCCGAAAGTCTTGCAAGCAGTACAAAAGGGAGACGTCCCTTGGATAATGAAGGAGATCGCCTGGATGGCCATTCTGTATTAATGCACTCCCCATAAAAGATATAAATAGGAAATACAAGAGGTTTATGTCATATACGAAAAGTCTGTTTTACAGAAAATATTGTGGATTAATTTTATACGCATCGTGGTGGCATTAACCATTTTCCAGAAATAGAAGAGATATAAATCATCCCTCAGAAGCTTATTGTTCATAATTAAATGAAATGTGTGAATTTACCTAGTTCAGGGTGGTGGACTTGTGTACCAGTTATGCTGACGTGTTTGAATTATGAACCTGTCTTGATAGGACAGGCTCATCTGTTTTGCTGGACCAACCTAAATGAAGGTTGGGAATTCACTTAGTCCCTTTTACTTGCTTAACTTGTAGCCTATTTTGGAACAGCTAGATAAATCCTACGGAGATAGAACATGCTTACTTAAATGGGTTTTTGTGTGAACTATTAATCATTGTAATCTAATGGATCATTAGGGTAGTTATTATGTATTTGTATTCGAAATCCCGCACTTAGCTTATGTTGTAATAACTTAATCTTTAATGTTTTTTTAAATTATGCTTAGATACGTCCAAACTTCCAAACCTATCCTTACTCAGAAGGTTTGGCAGCTTGGTGTAACAACCACCATTTTAGGAATTTAACTCTTTGGCTAAGGATAGCCCTAAATCTTGCCCTAATTAGGCGGGCGGTTACAAGGATTGCTATCAGTTCCTCTCACAAGAGAAAACTGCCTAAGGCAGTAGAAGAGGAACCAGTGGAAGTAATACTGGAGGAACAAGTTCTTGCCCTTACAAAACCAAAGGAACAGAAACCCAAGAGGCGCAAAACTGTTGCCAAAAAGCCTTACCCTCCTGTTCCTAAAAGAGTTAGACATAGCACCTGGTTGAAAACTACTAAAACTGCACCTGTTCCTTCAAATAAGGACTCTCCATTAGTCCTATCTGATGCAGAGGAATAGGATAACAATCCACCTAAGGAACCTACTCCTCCATCCTCACCAAAAATACCAGTAACCCTCACAACCATCCCTTCCATCTCTCCCTCATCCTTCTCTATTCCTTCCAGTTTTGAACAGTTGAAGGTTGAGATGAAAGAACCAAACCCTTTCTCTTCTACATCCACATACCTTCCACCACAACCACCTTTTCTTCCTTCAATTTACACCAGCACCTCACCTTCTGTTTCTCTCAAAGGAACAATAGGTCCATCACAAGAAAACACCCCAGTTCCTCCACCTAAACCATCCCCTGCCTTTGGTTCTAAGGGAAAGGAACAAGTTCCTTCGGATGATTTTGGTTGGGTTAATGAAGTATGTCTCTCTGCTCAACATATGATTAAGTTTTACAATCACCTTCACTGGACTTTAGATGCTAAAACAGATAAGATGATGGGTTTAATGAAAGTCCTTAGTGATAATGTGATAGAACAACAAAACAACATGGAGATGATGGCCTAAGCCATTAATAGTTTGAAGCAGCAACTTGATGGGTAACATGGAGAGGTGATGAAGAAGTTGAAAGAAGTGGTTAAGGAAGAAGTCGTCGAGGAACACAATACCTCTTCCCTTCCTAATGTCTAGTTCTTGTTTCTCTTAAAGGAATAATAACTCTTAGCTTTTGTTTCTTTTCTTTTCTTCTTTTTCTCTTTTGTACTTTAATGGAACAAGTGCTATAAATATAAATGACTTTTGTTATATTTGTCTTCGTTTGTGATTTGAGTGCATAATTTCTTAATTGGAATGGCTAGTATTATGTGATTGATGTTTGAGCAAGTCTAACCTTTGAAATTCCTAACTTAACCATTTTTTTTGGTGCTTGTTAATGGTCTCAGGTCTAGTAAATATCAGTTTTACCAAAATCTCCAAGCGTTTGATCTTTTTGATGATGACAAAGGGGGAAAAGATAAGGAACAAACTAAGTTGAAAACTGAAAAAATTGAAAACATTGAAAAAATGAAAACATAAAAATTTAAATCCTTAATCTGCCTTAATTAAATTATATAAATTATTATTTTATCTCTTTCATTCTCTTATGTTATTTGTTGTTTTCCTTAGTTTGTAACTTTGTTGTCATCATCAAGAAGGGGGAAATTGTTGAACCCTAGTTTTGATGATGACAAAGAAACAAAGATGCAAACTATGTTTTGGACTAACAAGTTGTTTAAGTGAATGAATTTCAAGGTATCAATGAAAGGAACAAAGAGAATACTAAGTCAAGGAAGAAATCAAGTTGGGATTTTGAAGGCTAAGTAAAGATGTTTCAAGATTTGGTACTGGAGCAGCATTGGAGCAAGAAGACTAAAGCGAGGCCTTTTTGTTTCTAGTTCCATTGTAAAGGAACGAGTAAGAATGGTAAGGAACTATGGCAATTTAGAATGAGAATGAGCGTTTGTTCCTTTGTAAGGAACACACGAACTGACGCTTAACTAATAAGTTAAAGGAACTAACTATTAAAAGGAACTAGACCTAGGATGAGCATTGCAACGGTTTAATTATGTCTGTTGAGTAATTTATGCCTAGATTCTAGGTAACCATTTTATTTAAGGAAATTTTTTTTTTTAAGGAAAAGATTTTATTTTTATAAAGATAATAAATATCCTTTTCGGTTTTTATGGAAAATATTTTAAAGATAATATTTTTGGTAAAAGGATTTTATTTTGGTTTTAATAATTAATATTTTGTAATTAAATCAGATTTTCGAATTAATGCTTTGAGTGGTTGCTAAAATTAAGGGAGCAGTAACACAATTATCTCCCACGTTTAAAAGTGATAATCATGGAGATCATGGGTTGAATTTGGAACATGTTCCTCTGGGTAAGGAACATCATGGGATAATGGTTTTACCACTAACACATGTTTTAATCCCACGTTCTAAGTTATTACCACTATAAATACTAATGTCTAATTAAGTTCCAATTTGTGTCTGACCGAGTGAATTAGTGAGTTTAATTAAGTAAAGTGTCAGTGCCTTCATTCTCTCATAAAAGTTATTTGTTCTTTTCCTTCTTACTCTAATTCCACTAAGTTTATTTGATCTATTGTATTTTGGTTTTTGGGGTTAGGGGACTTTAAGTGAAGTTCTGTTAGAGAGAAGCTTTGAGTGAAGCGAGTTAAAGTGAGAGAACTTCAAGTGAAGTTGAGAGGAACAGCTGTTAAGGGAACAGTTGTTCAGGAACTTGAGTTTAGGAACTCAAGGTGTGGCCCGTGAGTAGAATTAGGTTGTAACAAAGTTGTTTGACCTAATTAGTGAAAGACTTGAGTTTAAAATCCCTAGTGGTCGAGGTTGTTTCTTCTTGTTGGGCCCAATAAGTTTTTCCTCGTAAAAATCCCTTGTGTTCCTTTAGCTTGTTTCTTTGTTTAAGTTTAAAATTCCGCAAAAAGTTACGTTTATTTCTACACATACAATTCATCCCTCCTTTCTTGTATTGTTCCTAGTGAAATAACACATATGTTTCCACGAAAACCCTTCTTATTTTCGTTTAAATTCGTTTGATGATTTTTTTTTTTCCTAGTTTGGTTTATTACATCCTCATTTGCTTTGGTTTCCCCTACAACTGCAACAAATTAAAGTCAAAGACCTGTTTATTATTCTTGTCAATTAATAAGAAAACTTGTAGCAAAAACTAATTTATTTGTGTCAGTTTACTTTTGTTGTTAACCAAAGATTAGAAATTTTCTAAGCACGTCAAACCAACAAAAGTACTTTCCTCTAATCTATCCTTAAAAACATATAACATACTATGTAATACTACCTACTTTTCAATTTTATTGACTCAAATAAGTCCTGTACAAGTTTTTAGAAAAACGACACAGGAGAGAAGACGAGGGCTGATAGGCAGGTTGAAGTAGGAACCAACAATAAAACATGAAAAAAGAGAGAAATATATTTTAAGAAAAATATGTAATTAGATTGGAGTTCAAATAAAATATTCTAACCCATAATCCTTGTACTATTTGCATGTCAGTTTTATTAATTAGTTGACATTATCATTAGTATCCAACATTTAATAATTAAAGAATTGTCACATATCAAGGCAAGCAACCCTATTAGAACCACAAAATTCGATGATTTTTGAGGATTTCGTTAAATAAGAAAAGGATTCTAAAATTGTCTGATTGGTTAATTATTAAGTGGTTGAGCTGCAGAATAAAAGGATCCTATAATTGTTTGATTGTTTAATTTATTTCAATACAGTTTCACAGCATATGTATTGATTAAAAATTTAAAACCCATAATAATCAACCAATAATAAAAAAAGTGACAAAGTACTGATTTTGTGGGACATAATATTTTAATTAAGAAGGATAACCTATAGCCTAGTTAAGGACATACTTCCTCCGTTTTTTTATAGATGCTACATAGAGAAAGTAAGGAGTTTTTAAGAAAGGTAGAGAGAGAAAGTGGGGGGACCACCACTTTTTGAATAAAAAAACATTTGTTAAGGAAAAAGAATGGGTATTTTAAAGGAGAAAGTGGGGGATCACCAACTTTTTAATAGTATTTTAAAATCTTTATGGTGAAAAGGGATCCATTTATGGTATGTAGCATCTATTATGACATTTCCATTTGAGGGAAATGTAGTATCTATAAAAAAACGGAGGAAGTATTTTTAAAGCCTCAACTTTTCGAACCTTAGTTTTTTCAAAATTTATCTTTTGGGACCTAAATTTGAGACCGGTGGTTTAACTACATTTCACTCTCCATAAATTTTATTGATGAAATAAAAAGACGTTCAATGCTTGCAAAAAAATTGGGGAAAAGTTCGTATTGGAGTAATTCAAGATACAATTTGAAACAAGAATTATCTTCCCCTGTCACATACCATTTTTTGGGGTCCTTATAAAATTGTATAATTACTGAAGAAATTCAAACTTGAATTATTAGCTATGCTATATTTAGTATTAACTAATATAAAGTGAATGGATTTTATTGTAAAGATAATTTGCACCTAAAAAAACTTAGCTTTGTACGTAAGGTTATAATCAATTTTGTAAATTATAAATAAGTTGTAATATCATTTACTTAAAATTAGAGAGAAACATATAGTATAATTACAAGGCATAGTTTTCCTCTCATATTGTTATTATTTTAGAATTAGAATTAGCAAATTCTTGTTCTAACATTTGGTATCAAGAGCCATAACATTTATTTGAGAAATTATGTCAACCTCTACCGTTGAGAATAACACAATGCAGGTGCAACTCCCGAAATTGAATAGAAAAAATTATGATAATTGGTCCATCCAATATTTTTTTTAGCTCACAAGATGTGTGGGTGATTGTGGAAAAAGGATTCGTAGATTTTACGGATGCAACTGCATTTCAAGCATTGTCTGAAGATGCAAAAAATACATTATTGGAGACACGGAGAAAAGACCAAAAGACATTATACACTATTTTTCAAGCAGTAGAGGAGCCTGTATTTTTGAAAATATCTATGGCAGAGACATCTAATGAAGCCTGGAAGATTCTGCAGAAATCTTACAAAGGCGATGATCGTGTCAAGCAGATACGTTTACAAACATTGCGAGGGGAATTCGAGTCACTAAGCATGGATGACTCGGAATCAATCTCGGCATATTTCGATCGTGTGCAATCAACTATTAATCAAATGAAGATTAATGGAGAGAACATTACCGACGAGAGGGTAGTGCAAAAGATTATACGATCATTAAATAGCGATTTCGATAATGTTGCTTCCGCAATTGAAGAGGCGCGTGATTTGTCAACCTTGTCCATTGAAAGGTTGTTGGGTTCGTTGTCGTCACATGAGCAAAGAGTGAGGCAACAAGGTAAAAACTCCAATTCAGAACAAGCTTTGCAAAGTAGAGCAAATGTGACTAACCGTGGTGGCTATCATGGTAGTCGTGGACGAGGTCGTGGTAGAGGAAGAGGTGGTAATTTCTCTTCATATAACTGAGATAAAAATGTGGAAAGCAGATCCACCGGAGACCAGAAAAAGACACCGTTTGTACGCTGGGATAAATCAAAGATTCAGTGTCACAGGTGTGAACACTTTGGACATTATGCATCTGAGTGTCGAACCAAATTAAATGGAAACCAAAGTGAACGAGCTAATATCGCTGAAGTGGAGGAGAATTTGGTTCTTGCTTGTAAAGAAGGACCATTCAACGAAATAAGCAATACTTGGTATCTTGACACAGGGTGTAGCAATCACATGTCAGGAAAGAAGGAATTGTTCTCTTACTTGGATGAATCGGTAAGTGGAGAAGTTATTTTTGGAAATAAAAGCAAAGTTCCTGTCAAAGGTAAAGGTAACATAAATATTCAATCAAAAGATGGTACTAATGTCACTATTGCTGATGTGCATTATGTGCCTGACATATTTTGGAATTTATTGAGCATGGGCCAACTTACTGAGAAGGGGCACAAAATTTATATTCAAAATGGCATTTGCGAGATCAAAGGAAAAGATAACAAAGTTATTACAAGAGTGAAAATGACGAAGAATCGCATGTTTCCTTTATCTCTCCAGCCAAAAACAGTTATGAGTTTGCAGGCAGTGATGAAAGACCATAATTGGTTAGCTCAAAAGGAAATGGTGAAAGGTCTACCTCTTATTGATACTCCTGACGACCTTTGTGAAGGTTGTATTCTCGGATGCATCACCGAGACTCTTTTCCTTTGGGAAAATCAAGACGTGTTATGAAGCCGCTGGAGTTAGTCCATACAGATATATGTGGACCAGTTGAGGTAGAATCTCTTGGTAAAAAGAGGTACTTTTTACTTTTTGTCGATGATTTCAGTAGAAAAAATTGGGTTTATTTTCTAAAGAACAAATCTGAAGCTTTTGAGAAGTTTAAGGAGTTTAAAGCATTTGTGGAAAAGCAAAGTGGTCTTCTCATTAAGACACTGCGGTCTGATCAAGGCAGAGAATTTACATCTAATGAATTCTCCAATTATTGCAAAAAGGAAGGTATTCACAGACAGCTAACAGCTAGCTACACACCACAGCAAAATGGTGTAGCAGAGAGAAAGAATAGAACAATATTTGAAATGGCAAGAAGTATGTTAAAAGCAAAATCTTTGCCAAAGCCATTATGGGCTGAAGCAGTTTGTTGTGCTGCATATTTGTTAAACATATGTCCCACAAAGAGTGTTTGTGGAATGATACCTGAAGAAGCTTGGAGCGGGAATAAGCCGGATGTATCCCATTTGAGAGTTTTTGGTTGTGTCGCTTATGTGCATGTACCAGATCAAAGGAGAAAGAAGCTTGATGATAAAAGTCAGAAATGTATATTTATTGGCTATAGTTCTTTGACAAAGGGCTATAAATTGTACGATCCCATAAAAGAAGATGTTATAGTCAGCAGAAATGTTCTTTTCACCGAAAATGAAGTATGGCAGTGGAATCAAACAAATGGTGTCAATATGGATGATACACCCCTTATTGAAACCACTAAAGAATCAAGTACTAGAACTTCACAATCAGCAGAAGATACTTATATTAAGATCACACGACCTGAAGATGCATCTCCAACATCTGGCCCCTCTTTTCCAACTAAATTAGCTCCAAGAAAGCGTGTGATGCCATCTAAGTACAAAGATTATTTGGTAACTAGAGATGATGCAGATACTGATGAAGATGTTGATGATGAAACCTTGGTGAACTTTTGTTTATTTTTTGATTATGATCCAGATTTATTTGAAGAAGCTGCAGCTGATGAGAAATGGATCCAAGCAATGCAAGATGAGATTCATTATATTGAGAAAAATAAAATGTGGGAGCTGACTGATTTACCGGCTGGAATGAAGCCTATTGGAGTGAAATGGGTATACAAGACAAAATATAGACCTACTGGTGAAGTTGATCGCTACAAAGCTAGATTGGTAGTCAAAGGCTACAAGCAAAAGCCTGGAATTGACTACTTTGAAGTGTTTGCTCCAGTATCTAGAATGGATAATGTTCGTATGATCCTGTCACTAGCCGCTCAAAAGAAATGGCAAGTCTATCAAATGGATGTGAAAACCGCATTTCTAAATGGAATACTTCAAGAGGAAGTATATGTAGAGCAACCCCCTGGTTTCATAAAGAATGGTGAAGAAAATAAAGTGTATCGACTAAGGAAAGCTTTATACGGTTTAAAACAAGCACCTCGTGCTTGGTTTTACCGTATTGATTCATACTTACTCCAAGATGGTTTTGAAAAATGTCCACATGAGCATACACTATATGTGAAGACAAAGGATAAAGGTGACATATTAATCTTATGTCTATACGTTGATGATTTAATCTTCACTGGAAATAGTAAAATCATGGTTGAAGAATTTAAGAAAGCCATGATGGAACATTTTGAAATGACGGACTTGTGACTGATGTCATATTTTCTTGGCATTGAAGTACGTCAAAATGATGAAGGCATATTTATGTCGCAACAAAAATATGCCACATATATCTTAAAGAAGTTTAAAATGGATACAACATCACCTATTATGACTCCTGTAGCAGAAAGAGTCGAAATAAAGAAAGAAGGTGGCGGAGAATTGGTCAACCCAACTTATTCTAAGAGTATTGTTAGTAGTCTACGATATTTGACTTCCACAAGACCCGATATTGTCTATGGCGTCGGGTTAATTAGCAGATATATGGAGAAGCCTCGCCAATCACATTTGCAAGTAGCAAAGAGGATTCTTCGTTATGTAAATGGTACACGAGACCATGGGATCTTATACACCAACTCGAATACGGCAAAGTTGGTTGGTTACACTGACAGTGATTGGGCAGGTGATATTGATACCCGAAAAAGTACTTCTGGGTGTGTTTTCTATTTAGGAGATAATATTATTTCCTGGTCTTCGAAAAAGCAACAAGTGGTTGCTTTATTAACAGCTGAAGCTGAATACATAACCTTAACAAGTGGAGCATGTCATGCCATATGGCTTCGAATAATGTTGGAAAAATTATATTTTATTCAAGATACTCCAACAACAATATATTGTGTTAACAAGTCATCTATTGCTTTAGCTAAAAATCCCGTGTTTCATGGGAGAAGTAAGCATATTGATATCAAGTATCATTATATTCGAGAACTTGTTAAACATGAAGAAATTGAGGTTGAGTTTTGTAGCTCTACGGAACAAGTTGCTGATATCATGACCAAGCCTTTGAAGACTGATGTATTTGAAAAACTTAAAGCTATGCTTGGCATAATTAGCTTTAAGTGTAAGTAAAATATTATTCAAGTTTGAGGGGGAGTGAAGAAATTCAAACTTGAATTATTAGCTATGCTATATTTAGTATTAACTAATATAAAGTGAATGGATTTTATTGTAAAGATAATTTGCACCTAAGAAAACTTAGCTTTGTACGTAAGGTTATAATCAATTTTGTAAACTATAAATAAGTTGTAATATCATTTACTTAAAATTAGAGAGAAACATATAATATAATTCCAAGGCATACTTTTCCTCTCATATTGTTATTATTTTAGAATTAGAATTAGCAAATTCTTGTTCTAACAATTACTAAGTAGTGGAGTATTTATACATCATCCATGATAACGCATATAAATTTAACTAATACATATAATTGAGTATGAAAAAAATTGATACTATCAATTCTAACTATATACGACCAGTTTATTTTGAAAGTCCCAACTTTGAATTATCTCATAGCAGTCCCAACTGAGGGTTCTCTTCCCATAACGGTCCTTCAGCTTAATCAGCTAGCCAAGTAAATTAACTAAAAGTCTAAAACACATGACACTCATCCAATAACCCTTTATTTAAATTAAGGGAAATTCTCATTGGTAACCCTTAACTATTGATGATATTTAATGGTAAACCGTTCTATTTAATTATCAAAAATAACTCACAATTATTGTCCTATTGTCAAACGTGACATCATGAAGCAAAAAACATTATTTACCTTTAAAATTAATGGCACGTAAATCGAGGCATTTTTTAATACACAAAACGAGGTGATTCCAGACTTGTTTTGCCGATTTCAACCATAAATTTGACCCTTAAGGACCAAAATGACCCCCTAAAACTTAGCCAAACAACTTTCCCGGCACACAAACCAAGGCAAGCAAATCGAGGCGTTCCTGGCACGCAAACTGAGGCGTTTCTGGTCATTTTTTTTTTTTTGCCAATTACAACCTCAAATTTGACCCATAAGGGCCAAAATGACCCTTAAAACCTTAACCGAGCAATTTTTCGGCACGTACATTGAGGTGATTATTTGGCACATAAATCGAGGTATTAAATCTGAAGGAAAGTTAAAAGGGTTAATGGTCTTTGCTTCATAATGTCATGTTTTACATTAGGACAATAACTGAGGATTATTTCTGATAATTAAAAAAAACCGTTTACCATTAAAAATCAGCCATAGTAAAAAAGAAGATACTACTGAGAATTTCCCTTAAATTAATGAAAGCCAAGGAAAGAGCATAATGCATTATAATTTTACGATTTAGCAAGTTGAATAAGCTAAATGAATATTAAGGGAAGAGAATAGGCCGAAGTTGGGACTGTTAAGAGACACCAAGTTTGAGATGGCAATTTTTCTTAAAAAAAAGTTCAATGAAGCTAAGATCCATCGATCCAATGAAGAAATTTGCAAATTTATGTAGGTAGAAAGCGGAGAGGGGAATACCCCGCGGTGGGTAGGGAAGGTCGAGATTGTATCGCCATGGAGCAACAACCACGTCTGGATCTGATCTATCTACCCAGCAATTTATCCGGTGACTTCATAGTTAGTGGCTTTATTTGTAAAGTATTTGATGTAGAGGCTCATGCCTAGCAACTGTATTCCTAAAGTGTAGTGGTACACCCTCAAAAGTTTGTCCTGGGAAAGTAGGTTTAATTTTAATGAGATGAATATAATATTCATATTTTTTCTTACCGAAAAAGAAGATGCACCCTTGGTTTCCGAGAGTGAATTTGCTCTTTTTTTCGAGATTTTCAATCGCTCAGACTTTCTCTCTCTAAGACCTAAGGAGAATTATAGAATAGGGGATATGGGAGACAAAGTGGTGCCATATGATGTTGCGTATGTATTAGGTCTAAACCATAAAGCAGTACCCATTAATTTGGCGAAAAATGATAATCCAATCCTAACTACACTGACCCATCACACTTTCTTTCCTTATGTGTGTTTTATGCTTTTTCTTTTTTATAGTTTTGATATATCATGTAGTCACTTCATTTTTAAAAGTAATTTCTTAATTTTTTTAAAATGACATTAGGATCTTGTATCCACTCCTTCATTCATATTAGTAAGCTCGAAATGTTACACTATTTGACTTAGGAAGTATAATCTGAAGCTCAATTGCTCCCACTCGCGATTGTATCTAAAATTTAAAGAGGATTCACCATCTCTTTAGCTAGCTATGTCACACTTTTTCTTATGATAAAGTCTCGGCTAAAATCGTCTCAGTCAAGCAAATGACTGAGACAACCCTTACACGAATTTGAAGAAGAGAGTATCAATTCTTTCTCTTCGGTATCCTCGCTCTTCTAGTCTTCTTCTATCTCGCAATCCCCTCCCTCATCCCTGACTTTAACTCTCTATCCTCCGCCGCATCGCAACCCCACCACCAATCTCCTCCGTCGACTATATTAGTTGGTGAATCCTTTGGTTCAGTGGAATGCTAATATGGTCAATGATTGAAATGAATTTGTTCTTTGTGGCGATCTCACAAAATTGTTGTTGGATTGTGATCCAATTTGTACAAAAAGTGTGTTCTTCATGTTGCATTATTCTCTTCTACAAGTTCTTTTTTCCTACAAGTTTGTGAATGAATCGAAATGTGTTTATGATTTTATTAAGTAAAAAAAATAAACTGATAATTAGTTTGGGTCTTAAACTGATATATACTTTATACTCCCTCAATTCCGTAAAGTTTTTCCCACTTTCCGTTTGAGGGTGCTCCATAAAGTTCTTCTCATTTCTATTTTTGGTAAACAAATATATTATTCTATTACCTCTTTTCCCCATCATATGGACCCACTACCTTTTACACTCTCTCACAACCACATTTTCTATCCTATTAAAAAACAATAAGGTACCCATTTGTACACTATATTTCCTATTTAAAAGAATAATAAATGACCCACTTGCATACTCTATCTCTCTCCTCTTTTTCTTGGTTTTTGGAGCTATAGTAAACGGGTAGAACTTTATAAAACAGAGGTAGTACAATGTAAGACTGATATGCTCATAATTAAACTGATTAGGTATTTCCATAGAATGATAAGGTTTGTGCATAGATTAAGAAGGTTTGAACGTAAACTGAGAAGGCTAGGGGAAAATGAAAATATGTTGAAGTGATAAAAAATTTGTATAAACTAATATGAAAATATGTTAAACTGTAATGAAAATGTGTTGTTAGATTGATATGAGCTTTCTATAAGCTGATAATGCCTTAAACTGATAACATATATGCATAAACTGATAAAATACATGCATGCATAAACTAATAACATATACGCATAAACTAATAACATATATGCATAAACTTAAATGAGATAATCCCCTCTCAGCGAAGACACCTTTTTTTTTTCTTATTGTTCTCTAAGTGAATAACATTTTCTTCTATTATTCTATTTATTGAAATTGCTGTTATACTTAATATGTATGTTTGTAGTTAACTTAATTTATTTTATAAATAGTCGGATCATGATGATTCTGCTGTAAAATCAAAACTTGTTAGAAGTGTGATCAAACAAGGGAACCAGATATACCACTCCAAGGCACGGAAACTACGCTTTCCTATTAGTTTAATTTCGCCCCTCTAGGATCACCGGGTTAACACGAAATAACTAATGAGATACAATGGAGAAAACAATTCACAAGATGATCTTCTATGTGAATCAACAAGAACTTTGAGTTTGTAGTTTGTGAAGAACACTAGAGAGAAAATAGCAAGGTTTTTCTCAAGCAAAGCAAGTGTATTGGAATATAAAAAACTGATTTTTTCTCATTCCACTCATAAGAATGACCAAGGTCATATATTCATATTCCCTCATAGATTAGAGCTGTTACACCCTTTAATCCCCTAATTAAGAATCCTTAATCGTCATTAAAAGGATAACGTAAACAACACAACGGTTATAAACCGTCCACGCAAAATTTCACGCCCCAAGTCAGAATACACGTCGCGACCCGTGATACAGATCGCGAGTCGCGAAAGTGCGCTGGTCGCGACCCACGACGGCCCCCTGATCGCGACCCGCGACGGATGTCGCGACCAGTGACGCCCTTCCTGTTTCTCTTGATTGTTTCACGTGATTTTGCGCATTCTAATCTTAGCATACTAAACCTCCTCCTCTTCTAGTATAGAACCATATGAGCTAATAAAACCCATTACACTATAAATGTTCCAACAATCCTCCTCCCATTTATAGGGTAATGTTGAAAAGTTTTTCAACTTGCTATAGATTACAAACAAAACATGCTCATGCATCATGGAAATATCTTACGATTGAATCTCCACTTAGTAAAAGTAACTTTACAATAATTTCGATCATAATGATAGACAAAGCTTTGAATCATATACCACCACAAATCATTGAAGATACTAATACACATAAGCATAAACTTAGTTCTTAACCTCCGACACCTATGACGCCTTGGTGTCCATATCCATTCATAAGCATTCCAAGTCAAGCCTTAGACTTGGTGAAGCGACCAAACCTCTAGCTTATATAGGTAAATCTTTACGCACATGCTCCTACAATTGAGCACTTATCAAAGACTTATTAAGAAACTTAATTCAACTTCTTTTCATTGTAGTAACAAGCACTAACCTCGGGATGTAAATAACACAAGTGCTTCCAACCTTATAGAAAAATACTAACCTCATTGAATTTGAGATCTAAAGTTGTATTAGACGTCAATTTGAGTTTTCCTTAGCTAAAGGTTGATCAATAGGCTTAAGACCCATCCCTTTGTTCATTTTGTTCACTAGTTCCCTTGACAAAAGTTTAGTAAACGTATCAGCCAAGTTCAAACTAGACCGAACAAAATTAATAGTTATACAACTATTCCTTATCATTTCACGCACATAGCTATGTCTAACACCAATGTGCCTTGACTTGCCATATGTAGACTTCACTATAAGCTTTAGCTATGGTTGATGCACCATCACAATGAATAGCAAGAGGTGACATAGGTTTGACCCACAAGTCAACCTCACTCAACACATTCCTTAGCCATTCCGCTTCTTGGCAACAAGATGCCAATGCAATGAATTCCGATGCCATAGTTGAATCCGTTATACATGTTTGCTTCTTGGATGCCCATGAAATAGCACCTCCTCCAAGAAGAAACACCCATCCACTTGTGGATGAACAATCTTTCTTATTGGAAATCCAACTAGCATCCGATTAACCTTCTAGAATAGAAGATTCTCCTTTGTAAGTTGTGACATAATCTAAGGTTTTATTCAAGTACCTTAGCACTCTTCTCAATGCTTGCCAATGCAACATAGTAGATTACTAGTATACCTACTGAGTTTACCAATAGCAAAAGCTATATCCGGCCGAGTGCTAGTCATAGCATACATCAAGCTTCCAATTAAGCTTGCATACTCCAATTGTGAAATAGGAGTACCACTACTCGGAACCAAGTGAACACTAGGATCCATCGGAGTAGCAAAATGAGTCGAGTTCCATTCATTAAACCTCTTGATCACTTTATCAATGTAATGAGATTGTGATAAAAAAAATTGACCCTTTACCTCTCATTATTCTAATACCTAGAATAACATCCGCTTCACCCAAATCTTTCATGGAGAAGCTAGAAGAGAGAAAGACTTTGGTCTTTTCCACTTGTTCCAAATCAGTCCCAAAGATAAGCATATCATCAACATATAAGCAAATTATAACTCCATTACCATTATTATCAAATTTACTATATACACACTTATCGGACTGATTTATTTTGAACCCACTAGACAAAATGACCTCATCAAATTTTTGATGCCATTGCTTAGGTGCTTGTTTAAGACCATACAAAGATCGAACTAATTTGCAAACCTTAGTCTCTTAACCTTTGACCACAAAACCTTCAGGTTGATTCATGTACACTTCCTCCTCCAATTCACCATTAAGGAAGGCAGTTTTGACATCCATTTGGTGAATTACTATACCATGAATCGCAGCCAATGCTATCAAAAGTCTAATGGTAGCTATTCTAGCAACCGGAGCATAAGTGTCAAAATAATCAATACCATATCTTTGCCTAAAACCTTGGACCACTAACCGGGCCTTATGTTTTAGTATGGTTCCATCGATCTTCCTTTTCCTTACGAAAATCCACTTACAACCTAAAGGTTTGCATCCGGGAGGTAAATTAGGTAAAATTCAAGTATGATTTTCCATTATTGAATCCATTTCATCATTCACTGCCTCTTTCCAGAAAGCAGAATCATGAGACTTCATAGCCTCATCAAAGGTCCTAGGATCCTCCTCCATATTGTAACAATATGAAATTTGAGTCACAATAGACTCCCTTGACCCTTCAACTAGATATAGTTGAAAATCCGGTCCAAAAGATTTCTCTTTTCTAATTCTTTTACTTTTCCTAATTTCCGGTGTTGTAGTATCATGATCATTGTTAATGTCATCCACAACATTGGAACTAGTACTAGGTATCATGTCGTTTGGTCTTGGATTCGATGAGAATCTAGTCTCATCAAATATTGCATCCCTTGACTCTATCACAGTATGGATAAAGACAACATCATTTGGCTCAATGACATAAAACCTATAGGCTTTGCTATGTACCGCATAGCCTATAAAAATGCAATCAATTCCTTTTTCACCTAAAGTTTTCCTTTTAGGTTCCGTCAATTTGACAAGTGCCCTACAACCCCATACCTTAAGGTAATTGAGATTAGGCTTTTTGTTACACCAAAGTTCATAAGGGGTAGTCTTATTCCTCTTATTAGGAACTCGATTTAATATATAACATGCAGCTAAAATTGCATCACCCCAAAAACCGTCATTTAGACCCGAATTAGAAAGTATGGTGTTAACCATTTCTTTTAGAACCCTATTTTTCCTTTCCGCTATACTATTACTTTGAGGTGAGTATGAAGCGGTTGTTTCATGAATTACACCAATGGAACTAAAATAGCTAGGATCATAGTATTCACCAACCCTATCCGTCCGAAGTCTTTTAATTTTTTTTATTAAGTTGAAGTTCCACTTCGGTCTTAAAAATCTTAAACTTTTCTAGTGCTTCATCTTTAGTAAACAATAAATATATGTAACAAAACCTTGAATAATCATCAATAAAAGTCACAATATATTTTTTATTTCCCAAAGAAGGTGAACTATGAAAGTCACACAAGTCACTATGCACCAATTCTAGCAATACCGTTTGTCTAGTCACACTAGGATAAGGATTCTTTGTAATCTTATTTAGCATGCATGTCTTACACTTCTCTAACTTTAAATCGAAAGAAGGTATTAAACCTAGCTTAGACATGTCATATAATCTACGATAGTTTACATGACATAAACGATTGTGCCATAGAGAAGAAACATCAAGTATGTAAATAGAACTAGTATCAATTGCATCATTAATACTAAATTTAAACATCCCATTACAATAAAATCCTTGTCCAACATAAATACCACCCTTGGAAACAATAAACTTATCCGATTCAAATACAACTTTAAAACCAAATTTATTCAAAAGACCCCCCGACACAAGGTTCTTCCTAACTTCCGGTACATAAATGACATCCCGGAGAGTTAAAGTCTTTCCCGAGGTTAGCAACAATTCTACTTGGCCTATGCCCTTGGCCTTTACCGTAGAATCATTCCCCATATACAAGATTGGACCATCATCCAATTCTTCCAAAGACTTGAAGAAGTGCTTATTATTGCACACATGTCTAGAGGCCCCCGAATCTATCCACCAAGAATTATCAACCTGCTCAAACATAATTTCAGAAATCATAGCCACAAAATTCATTTCTTCAATTACATTTTCATGTGCAATTTTACCTTGGTTTTGAGCAACACTAGGTTGTCCATTCTTTGTCTTCTTCTTCTTCTTAGAAGGACAATCCCTCTTGAGATGAGGTCCATTGCATACCCAACAAGTGAGGGACTTCCTCTTCTTGTTTGCAAAGTTGGTTTTAGAGTTGTTATTGTTGGATTTCTTGGTCCCACTAGACCCACCAACCTCTACCATGTTCACTGTAGACTTAGGAATACTAGGAGTAGTATCCTTAACCCCATCTTGAGCCCGGATACCCTATTCAATACGAAGATGAGTTCCTAATTGCTTCATGGACATATCTTCCTTCCTATGTTTCAAGGAATGCTTAGGTTCTTTCCAAGAATGTGGTAATTTATCAATGATTGAGGCAACGACAATAGCCTCATCCATCACCATACCATGTGATCTTATTTGGTTCAAAATATGATGAACTTCATGAAATTGCTCTATAATAGGCCTATCATTAGTCATTTTAAATGAATTAAAATTACTAACAAGAAATTTCTTACTTGAAGCATCTTCCGAAATATACTTGGCCTCAAGAGCATCCCAAAGTTCCTTTGCACTCTCCACATTTTGGTAAAGATCGAACAAAGTGTCGGTAAGGGAGTTGAGGATGTGACCCCCGGCAAATATAGTCATCATTCTCCCACTTTGTTCTCTTCCTTGTAGTCTCCACGGACTCTTCCTCTCCATTATCTTTCGGGAATGGTGGCATGGGTGTTGAAAGAACATACACCACACTCAAAGTTGTCAACAAGAAGTGAATCTTCTTTTGCCATCTCCGATAACCCACCCCCTCAAACTTGTCCAACTTTTGGAAGTTCATAGTCATGTCCTTGAGTGATTGAGCCATATCCGAAAAGAAGAAATTAAACTAATAGATTGTTAGAAGTGTGATCAAACAAGGGAACCGGATATACCACTCCAAGGCACGGAAACTACGCTTTCCTATTAGTTTAATTTTGCCCCTCTAGGATAGGGGTGAAAGTTATTCGGATAAAATCCAAAATCCAATCTAATCCAATCTGAATTAGTAATTCTGATCGGATTCGAACGGTGTTCGGATTGGATTCAGATTGAGATTTTATGAAAAATTGGATTTTCGGATCGGATTGGATTGAGGGTAATTAGATCCAAAAATCCGATATAACCGATTATCAGTATGCCTTGTATTATGTATTTGGATTGGGCTTAAGTACTTAACTGATTTTTTTTTAGAAAAGCCTAGTCCATAGCCCAATAGGCTTATCATTTCAACCCTTCCTCTAAAACCTAACAACACTTAATTCCTCATTTCCTAAATCTACTAGGCTGTTGTTGTGCTTAATTTATTTCATCGAAAAACTAGAGTTTTAAAAAAATCGGATTTTCGGATCGGATCCAATCTATAGTATGAAAATTCGGATTGGATTGGATCGGATTCAAACTCTAATCGGTTTGGATTCGGATTGGAAAATTGAAATCCAAATATTGTTCGGATCGAATTGGATTAGACCCTAATCGAAACCGTACACCGAACTTTCATCCCTACTCTAGGATCATCGGGTTAACACGAAATAACTAATGAGATACAATGGAGAAAACAATTCACAAGATGATCTTCTATGTGAATTAACAAGAACTTTGAGTTCGTAGTTTGTGAAGAACACTAGAGAGAAAATAGGAAGGTTTCTCTCAAGCAAAGCAAGTGTATTGGAATATAAAAAAAATGATTTTTTCTCATTCCACTCATAAGAATGACCAAGGTCATATATTCATATTCCCTCATAGAATAGAGTTGTTACACCCTTTAATCCCCTGATTAAGAATCCTTAATCGTCATTAAAAGGATAACGTAAACAACACAACGGTTATAAACTGTCCACGCAAAATTTCACGCCCCAAGTCAGAATACACGTCGCGACCCCCAATATAGATCGCGAGTCGCGAAAGTGCGCTGGTCGTGACCCCGCGACGGCCCCCTGATCGCGACCCGCGACGGATGTCGCGACCAGTGACGCCCTTCCTGTTTCTCTTGATTGTTTCACGTGATTTTGCGCATTCTAATCTTAGCATACTAGATCTCCTCCTTTTCTAGTATAGAACCATATGAGCTAATAAAACCCATTACACTATAAATGTTCCAACAAAACAATACATAATCTAATGTGTTCCTACCATGTCTAAATTTATGTTGTTCTCCTCAACAATTGTAATTCGTAGCCAAATAAGAATATTTCATTTCGTTTGAATTAAAATTACATGTATAAGCATAGGCAAGATAACATCAAATACGAAAAACAATCATTAGATGTAAGAACACTATAATTAGTTTTAAAATTGAAATATAGCAAAATTTAGATTATCTGTGCAACTTGCACAACTATAAATCTGGTTTAATTATAAATGGAGAAAAAGACAAAATACATATGTTCAATAAAACATATAAATAATACAAAATCAAGAAGTTTTTGGAGTAGCTAGATAAGTTTCAATGAGGTTACTTGGGTTGGTGGAGTTACTTCTCTCACCTACTTGGTTGTAACTTGCTTTGATTATATGAATAAAATCATCCCAAATTATAAAAAAAGTAAAATACAAAATCAAGAAAATTCTAATTGTGTGGTCCTTTTTTTTTATTGTGCGTCGCTAATGTTCATGTCGAACTCAGATCGAGCCAGTTTCAGTTCTTGCCTAATTGATTTAGGTTATACAATTATATCAGGCTATATTAACTTTCAGTCCTAGAGTCCTGATTTTTGAATCCAAATATATTCTCAAGTTAGTTTTCAAATTGTATCGTTCAAATTGGATCAAGTTATTTATCAAGGCTTAGACAATGCATAAACTGATAAAAGCAACCGCGACATTTTATGGGGACGGAGATTAGGGGTGTCAAAACAGGTTCTCAAACAGGTTCTGGGTATACCCACAGCGAACCAGGTCAGACCCGGACAGGTCAAGATTCTGATTGTCAGTGCCCCAGGTCATGATTGGTCAGGTTTTGTTCAACTGGGTCGAACACATTTGAATCATTGGATTCCCGGGTGCCGGACAGGTCTGAGCGTTCCATTTACAAGTCGATCCATTCCCGGGTATGATCGCCCATTGACATTTTTTTGTCGGGTTTGCGCAGGTCGTATTGAGGTTTCATGTACGGTTGAGTTAAATCAAATGTACTCGGGTTGAATTAGTAATGACCTTAGTTCGATCATTGTGAAACATCGGGTCCATTCGCTATTGAACGTCAATTCGACTTCGGGTAACTCCTGATCGGGCCATCTTGATTTTGTTATGGATTTTGTAAACGAATCATATTAATAAAAGTATTAAGATCGACATATATATACATATGTGTGTGGGCGATAAATATATGGATGACAACGAAAAACCAATAAAAACACTATATTGATTACTGTGATGTCTAGTGTATTCTCTTAGTCAACTCTTATTTCGAATAATCAACTGTGTAAAACCACTTTAATGAGTAAAGGAGTAGAACGACTCTTCATATGTTTTAATATTATATATTATAACCAACGACAATAATAACGAGTAGACGATCAATTCCAAACTTTATATAAATGATTTATTATTATAAGCATTATGATTGATATATAAGTTTGTAAATAGCTATGATAGTAATGAGAATAATAATACTAATAAACATAAAGCGACAAATATAATAGGTAAAAATACAAATAATAACAGTAATAGTAACAAGGCTAACAATAGCAATAGTAATACAAATAAGAACAGGAATACTAAGAATAACAATATAAATACTAATATGTTGAATCATTTTAATATAAGATTGATATCAAAATAATTGTAAAACCAATCTAATACTCTATTGATTATAAATTAGTATAACGACTCTTAATATGTTATAATACTATAACAAATGACAATCATACATTCATATGTTTACAACGACGGTTCATATGAGGCCTAAGTGATTATAACGAGGGTTCATATGTTGCACAATAATAATAATGATAAATTATACCCCCAAATCATTATCCCCTATAAAAGCTAACCATAACTTATTAAAATAAGTTAACTGTTAACAAGTAACAACTATAAGTTAAGTAAAATAGTTAACAAGTACTTACTAGTTACTAAATAGTAACTTGTTAACAACCATATAGTTTAATACTAGTATAAGATTAACAAACATAACACTCCCATATCTTTATAAGTTATAAGATTATTGAAGTTAATTGTTTTTATGTTATACTATAGTTTAATACTAGTATAGTATTTATAGTATTCTCTTAACTTTGTATATATATGTGACTATAAAGAAACTATTTTATCAGTAGGCTTATATATGTTAGTACGATATAATAATATTGGAACCATTCTAGCTAATACGTGAATGATCATTAATGAGTATCGACTCTTAGTTCTTTAGTTCTTTCTAAAATCCTAACTTGTTAAAAATCAAAATCAAGAAGTTAACTGTTAACAAGGTTAATCTACCATAAGCCTATAAGTTAATAAGTACTTACTACATAATAACTTGTTAACAACTATATATTAACTTAGCACTTAGTCATTTATTCACCTAGACCTATTAACTTACTAATTCACAAACTTACTTATTAGTTGTTAATTGTTACTATTCAGCTAATTGTTATTGTGTTACTAATCGGTTAACTGTTATTGTGTTATTTCTTATATGTTAGCGTTAAATTAAACCCTAATCACCACATGTAACATGTTCACATATTTCTAATATATGATAAAGTATAAACAAACTACTATATCAATATGTTTAAACATTTTAGTATAAATTTGGTATCAAAATAATCGTAAAACCAATCTAATACTCTATTGATTATAAATTAGTATAATGACTCTTGATATGTAATAATATTATAACAAATGACAATCATATGTTTATAACAATGGTTCATATGAGGCATAAGTGATTATAAAGAGGATTCATATGTTGTACAATAATAATAAACATATTAACATTTTATATAAATGGGTAAAGTCATTAGTGATCAATCATCAAACGATTAAGTGAAATCAACTTGTGTGAACATTAAGTTACAAGTTTATCTTACTAAAATCCCAACATCTTTGATTCTTTCTAAAATTCTAACTTGTTAAAAATCAAAATCAATAAGTTAATTGTTAACAAGATTAATTTAACTCTAATTAAATAATAATAATAATAATTATTATTATTATTATTATTATTATTATTATAATGGTTATATTATGCTAATTAATAAATGATAGTCATACTTAAATACTAATCAATATAATTTCAATAAAAATAACCAAAATTTCAAATTATAATAAAATAATTAACTAATAATTTTAGTTAGTAAAAGTTACTAAACCAAGACAAGAATTAGTAAGATTATAGGAATATAAGGTCATCAATCCATGTACTAGGTCATCAATCCATGTACTAGGTCATTCTCTTTTCCTATTGGCCAAAGAATAATATTGTGGATCATGAATTAGAACCCTTGATTTGAGAATGATCAAAATCTAACCATCAATCTCTCAAACCCATCTCCCCCATTTCCATCGTCTCTCTCCATCACTCCTCTTTAAAACCCTAATCCCCACTCCTTCTCCTCAGCCTACCATCCCCTCAACCATCCACTCCTCTCCCGCCACACTCTCAACCATCCCATTCCTTCATCTGCCGCAACCTCTTCTCATTTGCCGTGAAGAAAAATCTCCGCTACTGTCGGCTTAACTTCGACCATATTCTCGAGCATAGCTAGCATAGTTTGAGCAGCAGCTGTATCATCAATCAACCTCAACAAAGTCTGCACTAACAATCCCAACACATTACTCTCAACCAAATTATCAACCAAAATTCTACCTGGTTCATCATCCTCGCTCGTCCCTCCTCGAAGACTCTCCACAATCTCTCATCCTCACTCGTCGCTCGTCGAAGATTCAACCACCATCTTCGTCGAAGACTCAGACACGATGTTCGTCTCAACCTAAAGCCGTTGTGTTTTCGCACCAACACCCTCTCGTTTTCGTCGTCGTTCAGCTACGATTTTTGAAGCTCCGGTCAAGCTAGGGTTTTGGATCTCTAATTTCATTTTAATTCTTGAATGATTTTCGATTTTTATTTTTGTAGTTTTTGTTAGATCTGTTCTTATGATGAATTAATTTGGTAGAACAGAGACATTGATTCTCTTCTCAAACGCCGTCCCTCGATTCCGACCAGATTTAGTTTTCGTTCAAGATTTTTTTTCCATTTTTTAGTTTAATTTGTTAATTTTTGTGTTGATTAATTTTGTTTTTGTGTAATATCGTTCAATTTTGTCCCCAGATTTATTGACTTTTGTGTAATTTCATATAATGCCACATTTATTCTTTTTGTGTGATTTTTATGTAATTTCACTATATCTTGATTTTTTTGTATAATTTATTATAATTGCAGATTTTTTATAAGCTCATATGTTGTTGTTTAGTATAGTGTTACGAGAATTTGAGATATTATTTGGTAGAATATTAAAATGGGATAATTTGGTAGAATATTTTGGTAGAAAAATGAGGAAATTTTAGTAGAATATTAAAATGGGGTAATAAATTTGGAGTATAGGGTTTAATAAGATATTTTTTAATATTATTTGAAAATGAGGACATTAGGTAATTATAGAAAATATAAACAAGTACATGATATTTAAAGTTTAACTCTTAAATTAAATGTAATTTTTTTTTATTTAATTAATTATTAAATTTAAGAAAGTTTATAAATTTATATATTTAAATGATTTTATGGATATAAAAAATAATTAAATTTTAGTAATATCTGGTTGAGTATGGTCGGGTTCGAGTTTGAATGCGAGTGCCTGCAGTCGGGTCGGCAGATATAATCTTGCTAGGTGCTTGGGTCGGGTGCCGGTAATCCCGGTCGGGTTTCAATCGGGACTGGAGACGACCTCCTCACAGTCGAACCGGGTTCAGTCAGTCGAATCGGGTTGGCCCGCGGTCGGTCTGCTTTCGACACCCCTAACGGATATGGAGGCGAGTATTTGTGTGGTTACGCATAACATATTTGGGGTCGTGGGACGGGTTATTACGTGCTGTGGACACGTTGTATGTCCACATTCATTCATATTTCATAGGAGAAAATGAAAGATTTAACTTTGTTCGACCAACAGAAAACTATTTTACATGACCATCCACTTCTCTTAAGTCCTATTGGCCTACGTCATTGGCTTGTTGCCCAACTAGTCTATACGTGTTCATCTTTGTCAAAATACAAACAATATATGCATAGACACATGACACATCTAATATACAAGCATATATTGTTAAAAAAGAAGAAGAAAGAACTAGTCTCTTGGAACGCTCCACCAGCCAATGCAAAAATTGATGTTCTTTTAGAAAACAAACATTGACAACAGAAAATCAGAAATAGTCGTTTGAGACTCTTTATACAATTTACTAGCTTTTTGATCCGTGCATAATACACGGGAATATTTTTGGCTTTATTATGGAGTATATTTTAGAAGTCACGCAATAAATCACTTAACTTCCTGTATTACACATAATTATAAAATCATAAAGTAAGATTGATTAAAGAACAATAATTACAAATGTAATTTTCAAATCAATTTATATGTTTTCAAACAGTTCTTTGCAAACTACATTTGTTGTACTTGTACGCACACTGTATTCTTTATCAAGCTAAGGATTTTCAAACCATTTTTGCTTGTCAATCTGGATTCGGCAACATAAAATTGACCATGACTGACAACGGGTCTCTCGTGCATAATACACGTAAATTTTTTTTAATTTATTAAGTAGTTTTTTCTGTTCCAAATCGATTAAATGCATTATTATTATTATGATGCATGCATATAAAGTTGAAAGAGTAAAAAATGTAAAATTAAATTATCTTACAATATCATGAAATTAATTACGAATAATTTGAAATTGGTTTACAACCCGTGAGTGTTACAATTGTGACTTGTGACTTACTTGTAATAATTAGTATTGATCACATTAATTAGGGTGAAATTGGCTTATAATACGTGAGTTGCATAAGTATGACTTATAACTTATGGCTTACAATCCGTGAGTTGCACTTGTAAATTTGAAATCCATAATTCATTATCACATTGATTATGGTGATCTAAATGTTTTCGTGACATTGAAAAATGCTTAGGTATGTGTTTTTTACAAAGGTTGAATAATACCCGCCCGATGCACAGTTTATTCAATTCAAACATTAAGCTTGTACTACTCTAAATATTTTGAGTGATGATATTTAACTCTTTTAAAGTTAAAAAAAACTTACATATCATAAAAACATTAATTGTGATAGAGGTGATGATCAAAAGTTTACGGTTGAATTTTAATCAACTAATACCATATTTCACATCAGTAACTTACGTTGCTCATTAAAATACAAAATTAATCATTACGCCGTATTTATTTTCATTTCCTATTCTAGACCCTTAAGGTTGTTATTGCGTATAAATTTCAATCTTTCTTTAATATTTAGTGGATTTTTTGTCCCAAACTACCTTTAACTTTCATGTTTTTGCGAGAAACTACCTTAAAAAATTATTGTTCCAAACTACCTTACTTTTACCATTTTGTTGTTGACATCTACCTTATGCCGATTTCCGGCATTGACTTTTATTTTTTCCGGTTTTTTAAAGTTACGTTATATCACTTGACATCTTTAAACCCTTTTTTAAATTTTTCCCATCCTAATTTCCCCATTTTCCCTGTGTGTGCGCTTTCTCTCTCTCTCTCTCATATCTATGTGACACTTTGTACCACCAATCTACCATTAAATTCTTCTTCTATTTTAACTAAAATTGAAATAACCACCCTCCTTAATTTCCACAAGGGTAATTTTGTTTTTCCCCACAATTTTGAACTGAAAAAACAAAAGTCAACGCCGAAAACCGGCATAAGGTAGTTGTCAACAACAAAATGGTAAAAGTGAGATAGTTTGGGACAACAATTTATTTATAAGGTAGTTTCTCGCAAAAACATGAAAGTTAAAGGTAGTTTGGGACAAAAAAATCCTATAAATATTATATTTACTCCCGTTTGTATCACATATTGTAAAAGTTTGATAGTTGATATTTCTATATTTTTGAACTACATAATGAATAAGATAAATTTAATCTTACCCCTTTTTTTTGTTCTTCCCCGTTTCTTTTCTAGGTGGATTTTTTTCATTCTTTCCACTTTACTTTTCTTCTTAAAAAAACTACTCCAAATAACTCCAGCCCAATAGCCCATCATTTACCCTACTCCTTGGTTTCTTCCCAAAAGCAATAGACCAAAAAAATATATGAAGGTAGTATTTTAAAGTATGCCAATTCAGCAAAAATCTTATTATTTATTAAAACTACTTCAAAAAATAACAACATTGTATAGCTAAACAATTATAATTTTGTTATAATGTAGTACTTACTCCGTTCCATAATAAGTGAAACATAGGTATTGGACACAAGATTTAATAAACATCACTTTCATAAGCCAAAAAGTCATTAAATACCCTTTTCATTATCAAAAGGAGGAGAGAGAAAAGCAAACCACACAAGTTTGTGATGGGCACTCTTGTCATTTTGTCACTTTCTTTTTTCTATTTAAGGTATGTTTCACTTATTTTGAAACGTTCTAAAATAGTAAGTGTTTAACTTATTATGGAACGGAGGAAGCATATAAATAATTATAGCTAAATAATAACGTTTTCAGTGGCCATTCTTGAATTCTCTCTCATCCATTTCTTTTTAATCTACATACTTTCGTTTTTATCTGGTTCTTTTAAATTTACACACTGTTATGTTTTCTATTTTTGGTAGCATGTCTCATCTACTTTTTTCTCTTTTTCCATACATGTGGTCCACTTTTTAATATAATAACCCACCTTATAATTTCTTTCTCCACATTTTTAGTTTCTCTCTCACATTTTTCAGTTTATCTCTCTTACTTTTGGACTTCTTTCTTGATTCTCTCCCTAAGTGAAGTGAATAAATTAAAAAGACACAAAGGGAGTACTTTTCTGAATCCAATAATAATAATAATAATCAAGGAAAAGAATACGATACTCAATGTTAGATATCAATATTTTGTAGATCAACGTGATTGCCAAAATCATGCAAAAAACAAAATGATTTGTAATGGTTAATCTCACCCAATACAACTATAGCAACATATAAGTGTAATTACAATCAACTAAATTGTAATCAAATAAAACAAAATTCTAAAATTGATATTTTTAAAAATAAAAAATCATCTATAAAGACATCAACACCATGACTATATACAAAAAGATGATTTTCTTTTTTAGTTTTTTGTAATATGACAATATCCTCTCTTTTTCTTTGTATTCTATCCACAAGAAATTCAATGCTACTTGCATATATAATAATTCTCTCAACATTCACAATAAAAGTGGGTTTCATGTATAAGAATTTATGATGAACGAAGTTAGTATATTCTTAATAAAAGTAGGTTTCTTTCCTAGCTCATATACTCCATCGCCCAATTTAATAATCCATCAAAAACCTTCTTACTTACATTATTTTTCTCTCTCCGACAATATTTTAATGTTTCTTTTACATTTTCCAAAACCAAATATTATTTGGTTGTACTTATTTCTTGCTTTTTGCTAAATTTCCTTGGTTTCCCCCAAAAGTGAAGTGTAATAATAAAAAAACGGATGAAGTATTTGATAATTTTGAGAGGTGAGTAAATATGAAATAGAAATTACAAAGTCATTGCCAACTGGAATTTTATAACTAACTTTTGTTAATTTAGCTATCACCTTTTTAAAAATCAAAAGTACTAACATTTTGTTAAGCCAGAGATTTTGTACAAACAAAGCTGATGTTTCGATTAGCATGCAATTTATGATTCCCCTTTTTTTCCTTTCTCTCAGCCCCCTTCCTTCTTCCTCTCATTATCCATCTGCAGATCTGGAGAAAATTTACAATCTCTTATTTAGAGCTATTCAAAGAGCGATTCCTTGAATCTTGAGCTTAAATCTTTGTGTCCAGTTATTTCTTTTCTCTTCCTCAATATTAGCGACCAAGAGATAACCACCAAAGGTGGAATGTGGGCAGAGAAAATTGAAGCGTTTTGCAAGTTTTGGAAGCTTGATTTTGAGCAATGGAGAATGCAAATGATTAATAACAGGAATGAATCCAAAATCTATGGTTGATTTGTAGGGTATTGATATGGCAATGAGGCTATGTTCAGTTAACCTTATTTTTGCTTATTTCAGATCAGATCAGATCAGACCATATCAGAAAAAATAAGTTCAGATTAGATCAGATCAGATCAAATCAGTTCAGATTATGCTTATATTTAAAAACTTATTATTATTATTATTATTATTATCATCATGATTATTATGATTATTAGTATTACTAATGCTATTATTGTTATTGTAATAATAATTATTATTGTTGTTGTTGTTATTATTATTATTATTAATAATAATAATAATAATAATATTACTTTATACAATTACTATTACTATTACTATTAATATTACTATTTACTAGTACATTTGTTCAAAAAGATTATTATGATTGTCATTGTTGTACTTATTAATTATTAATATTGGTAATTATTATTAATGTCGTTGCTATTATTATAAATGTCATTGATATCACTATTTGAAGTTATTTGTGTTCAAGAATAAGAATGTTCTTTTGGCATTTGTACGTGTTCTTTTATATATGTTTTAATTAATAATTTTGATATGTGATGTTCTTTTTGATGTTGTACATGTAACGAACATGACAATAGTATATTAAAACAATTTTGGTAGAATAATATAAATTATATATTACTAGTTTATATAAAACATGAGTAGCATGGGATAACCTAATGGTGTTGTCATCATGTTCAAAATTTTCCCTACAAAGTAGAGCTGATCAACTTCAGCCCGGCCCGGTTTTTGGGCGGGCTTGGGCAGTTTTTTTTGGCCCGCGGCCCGGCCCCTTTTTTTTTTTGGGCAAGCTTTGGACAAGCCAAAAAAGACATTTCAGTCTAATTTTTTGGCCCGGCCCGTTTTGGCCCGAAATAACAGGCTTTGGGCACAATTTTTTGGCCCGAATTTGGGCCCAGTCCGGTCAATGGGCAAATTTTGGCTCGGCCCGGCCCGGCCCATGATCACCTCTACTACAAAGGATTTCAACTTATCTTTAAAAACAAAGTTTATATAGAACAAGACAACGATATAAGAAGAATATTTAGCCATTTTGTTCAAGATCATATGATTATATATATTTATAGGTTTATTTATAATAAAAAAAATAATTTATTGATATAACAAAGAACATGTTGTTAGTTAAATCCAAACATGTCATCAATATAAAAATAACATCTATCTTTTATTTTTAAAATGTGTTCTTTAATTAGATCTTATATGCTCTTTCAGTATATGTTCTTTTTTTAATATCATTATATGTTCTTTTCATTACTACCTAAATTCTTATTATTAACGGACCTTGAACTTGAGTGTTCTTTTAATTTTAATTTTTTTTTGGCCCCTTTCGTGAATCCCGTGGTAAGATGAATTTTCTTTGAGCTGCCTTCGCACAGGGGCACTCACCTAAAGACCCTATAAACCCAACCCCCCTCCCCCACCCACAACAATATTGAAATATATGCTTCCACCAAGATTTGACCCTTGGTCTCCCATGTGGGAGGTAAGAAGCCATACCATTGGACCCAAGAGTCCTTAGTCTTTTATTTTTAATTGTATGTTCATATACTAATGTGCTCTTTTTCAAAAAAAAAAAAAACTAATTATGCTATAATAATAATAATAATAATAATAATAATAATAATAATAATAATAATAATAATAATAATAATAATAATAATAATTGTTATTATTATTATTATGTTATCTATATTATTATAATAATATTTTTATTATTATTATTATTATTATTATTGAAAGTTGTGCATAGTAATAATAAAATGATAGTAATAGTAATACCAGTAATGAAATACAAAGTAATAATAAAATTAGTAATAATATATCTTTTAAAAGATAAGTTCAGATCAGATCATATCAGATAAGATCAGT